>KZ308731.1:1058968-1237313 GCA_000376725.2 Ladona fulva
GCTCTGTTAACACTACTCTAAAAGCCCACAGTGGAGTATCGTGTGTTGACTAAATTATCCCAATCTACCTTTGAGGCCATTTAGCCTCTTCCTTATTCTATAGAAGAAACAGAATTACATACGTTTTAGCGATAATTTACTTACAGCACTCTCTCAATATCTGACGGAGTTCGTTCCTCAAATCACAAGTCAAAAAAGCAACTTAATCAAAAAAAAGTGCCTTGTAATTTCAACAGATTTTATTCCAAAGGACCGTTTGCGACAGTGACGGTCATCGTCGGGAATATTAAATACAGAGATAATGCAATTTACGCAGAAGTGCTCAGTTTTGATGTTAAGGAAAGGAAAAGGGTAATTAGGAAGCATCTGTTTGGGCTGTTTTAGACAGGGTTTCACAGATTTTGGTCCAAACACCGATTTTATACAATCGCAAGCCATCTACTACATTTATGAGCTCTAAAATTGTAAGTTCTTTGAAAAGCTTCAAAAGGTCATCTGATTCCCTTCTTACTTGGAGCAAATTAACCCGGGGTGTGTTAACACCACTAAAATCTCCTCTGACAAAGCGAACTTCTTTACGTTGGACCATCTCTTAATCAGTGACTAGCCTTACTTCATATGTATGCTAAATCGTAGAGCTGCATGAGAATAGTAGATTAAGGAGAGAGTGGCCTATTTTCTTGGTTCTGAATTCTTGAGGTACGGCCTACGCGAACTGCTTTAGGATTACATTTGCTTTCATATTACAGCATACGATATCACGACATCCAAATATTGCAAGGAAGAAAATAGTCCATCAATTTCCCTTCTAGTGATACCGAACGAGATCCTTTCAATATGATTCGAATATGGGAGACGTGATCGTCACGTTTGAGTAATAAAACCCAACCCGAGGAAGTTCGGTCTTCCTCAAGAGTGACGCCATGGCTACGTCAAAGGAAGGGATTCCGGAGTGAAGGTGTCCACAGAGTGAAAAATATGTCCCTGGAGGAAAGGAGCTCTTAATGGTGGTTGGCGTAGGAGACGAGATATTGCTGCCTCAGATTTCCCCTTTTCCGCTCGGCCCACGCCTGAAATTGATCCCGGGCCGACGCTGCCTAAAATCGCGCTAAGCCATTGCGCCATTCATTCTAAGACGTGGCTAATTAGACATTCTCTCGTGTCATCGGAGACAGTGTAATCAGTAAACGTTGGGGAGAAAAAATGGGCGAGCAAAACTAACTTTAATGAATACAAAGTACGCTGTTATATTAAAACATCTTTCCTCTAACGTAAAGAATTGCGTCGAGAAATATGAAGCGAATTTCCTCTTTCGACGAAAAAATGATAAATTTTCTTGTCTTTCCTGCTCGTTAGAAATAACGAGTGAGTTCTTTCAGTTTATTAGAGGATGCTGACGCATTCGTGATGTAGAGTACCTGAATGGTAACATTACGTTTAATTTTGTCGACAGATATTTTTTTCACGATTTCTAGAGCAAGGAAAATATTGAAATGATTAATAGAAAATAGTTCGAAGATTCGTTACTGAACAATATGATTATTTGGCGATAGCAATAATATGCGACAATATCGCGAACGATGAGCGACAACGATAAGCTAAAGAGGCAACTCGAACGCTTAGTGTTTACACCCCCTGCCTAAAGGCGGCTTGCAGATTATTTACACGTATGAAAATGTAGATGTACAACAATAAAGTTTTCAAGTTACGTACAACATAGTTGAATGTATTTCCTATGGTTGACATAATTATGGAAACGCTTACAAAATGCATCCTAATAATAATTTTTTTTTATTCATACCCACATACAGCATTAACGCCAGCACTAACAGTCTGTCGACAGGACGGATATACACAAATATAGAAAAATACATATCAGAAAATGAAATTACAGATCGATGCAGCTCAAGGCTCACATACAAAGGATAACAAACGAAAGTGCTGAAAGTACAATAAGAAAAAATTACCAAATGAAAGGAAAAATTACAACGAAGACTAATGATATCAATAACATAGGAGTGCAGTCAAATACATTACAGAAGATGGAGAAAAATACAATGTAAACATTATAATATAATAATAATAATAACTCGTCCTTATTCACGGGCGAGATTGAGACTAATCAGTCTCTTCTTAATTCTAACCCTTAGTCATTACATACAGAAAGAAAGAGGTGTTGGGAGTTTAACTAAGAAATAAGCAATGAAAGGAGAAACTATTATGTGGGTTATTAAAAAGTCTGCACTTAGGAAAAATTAAAACCCTGCAGGAAAACACTCAGGTGAATGTCAAGATTAAAGTGCAGCTTTGAAATGAAACTAAAATTGAAGTTATCTGTTGACACTTATCATAATAATGAGTAACATTACGTATCTCCAAACGTAAAATAATTGCAAGCTTCATCACAGGAGGTCTCATAAGGAATTACAGTTTCTTAAAGATGATTTACAGAACTTAATTGACTGAAATCTCTAAAAGAACAGAAAGGGCCTTTTAAAAGTTGGAAGTTTGCGTAGCAGAGTTATCTACTTCAGTGAGATGCGCATTAGAAGTTAATAACTAAATTACGTCTAAAATATAATGTTCATTTTCTATAGCACATTATTTTATGTGTGCAGGAGGATTGCATGACCAATTTATAGTAGGAATAATGTTAAGCGAGATTGCTTTTCCGGATGAAGAATCATCGTTTGCCATTCTCGAATACGATTTGATTGCAAATTGATTTTCCCCCAGAATCTGTAAAAGACCGGAGAACTTTGTCAATACTCCTCAAAAGTCAAATTTAATCCATTCTGAATTTGCGACCATTTTATTCGAATACTCCGCGGCAATATTTCCTCGTAGGAAGGAGAGTGGTTGCGACAAGGGAGCGATGATATTAGAAGCAACGATTTAGAAACGCCGTGTAAAGCAGCTATATGCGGTGTTTGGAGAGCGAAGGAGCTCCACCGATAGTGAATTAAATCAGCGAGGAATTGGTTGCCTCATGGAAAATCAATCTTGACATGTTAACGGAATTAAATCTGCAGCAAATTAATTTTGATGAAATTGCTCGCAGAACAAACATTCCGCATCCCCAGGTTGCCGCTAAATATTTCGCAAATCTTAGTCATTGGAGTAGGCGGTAGTTTTAAGGAAGTTTGTATCAAGATTTATTCATTAAAATCTTGTATTTATTGCAATTTCATTTAAAACTTCAATTATTTATGCTTCACTCCTAATCCGCAATATCCTTCCTTATAGCTAGCTAAATCTTACCGTAAACTAAGAAAAATTGTAAGAAATAGATTAAAATAATGTATGAAATACGCAAAGCTAATGAAACATGAAAAATATGACTTATATACGTATGAGTGTATTGTTTGTCCTCTAAGCACTTAAACATTGAGATGATGATTTATATATGTGGTTTCCAATCCATACTTACGAAAATGCATGCTTTAGATAAAGGATGATATTTTGTGGTACAAATGTGCCATATTAACTATAAGAGAAATGTAGATTTAGAACCTTATCAAACTGATTACTGTTCATTAGCAATAATATTAACAAAGCATTCTTGAGGCATCAAACTAAGAGTCGAGTAGTGTAGAATTACTGTCATTTTTTACCAAAATGTAATACCTAACCTACTGAAATATCAGTTGTTTCAAAACATACGTATTCAATTTGGAAATGTATTATAATATTTGCAGGTGTTTTTAGTCTTTGAATCAACTGTTATTTCTAATTATTTTTGTTTCATTAAATTCTAGGAGAAGTAGAATTTACGTTACTGATGGTATCTACTATTTAATCTTTCCATCTCTCTTATTCTATTTTTCCTATGGAGTATGTTCTTTCTGAAGCAATACTTTGAGTTGATTTCCGTTACTTTCTCCAGATACTTGAGAGGCTCACATACGTATCAGAGCCTGGTTGCCTAGGAGATGCACCACACCCTCACAAGCCCTGATATTGATTTACATCTACGCAGCACCGACCCTTGATTTATTGCATTCATTGCGTTCTATTTTACGGAATCTCTCGGAAGATGAATAATTATGGGACGCTTTTAACGGATCTTATATATAAAACCCAACATTAGATCATTTAACCAACAGACAGAATTGTAGAATGAGATTTACTCAGTCGAGGGATGTTTGACTATTAATGCAATTTTACCGAATGGAGCTAAACCATCCCTTGTTATTCAATATCCCCGGAGAAAGTCGCAAACTTTTCTTATATATATTTTAAACGATATTATTAGATTTTCTTCGTAATTTTTAAGGGGCATCTCATGAAAAGAAGGAAAGTATAATTTTATATAGATTCAATTGCGGAATTGCCAATAATACACAACCGATTTGTTGCGTGCTTGCATCTTAATCACATTAAGATGTTAACAGGTTTACGAAACCGGTCGTGTTTTAAATTTTCTGTGAAATACTGAAGAAGATATAATTTTTTTACAATAGCAACTATTATTATTATCACTGAAAAGGCTGCGGCGTGGAATATATTCCACGGTGGCAACCGTATACATAATAAACATCACTCCTACATCATAATCAACCAAGCAATACAATATATGCCCCAAAATAACGACAAAATATACCCTAAAATAACACAAGGTATACAATACAATTACAATTATGAAATCATAGAGTCGACTTATGTGAGGGAAGGAAGTATTTTGCCTGGTATTTACCCTAGTCGGGAGGAAAACCCCTCCAAAACCTCCCGAAGGCAGTTCGTCGTACAATTTCACATACAATCACAATTGCAAATATAAATGCATTGATTACTTTTCCTAACCATATCATTATTATTATATTTTACTGTACACCCGAGTCGATCATCAAAAGAAATATATTTTTAAGGCATACTTTTTACAATCTGTTTAGCCGTTCAGTTTTCTAATTCTATTTATGAGAATGCTACGGGATTGGGGAAAAGGTTCCAGGACTTCCTCAGGTAAACTGCTTCATTAATTTACGGTCCTATCTAAGAAAGAATACTTACAAATATCTGTCCTCTGTTTAAGCGAAGATATTTTATACTGATGGTTCATAATCTGGTTCACGTAGCCTGATCTTGAGTTCCCTAAGTGACAGTTTTCCGATAAGAATTTCATAGATATTACTAAGCCGTTTAATTTTACGTCTGTCTTGTAGTTTTTCCCATTGTAACTCTTTAATCATTGCTGAAACACTCTCCCTCTTATTGTACCTACCCAAAACGAATCTAGCGGCTTTTCTTTGTACCCTCTCTAATTTTTTAATTAAGCTTTTCTCATGTGGGTCCCAAACGCTATCTGCATATTCTAGAATAGGCCTAACTAACGTTAGATACGCTTTCTCTCTAGTATACTTATTGCATTTTCCTAGATTTCTTATAACAAACTTTAAAAGCCTTATTGGATTTACTTGCTATAAAATCAATGTGATTCACGAACTTCAAATTATTACTGAATATAACTCCTAAGTATCGGGCACTTTTATCTCTGGGTATGCATGAAACTCCTAAGCTATAATCAAATTCAATTTTATTCCGATTAAAGTTAATTATTTTACTTTTCGTTGCATTGCACTTTAATTTATTCTTTATGAACCAAGCGTTTAATTCATCCAAATCGCTTTGTAGTTTTACGCAATCTTCAATACCTCTAATAGTCCTGTAAATTATACAATCCGCGAATAGGCGAATGTTGGATTTCAGCTTATCGGTCACATCGTTAATGTAAATTAAAAATATCATTTATTTGTTGATTTTTGTTGTTATAAATATTATTATATTTTGTTAGTTTCTTGATATTGTAGGTATTTCCATGAAGTTATGCCTTCCTGCATCGATTTTCTCATTCTACGTACCTCCACTTTATTGGTATATATCAAGGTGATAGCACATTAGAGGCTTACCATCTTATATGGGGAGGTAACGGAAGGAAGTGAGGTCATTGCTTCCGTCCAATTCCATCCGTCTGCCAGAGAGGTCGCAAGTTAGAGAGCCACTGTCAAGGGATTGCGACTCAGGGAATTGAGTTTTATAAGAGGACGCGAGTAAGCAAAGGAGGAGATTTAGGCGAGATAAGATACGGGTTTCAGTTTCGAATGGAAACGAAGTCATAGGGGAGAGAGACAGATTTTTGGATTTTCATACGGACTCGGTAAGTTGCCGTTAAATATGCTAAACAATTAATAAATTTATCATGAATTTATTTAAGAATCATCGTTGTGAAAATCCATTAAAACCGGCTTAAGAAGCTTTTCAGAGGACTTGAGGGAAAACTTGGTATAACTTGGATATTGTTTAAAACGGGATTAAAATAATATTTTTCTCCTGCACGTTGGAAGTTTTTTTGGCTCTTACATTTTTTAATACCTGGGGTAGATTTTAAAACAAAAGGAATGCTTAATTCTGCCACAGCTAAAGAATGGATAACTATGTCAAGTAATGAAATTATTGCTGCCTTCTATTGGCTTGATTCTTTGTCTGTTGGTTCACTGGTAAATTGATTTTTGGTCGATTGGTTGATTTTCGTCACATTTTTGGAGATTTCAGGGTAAAGAAATCGCACTCTTTTATTGCTTCAATTAGAACATTTATACAATGAAGCAACCTTTTCTCAGATAGAACATTAGGATTGAAAATCAAACGACTTAACAGGAGTGCCTGTTTATGGCGATTTGTGACTCCAGCAAAGTACCCAGGTTATTTAGAAAAATTGGACAAAATTCATGGGAAGATATTTTATTTTAAACTTTACAATCATCTGCGTAGAGAAGGAAATCACTTCAGAGATTTTGAGACAAGTCATTAACAAAAACATGAAAAAGTAGAGGGCCAAGAGTGGAACCTTGCGGTGCTCCAGAGGTGACACTGACAAGTAAAGAGGGAGAACCATAAACGGCCACTCTTTGATGTCTTTCAGTAGGTAATATCATTGCAACCACCAGGAATCCCAATGTCTTTTTTAAGCACAAGACCACGGTCTACCTTATCAAAAGCCGCATATAGAGGGGGAGCGTTTTTAACGTTTCTTTCTATGTATCCATCCGATGTCGGTAAATCTTACAACAAATTAATTGAGGAACAAACTCAAAGAATAATTTTATCCCGATAAGACAGCTATATCAAATTATAGGAATCATGAAATGATCTCATTGACAATTAAAATTCGTTGTTACTTTGACAAAAGTATTCTGGGTGTTAATGCAGACGATTTGAAAGTTATTTCTTAACCCTCCGTCAGCGCCGTTCTCATACAACACGGATGGATTTCGGGTTCCATTTTTTCCTGGATAGTCCTGTGGATCTCAAATATGAGTGAATTCCTGTATTACACTCTTTCTTAAATTATAAAGGCGTCAACAGGTTTGTTTTTGTCTTACTCTGAACTTGAAAGCGAATAAACGAGTGAAGTGACTACCGTTGTACCGTATACAACGAGCGACCGCTTAGGTAAGTTTTTTGTTGACTTGCTCAACTGTTGTTTGAAATAATGTATACATTAATATTCATTCCTAATATGATTTTGTTATTAGGTATAATTTGAAAAGATGAAGTCCTCCATAATTAAGAACCCTCAACGTAATATTCTAGAGTTGGATTCAGAAGAAACAGATAAGGTAACTCGTGGTTTGCACGAAGAAAGTGAGGGAGTTCAGTGATGAAGAAATCAAACAATGTGATCATGAAACGGATCGGAGCAATGAGATATAAATTTTTTGAATCACTTGAAGTTAGGCGCCTTAAGCGGTAATGATGGGGTATATTTTGATGCTTCTGATTGACAGTGTCATACTCTTCTTCTTGCAGGGATTTTCGATATGTAATTCGCTACCAGTATGTATTAATTGAGTTGATCTCTTCTTCACCAATAGTGCAATAGCACAACTAGGACGACTTTGAAAATGTCTACAGATGTTCTAAGGAAATAAAGGAAGTGACGGTTATCCAGTTTTTGTGATTACGGAAATTTGAATCAAATTCCTATCAGCAAAACTTTTGTTTGAATACGTTAGCGAGGGTCCCGTGTGCTTCAAATTAGATGCAAATGAAAGTTTCCGCTTCTTAGAGAGACGATCGAGTGTCCATCACAGGTGAAGGTGACGGAGGAGAAGTGGATGAGGTTTATAATGGAAGCTGAGAGGAGCGAAGCAGTGAGGCAAGATTAACGAAGATTCGGCCAAGGGATGAGTGAGTTTGCCTCGGAAAAAAAGTTGGTTAAAAAGGAAGACGGAGCTCTCTTTGGGAGGAGTGGAAATAAAAGGGGAGAAGATGGATGCCCGTTTGGTCGATAGGCGAAAGGGTAACTAAGTGAAGAGTGTGACTTTGAAAAGGGAATTGTGGGATATGAGAGGGGCGGGAGGGCAAATTGAAAGGAGTGTGTCAAGTGTCGAAGTAAACGTTGTGAATGGAGCTGAAGTGGTGCTTTTTGACGGCGAAGGAATCCTTGGGATTAGAGAAATTAAGAAAAGATTCAAAAGATAAACTTAAAGAGTTAATTGCCGTTATCTCTGAAGAGTTTTCGCTCTCTAAGAGTGGTAAGGCTTGAACATTTTTAAGATCCTTTTTCCATGTTTTTAGAAGGCGTCAATAGTTTAAAACGTGGAAAAACTCATCGGAGTGGAATTTTATTTGTATTATTGCTAAAAGATATTTCAAATGTTCTCATGAATGTCATTTATTCTTTTTTGAATTATTCTGAAATATCAGCTTAGTAATATCATTGAATTGCGATGCATTAAAAATAAAATGACAAAATGCAATACTTTGACGAGCTCTTCGTGACTGTGATGCTTACTAATTCCGATCTAATCAAAATGGTCGTTCGTGATTAACATGGGATGTGATAGAACTAATTTTCCTGACCCGAATTTAAAATGTTTGTACTATCCTTAGACTTTGTAATCTAACAAATAAACATTTCACACTAATTTCGTATTATTTTAATTTAAGCAAGTATTTTGAACTCATTAACCCAAACAAAATTCTGTGACGTAGTTCAAAAGTCTGTAAAATTGATATGAATTTTTCTGAAGTTTCTTCCAAGACATTTTGAAACTTCAACCACTTTAAATACTTTAAATTATTAGTCTCACTGTATCCTTTACTTGAAATAAGTGCTATCGTTTAGCTGTTCATTGAGGTGCGGGTTAAACTTTCATTAATCTAATCTTCCTTAAACGTCAAAAATACTCTATTAGTTCATTCACTACAAATAGGACTGAAAAATGAGAAAATTGACTGAAATAAAATTTTAAAAACCTTACACTATGTAGAAATGTTAATGTGATATAGTATATTCCGTTTTAATTTACGTATTTCGATTGATAAATAAAAATGTTGTAGAAACTCATCAAAATCTACAATAATCGTTTCAGTGAATGGTTTAAAAATGATTGGAAGTTTCATTGAAATCGTGTTTGATTAAAGTTTGCTTAATGAAAGTGGTCATCAGTTTATAGAAAATGTTACACGCTTTGAATGAAATATATCATCCTTAACTCGTGACAAATAATGTATCATTAAAATAATGTAAAAGTTCGAAGATAGTCTTACAATGATCTCCATTCCCAAATTCAAATTACCTGGAAGTTTCTGTTATCTCTTATTTGCGCTTAAAAGACGAGATAAAGGAATGTTCCCGGTTAGGATAAAATTGGAAATGAAGGAAGAAAATAAGGTATCAGAGGAATCGGGCCGTGAGAGTGTTCGTAAAAAGGGGAGCTGTTCTTCGGGCGAATGGAAATGTTAGAAATGGGGAAGTGAAAGCGTTTGGAGGCCATGTAGCGAAATTCGGAGAAATGGCGTGAGAAAGCAAGCGACGCGAAAAAGGGTGAGAGGAGTATGGGATTTATAATGTGGTAAAAGAAGGGGCTTGAGGGGGGGGCGTAAAAGGAAAAAGAGATGCTCGAAAATTTTACGGTGATGGAATTGCCGAAACGTCTCTTCTGCGGAGATGGGGAAGGAAAGAGCGCCCGAGAGGACAAAAAAAAAGAATGGCGGAATTACTTATCTCGCGATGACATAAAACTTTTGAGTAAGATCTCATTTATTCAGTTCCATTTTTATCTGAGACCAGTAGATAGAATTCAAAATAAATCAACGTCGTCTTTTTTCGAGTCCTCTTCGGAGATCGTCGTCAAATGGAAGGTATTTTACGGGTGCGAACCCAAGGATGGCGGATAAAGAAGGAGGCGCATATGGAAGGTGTGGGTTACAGCCTCTTGCGCCGCTCCCAAGTACACTTTCCATACGAGAGGCCCTTAAAATGAGATGCGAGTACACGTGTATTTTTGGATGCTCCCAACGCGAAGAGAAAAGGCTCTTATTTATAATTGAAAGCGATGTCGCGCTTGGAGTAGTCGAACTCCAAGAGTAGCAGAATTAAAAAGCCAAAAGAGATTATACTTTTCCGATATCGACGCCAAAATAGAAAGGCCATTTAAGGGTGAAAAAGAACGGTCAACCAGATATTGGCTCGTTTCTATCAAGGAGTAAAAGTTCGATTCCTTGGGTTATTTCTAGGTAGATGAGTACATTTTATGTTAGTGCACGCTTATACTTGCCAAATACTACATCAAAAGTTTTTGTAGCTCTCAATAAAGGGGAAGATATTATGGGGAATATGTGATATTTTATAGTGACATTGATCGCGAAACGTTAAAAGAGTAGGAGCGAAAAGGAAACAACTTTAATAAGGTGAGGAACACTCTCAAAAACAACCTTCTGCTGTGCTGACGCTCGACTATGACGGCCAACATTACGAAATATAGAATCTTTCTCATATATTGGTGCCTAAAATCTGCCCTTTACAATCGCAGATTTTTTTTCTACAGAGCTCAGGAATTAGAAGGTAGAGATATATTTAATGTTTTCTGATCACATTAGTCCGCTTTAAGGAAGCTTCTTCTAAAATTTAATACGAGCTTAAATTATTCATCCATTTTTCATCTCTTCTAGACTACTTTGAAGTAGCGGAAACTCAGAATGAATTAAATTTGGATATAATTTGAGGAATGCTTACTAAAACATTTCAGTTGAGGTAATCAATCACCCTTTCATTGAAAGTGCTCTAGTAAGATTCGCAACAGAATTGCATTGTGTAATTATGAAAATAACGCCACCTGATGAATACATAATTAAATGTATAGAGTTGATTTTGAAAAATAAAGTTATGCACGGCGGTGGTTATGATGTAAGGTTTCCTTGTATTAGAAGATATTGTATAGAGCTTTATCTTTAGGGTATTAGTATTATTAATGTGAAAATTATTGATTTATGTAATTTTAAATGTCATTTAAATTTTAAATTAAAATGGTCGGAAAGTTTTCACTACCTGACGTCAGACATCTGTCCCAGTTACAGATAACTACCTTTACGTATAGTAGCCTGTTATAAATTAACTGTATCAGTACGTAGGTATTTATTATAGATAAGGAAGTAGCTACAGTAGAGTAGTAGACTGGGGTAACAAAACTTTTTACTGAATGAGACATTTTGTAAAAGGTTCCGCTTTAGGCCTTTATCGATCTTTTAGTTTCAACTAAAAGATCGATATCAGTGCGTTGCAGAAATACTTCCTCAACAAATTGTTTAATACGAAAATTATTGTAAACATATTTGTAATAAATTAAGTGGCCGAAATACTTCGAAACAATATATGCGACAGAATAACTGGTAACGAATGTAAAGTGTGGAGGCACTTCTCCGCAAGGAAAAATCTATGTAACAAAAACTGTGATTGCAAAGAAAATGTATATGTAGCGAATATCCCCGTTAAAGTAGTTCGGCATGTCACTGGATGATGAACTCTTGAGTCGATGCATACAATATGTCCTCAATATTACAGATTTTAATCGATTATGAGCTTTCAGAAAATTAATCTCTGTCTGAAGCCAGTATAAGAACGAAATATTAAAAAAAAACTGAAATTCGGATTATTGTTAAATGCATCGCACGTTAAGGGAATGAAATGATTTGGCAATTCAATGGCTTTCTAAATTGATTCGTACTCCATACACGCACTTGGAATAAATTTTGATCGGTGATATAAGCGATGGTACTTCCATGTTTATCTTTTAGAGTCAAACCGCTCAATTATCAATCACACGGCACTCGCGGTTCCGATTAATTTGCAAATTCCGCAATTTACTCCGAATTTCAATTACTTTTCCCAATCGCAGCATCTACATAAGAGCAACATTTTTACGGCTTCCCAAGCTTCGGTCGTTCACATCGACACTCATTCACCTAAGATTTGCTCGTGTAATAAATTATGGTCCGAAAAGAGGAGTGCATTCGGAGCTAATGACGCTTGCCTTCTTTGATTATAAACTTGGAAATTCCATTACATGATTACTGCTCTCGAGTTAAAAATTCCTCGACGCCGCACTCCGTTTCGCTGCTGTCTTTTGAACAAATACATTAGCGGCGCACTTTCGAATTCAAGGTCCAATTAACGGAAATTTAATCACTTAAAGCATTCAATAGCCCGTTACAGATGCTTTCCAGACACCAATTTAATCAAAGACTTCTTTTCTTTCAGGTGAGTCCAAATGATTTGGCATATTCCAGTACTGGTACGTGATTTTCAGTTACATATTCTCTTTTTAAATACCTTTGTGAAAGTTTACATTTAATCTAGAAGAAGGGACCGTTGTATAGGACTGTTATCCATTATATGTGTTTATTTATGTACTTGTGTGTGCTTAAATCGACGACGTTTTTGAGGAACTTGTTTCATTGCTCCAATTATTTCTTGAAGCTTAGAAAAACGTTTGAAACTATAGAATGATATCTGTGTAGTTATTAATAGATGGTTTATATGCTTACAATAAACGTATTAGGTAAAATTACAATAAACGCATAAATGTATTTACAAAAACATTAACAACAAATTTTACTGTACTAAAATAGTATACAGATCACGACTGGGTTCGTACATACCATTGACACATCATCGGGTAAAATTAACAATACTTTTGCATATTGATTGATACTTTTGATTATGCTCATTTCTATCAATTTAATGTAATCGTTAGAGAGGAACAGTTCGGAGATATTAAATCTGCAACACAGGATGTTTAGCCAAACTGAGGGAAGATGGAGGAGAATTAGAGTGAGGCAGCAGATGTAAAATGGGTTCCAAGGGAAAAGGGAGATCTCTCAACTTCGCCACGACTTTCGGTTCGCGAAGGGCCGCAGATGGCCATGGGGAGACGTGCAACTTTGGCCAATTTCCCAAAATCAGATTTACGCATGGCCTAACATTTTCCACTTTACGTTATTCAGTATTAAGCATCCCGGAAAGTACGAGTTGCCCTTCGAATAAAAGTGACTTTACTTAGACCGACCGTTGCAATAGAATGGACTGTAAAATAATGGACGCTCCTCAAGTATTGAACTGCGAGAAGTGCAAAATAAATATAACGAATATTCCTTCGAATGACTGACTGGTTTGACCCTTACTTTCCTATTCGTAAGAAAAACAGTTCCTCTTTGAACTCCTAACATCGCGCGAGTGAATTCAGAATCTAATGAAATTACTTTTCGCGCAGGAGGTTAAAGTGGCGAAAAACTTGCTCCCAACCTGTTGCGATAACTAAGGAAAACGCATCTTTAGAGATTTTTTGGAGATGGTGGTTTTCATTGGTGGTGTTTTCTTATGGTTAGCTCGGTTGAGAGAATATGTGCTACAATGGTTTCTATCAACCTTAAGGAAGTAAATTTACGGCCACAGAGATGTTATTATTAAAGTAATTCTATAAATATTTCAGTATTAGTATTCTTTGAGTAATTCAACAACTGAGGTAATTTCCAACTTATGGGTCTCCACCGGAAATCGAATCCGGGAGCACTTTCACCAAAGGCGAGCATACAACTAACTAGGCTATCCGGGAGGCTGATAAATATTTAAAATTACTTTTCAATCGAAACAATGGTCATGTTTCGGAATCAAAAGATGTAATTATTTATTTCAGTGACCTTTATCAGTTCTCTTCCATTTTGAAATATCCACATGTTGGATTTAACCATCGAATTTCAATTTTGTTTCAATCTTTTCATCAAAACAATCTGATTTGTGCTCTCTATTTTATCCTTAATCTACGCATGTCAAATCAATTTCCATTTCCCACTTTGTTTATTATGACCTTAAATAATTGATTTTTTCAATAGAGAATGGTTGTTCTTAGCTGTATTATTCTGTTCCATTCGAATAAGTTAGGTTTACAGTGATATCTCAGTAGTAAATTGTCAACAATGACTCAGACATCATGTAATGATGGGGACTAAAATATTCCTTACTTTCGTAGTTAGATCGTGGAAGCGAATGTTCGCGTGCCTGTGTCTTTTTGCGTATATGATAGGATATGGATCAATTATAATGCATGGATCCAGTCTTCACGGTGATTGCCTTAAAAAATGTCTAAAAGACTTACGAATTCCTTGAAATGCATTATTTTGAGCCTTGCTTAGCAGTGAAAGTATTCTATAAATTCTAAACCAGGTCAGACCAATAAATTATGATGGCTCATATCTGAATGGTTTCTGCCAGCTCTAGTAACTTACTCTTTCGCAGCTTTCATTTAGAGAAACAAAATTTAGTTTCCGACGCTCAAAAGAAATGAGGAATCTTCTGTAATCGAAAAATGTAAGCTTTTGAAAGGCGTGGAACAAGATTTGCAGTAACAGAGCAAAGTTGAGGGTGAAAATATTGCAGTTATTGGCAAGGAGAACTCACGCAAGAATGTTGGCATACTTCCAACGGAAAACCGATCTACATTATGTTAAGGCAAAATCGAACAGGAAGTGAAGTATATCACTGCGAAGCAATTCGTTTGTTGGAACCAAAGTAGCCGATGATGGAGAAGAGCCAAACACTTAACGCTGCCGTAAAATATTACTTATCCGAGGGGTGCGGATGAATTAGCGAGAGAATTTTTTATTTTACGAATGCTGCAGTGTTTTTCTCCTCGAATATTTTTATTTTGTATCTCCGAGTTAAATGGTTTATTTCAATACACCGTAGTTTTTTTATTTTGCGCGATTATGCAGTCGATCTGATAATTCTCTCATCTTAACAGAGCCTTTGCTCTTTCCCTTTCCAATTATACTTTTAATTTTACCAAATGCCTTGCTTTGAATATACATCACGAATTCCTTTATTTATTTGCTTTAACAGTTTTGAATTTTTGATGAAAGCATGTAGAATTATCATAACTCCCTCTCTCTTTAACTCTCGTCCTGGAAAGTTTTTCTCCATTCTTCCATTTATCTCTCTGTAGTTTTTGCTTCCCCTTCAAACTCACTGTTATTAGCTAAAAAAAGTCGACATTTTCGTAATTTTTCCTCGGAGCCATCGAAATTAAACAACAAAGCGTTCGGTCACTTCCCGTGGTCTCGGATACGAGCGAATCCGCAGAAAGTAATTCGTAAAAAAGGTGATCCACACACAGAATGTAATTGTTTAAATTAATTCATTCGCCCGTTTGTGTTTTGAAAAGTTAATTCAATTTTCCCATGGTCAAATATTCTTATTTTTCTGTCGTCCCTTTCGATAGCTTCCGCCCGCGTTTCGGACGGCATTTGTTCTTGGTATTGTGGCGGCAATAAACAGCGCCCTCTGTTGCGTCCGGAACTTTATTCCATGTTATTTAAAATGCCTTTTTTCTTTTGTTCGGACGCGATTGGGGCAGAAAGAGGTAAAACCGATGTCCGTTGTGTCATACGTAGCATTGACGTATGACTGAATAAAATAAATTTTGGTGAAAAAGTGTCGAACCGTTTCGAGCCCCTCCCTCGAACGCTGAGCCATGACACGTCTGAAAAAGAGTTCTTTGAAAAAACTGATTGTCGCTCGTTGCTATTCATGAGATCTCTAGTTAAAATTTGCTCCGCTGACCTCTTTTCCACTTCAACATTTGCAAAACTTCCGTTTTTTACGTATGACTCCACAGCCCCCTTGATAAGCTCAAGCTCTGTCTGGCTTATCGATGTTTATGGACGATCGCAAGGAACGGAGACACAACATACATTCGAAACTTTTTAAAGTGGTGTTATTTTTAACGATCGTTAAAAAGCTGTTCCATGCCGAAACGAATACATTTTCATCTGGAAACTATTGAAGCAAACGCTGTAGATTATGTTTTATGTATCGCATCATCCCTTATGACCACCGTATAAAAATCTGTGGCAAATTTGTTTAATTTCCCGTCTGACTCTGGCACTGACTTCTTTCGTGCAGAAGGAGAGCCAAATTGGAGATAAATAAATCCGCAACTACATGACACGAATTACAGAAAGATGTTCTTCTCGATTTCTCTGGTACGACATATTCATATAAATGTGGCTACTGTGGCAAGGGGTGGAGAATAAAAAAGATCAATAAAAATTTAGGCTTAGAGTGAACATTTCAGAAAGAATATTGTTTATGAACTCTAAAGTGATCGCGAAGTGAACTGTAGATGAAGATTTTTGGGATTCTGTTGCTCTGGCATCAGACATTGTATCTTCCATGCGATAAATTATTTCCCCAAAATTGACCTTGAGAAAATAAATATGGTAAAAGAAACGTAGGCCAGATGAAGTAGGAAATGGAATATTCAAAAGTGCGGCTGTTTTAGCACTTTCATCAATTCGGGCAAAGTTTGGGTGTGCTTTCTCCATTTATATTTTACGTTTTTAAAAAGAAGGTGAATTCATTAACGGGTGGAAATCGATTTTTTTTAGATTTGAAGTATTTGCTCAATGTCAACCGAACCGCCATCGAACTAAAGGCGACAGAAATAGACGTTGAAGGGTGTCGGCGTATGTGTCTTTTGACACAAACGGTCAGTCGAAGGATTGAATATGCATCAATAGAGTAAATTTCCAATGAATGGAGTCAAGTTTGATTGCGAGATGAATGTTATAATTTTTATGTACGTTATTATGTAAAATATTCATCAGAAAGAAATTTATTGGCACCGATTTTAACAATAATCGGCGCTATTTAAGTGCAACGTTTGTTATCATCTTGTAAAATGCGAATTTCAAATTCATTATTCACGTGTAAGGTTTTTCTTTAATTTAAAGTACATGACTTTACTCAAGTTCTCAACAATTGATAAGATTGTGATTTCCTGTTAACAGCTTCTTCCAGGGCGTGTCATCGAAACCGTCTCGCTCATTCATTTCACCTTTTTGCGTCACTCTCTTTTCAAATGATATTTCATGAAAAACCCTTATGGGCAAGAAAATTCCATTGGGTGAAACATCCTTTGCGTGATATACTTCAAGGCTTAACCAGCTCTTGGGTCAAAAATCTTCGGTGTAAAGTATAAGGATGAAATTCTCCTGAGCGGATAGTCTTTTGGGTGAAACGTCTTTCGGTGTAGCGTCTCTTAGCCGAAACTAATTTTATTTATTAATTTCAAAATGTTTATTTCGCATTTTTAAGTTTTTGGAGTTTTGAATTTCTTACACTGAAATTTCCACCGGAGTACTGTAAATTGAAAATCCAACTAATTGATGGGGACTAAAATATTCCTTACTTTCGTAGTTAGATCGTGGAAGCGAATGTTCGCGTGCCTGTGTCTTTTTGCGTATGTGATAGGATATGGATCAATTATAATGTATGGATCCAGTCTTCACGGTGATTGCCTTAAAAAATGTCTAAAAGACTTACGAATGCCTTGAAATGCATTATTTTGAGCCTTGCTTAGCAGTGAAAGTATTCTATAAATTCTAAACCAGGTCAGACCAATAAATTATGATGGCTCATATCTGAATGGTTTCTGCCAGCTCTAGTAACTTACTCTTTCGCAGCTTTCATTTAGAGAAACAAAATTTAGTTTCCGACGCTCAAAAGAAATGAGGAATCTTCTGTAATCGAAAAATGTAAGCTTTTGAAAGGCGTGGAACAAGATTTGCAGTAACAGAGCAAAGTTGAGGGTGAAAATATTGCAGTTATTGGCAAAGAGAACTCACGCAAGAATGTTGGCATACTTCCAACGGAAAACCGATCTACATTATGTTAAGGCAAAATCGAACAGGAAGTGAAGTATATCACTGCGNTCTCTAATTCCATTCGCACAGAAAAATTTTTATTATTATTTGTAAAAGCGGTCTTCTGAATTCTTGAAATTGATTGTCTTATCAGTGACGATAGTTACATTGAAAAAGAGATCAATGAGTTTTAAACTCGCATAAAATAAATCTCTGTTCAGTATTTAATTTATTTAACTTGCTGTATATTGAATATATCAAATTTCACGTATTGTATGTACATATGAGGACTTTCCCCGGATTTATTGTCCCGTTTTTACATTTGTTTGGTGCCTCAGAAGTTGGAAACTTTTTGCCTGTGTATATTAGGAAAGTTGCTCAATGGCAATCGCTTTCACCAAAATCCATTCATCTATCTCCGCTTAAATCTAATCGATCAGTTTCTTTTTAATCGTGCTTCTCAGCCGGAAATCTGAGGCGTTTAATTTAACCTACTTTTTATCGAGTCTCTTCGAGCTGCCAATCCCTTGCATTCATTGCCGCTTGGGGTCCCCGCACGCGTCAGTGGCGCGCAGATCAGTTCAACACTTTTCTAGATCACATTTGGTGGAGCGCAAACTTCCTCTTGTACTTCGATCCTCCAAATGAGGTCGAGAAGGAGGTAATCTAATAAATCTGCTACCGCTGATACTTTTTGGTTTCTGTGAATGAAACTCGTAGTCTGGGCGTTTGCACGAAATTCACCTAATATCTTCGTAGTATTCGTTCCTTTACAAACTTTAAGTAATGAGTGATAAGTTACTGTTGTTTGCAAAGTTAATTCCGTGAAAGTCCTATGCTTCATGCTGTTTTTCTTAAATTTAATTTCCACTCCATCCGGTACATTTGGCATTATTAGGAATTTTGTGTTTCCCTTTCACAGATCTATTCATACCCTTTTTCTCACATAACAACAATGCCATCCAACAAACTCAAGTTTTGTAGCTTTCTCTTACGCAACCAACTTGAAGTTTCATAGATTCTCATAATATTTTATGTCGTTATAGTTTGTGTATCAGTTAAATGATGCCATTTACAGGAGGATGATATTCAGGTTTATTCAGATTTACTCCGAATGTTAAATAAAACTAAGTTTAAAAAAATATAAATGACTTTTACTAATCCACAAGAAGATTCATTGGCGACTAGTTTCAACTATTCATAGTCATTATCAAGCTGTTATGATTAGTTAAAACCATTCACCAACGATTCTCCTTGTGGATCAGTAAAGGTTATTTATATTGGTTTTTAAAACTTAGTTTTATTTAATATTTGGAGTGATATCTGAATTCCACAAAGTTACGGCCTCCTCCGTGAATTTATTTAGATTTTATATATATAATTTCAAACCTCCCGAAAGAAGCCTGGAAAATTTGACAGTACTCGAGAAACAATTTCCTAAGATATTGAAATTCTACAAAAGTATATAATAACATAGTGGTATTATTCGGTGCTTTCGCTTATGGAAGGGTTAGATCGTACGAAGAAAAATACAAGAGCAGAGTTCAAAGAAGGATTTCTTTGAAGAAATAATTCATGGGAACCGCGGGCCAAAGTATTAGAGGAATGCAAAAGAGGAGTTCAGATGATTCTACTATTAATGAAACTGGCAGTAATGACAGTTCTTCTACACATGCTTTACAGCGATGGAGGTTGATTAAGACACAATCATTGTCTTATATAAGTAATTGTGCATTTAAATTGCCTGTTATTTCTGTTGTTATTATTAAGTATAACAACTGTCTGTTATTATGAAGTACATGTTCATTAACATAATCTAACTTCTATACGTCTACAACACTAAACTTTCTTCGTCAAATTATTCCTAATATTTTTTCATTCTTTTTAAATTGTCTTCTTTGTGGTATAATACATGTTCTTTGGGATTTCTGAAACATTTTTAGAATGTTTAGACCAACACGAAATGCCACTTTAGTGTATTATTTCAATTTTAAATATTTTTTGGCTAGAGGGTAATCGTTCAGACCTCAATTTATGAAGGGAATTCCACCTTTAGAACGAATGTATCGTAAATGAATTTACCTTAGCCCCAGATTCAGTATTTGACTTATATACTCTAAATTTGAAATTCAGGGTGGAAGTTAGGAGGATAACGCAAAAAGACAAGTAAAAGAGCTTCGGATGCCACATGAGAGAAAGGAATTTGAAGTTGAGTCTGGAATGGAATGGGTAATGGGAGGAATTCCTGTGAGATGTTGGCTGCATCATGATGGAGGCAGCGAAGATTCTTCGGCGCCAACGCGGAAAATATATAGAGAAGTGATTTAAAGTTTCCACGGTCCTTGGGCCATTTCTCTTGGCGCATCCTGTCTCTCCCTTTTTCTCTTACGCGCACTGGCAAACCTTATTTCACGAACCCATCGTTTTGCCTTCCCTTTTTATCTATATACAGATACTCTTTTTCGTGCTCTAATCCTGTTTTCTCGGGTGCGCTTCATCCCGACGTCTTTATTCATTATTCCAGAGGAAGCTATTTCGCTTGACTTCCTGTTGTTCGGTTCTCTTCCCCAATAACTATATTTCTACGATTCCCGCCGTTCGTCTTTCTTGAGCGACGTAATCCTTCGATTTCTGCGAGAATCGAAAACTGCTTGAAAAGGAGCGAATACTCCACGAGATTTGAATCTCAGCGTTGCCAAAAGAAAGAAAATCACTGTTTCTAGGATGAACGTGATTTTAAGTTGCTCTATAGTTCTTAATAATTCGATGGTTATCCCGTACTTAAATAATAAAAAATAATTTTAATTTGGGGAATAGTGTTAGACAATTGTGTACGTTCAGGTAAATTACATACGGAGGTGTAGTCGATTCCACGGCTTCGTCTAATAATCTTTATTCAAAGCTGGTATCATGTTATATATGTTACCACACATACACGTGCACAACTATGAAATAAATTCAAATATGTCTGCCAGGGGACTGAGTCGCAACGTCGGGTGGATGAAGGCGGCCCCTAATGCGAAAGAAAATCTCTAATTCCATTCGCACAGAAAAATTTTTATTTTTATTTGAGTAATTAAAAGTATCCTTTTTATCCTATTTCGTAATCCAGCCAAAATTTTATACATATTTTATTCTGTGTCGAAAATCACCTTCGGAGGAAACGATATCACTACATTTTGCGAAGATTAAACCTTCAATAACCCCTGGTCTTGGTTCTTTTCCAGAAAATTCTCATGAGTCTGCAATTAAAGTTCATTCTAATGACGAGGCTCTATTTATGTTGCGAAATCAAAGAAAACGTATCATCGATGCTCTTGAGGTATGTTTGATGAGAAAGAAATTCGATAAATATTCGCATTGATTTTCTACTTCCGATTCTGAGAAATTTGATTAAATATTTTCGTTTTCGATGACTAATCCGTTAAACTTTGAATTAGACTACGACGAACGAAATTCACTTTTTGTCGAAAACCTTTCGTTCATGGCTCCTGACCCGGAGTCTTTTCTATGGTTTCCTAATAAGCACTCTTAAGTCCACTTTTTATTGAAAATCACGCGTTAGGAGAGAGCATCTGAATCAGTTAAGGGAAGGGTTTTTGGGTGAATGGCATCATTCATTCAGTGTAGTTATTGGGTGGTGGTATTTACAGATTTTTGTTTTAAGGTCGAAATTCCAAATTGTAGAAAATAAGTTATTTTGCATATGATTTAGTGTTGACTTGAACCTTAAGGTTGTTATTATACGTAAGGTTGCCAAGAAAGGTTATATTATGGTACATTTATGCCTTCGATGTACGAGGGCTATTATGTTCCTGTGTAATTAGGACTACTATATTTAACCTTTGTTCTATTTTCCCTGTTGATAATTAACGAGCACTTCAGCTACTATCCAATTATTTTCCATTTCTGATGAATAAAATATTTGTTATTTCTCTCTTGGTAGCTCCACTCAAGTTGACAAATTTAAATCATAGCACTCTTACTCTGTGAGGGAAGAAAGGGCACCCATCATCTTAGACTGTCTCCTTCCCAAATCTTTTCATAATCAACGGCGGATGAGAACAGCCACCTTTGTGGCTTTTACGAACAGACATATAAACTGATAGCATTGAAATTATCAGCCAAAAGGCTGGTTGGCTTCCTTTCACCATCAGCTACCAAAACTTT
Source organism: Ladona fulva (assembly GCA_000376725.2). Classification (NCBI taxonomy): domain Eukaryota; kingdom Metazoa; phylum Arthropoda; class Insecta; order Odonata; family Libellulidae; genus Ladona; species Ladona fulva. Next base: position 1,081,121 of record KZ308731.1, read on the forward strand.
AGAGTTTGAATGGAGCTAATACTCAAGATGAGGAGTGAGGAAGTCAGACGTGGCTTTCCTCAGAATACTATAATTCGAAAAAGACAAAGTGCGCAATGATCCCATGAGAGACACTTGGAAAAGCGTTCATTGACAAGGGAAGTTCATCATTACCTCATATCGTCGTATCATTGCGCCTAAAGGACTGAGGGAAAAAATGCAAGCGATACTTTTTCCGGCACTAAAGACCAATGGAAAATACTTATCAAGATAAGGTAGCAGGGATTAAGTTAATGTGGTTGATGGTAGTTCATATCCAAATATATTTGCTAAGGAATAACAAGTGTGAAAATTAGCGACATGACAAGGACTCGAACCCAGGTCTCCCATTTTCCGGGCAGGTATTCTAACCACTGAACTACCATGCTGCGTCTCTTCCAAACTTAAGGGAATACACACTTGTTGTTACTTGGGATTTAGCCGCACAACTTCAATGTGCAGAGTTAACACCTTTACCTCAATCCAAATATATTTTATTTAATTATTTGTGTTGTTTTATTTTACATTTTCTTTGATTTTTTTCCAAAATATATTTCAAATCGATTAAATGGAAGGATAGGGAGATCAGTTCCAACTCAATCAGAGAACAGGGAGAATATTCAATACAAACCCACTCTCTGCCCAGATTCAATCTTTTAACATCGTATAGTTTTAAATAAACGCGAAGAGTCACATCTCCCTTCAGCTTTCTCATAAACAAAGACTCCAATCTTAATTGTGTAAGGCAGCATAACCTAGAGCGTCTAGAGAAGTTACTATGTAGTAAACTCAATTTGATATCAGCGAGGGAATTCATCGCAATGGAAAATAACTGTTCCCTTGTATAGCAGGTTAATTAACATGTGTAGGCGTAACTTGGAGCAGGAAAATTTTCGGCGCTTGCATTCTAGTCTTTCGGTCGAATAAATTGAGAGAACTGCGCTTCTATCAAGAAGAAATTCATACGATTCAAAGGGCGATTTCTTGCAGTCCGACTATGTTTTGTGCCTTAGGTATGGAGTGTAATTGATGCTTCGGTAGTTAAAAACGAAGCAAATGCAGCTAAACTTCTTCGTACCCTGCTGTCTTACTAGCTAAGTAATGAGATGTTTACGTCTGAAACTTGAGAATCAAGTTTTAGAGGCCAGTTTTTCAATTTAACTTCATTCCACGATGCATTTCGGAAGAATTTGAACTTCATATACAATGATTTCTTTATATACGAGGCTTAGAGTTTCACATTTGGTTACCTTTCGCATTTGCACCTTAGCCGTAAGTCTTCCATGAAAGCTAATTTTCTCTTATAGTTAATTCACCTTAATTGTAATAGTACATCTACATCTACATAAGTACCCTGAAAGCCACCTTTCGGCGTGTGGCAGGGGGTGCAAGCACCTTGACTCTACTTCGCTAATCGATTGCTTTCGCGTATCGTTCGCGGAAAAATGAATTTTTGAAACGACTTGTTCTAGCGTCTATTTCTCGGATTTTTTCGCATTATCAGAACGGCCTATATAACATGGGGGACGCATTATGTCAGCTACATAATCTGTGAACGTGCTTTCTCTAAATGTATTAAGTAGAAGTAGATTAATCCTTTGGTTAAGCCTTCTGTCTTCCAAAAATTCTCATCCCGCGTCCTGAAGCATTTGTATAACACTCACTGACTTGTCGTAACAATTCTTTACAAAACGTATTGCCTTTCGCTGTACTTTTTCTAATTCACGAATACAACATTTTTCTGCGGGGTCCCATATACTACACGCATATTCCAAGTGAGGCCTGACCAACGCAACGTAACATCTCTCACGGACTTTTTCTTCGCTCCTACCGACAATTCTCTTCACGAATCCAAATTTCTTAAGCGCTCGACCACATATATTACGGATGTAGGTACCCCAGGTTAAGTTGTTGGTGAGGGTTACTCCAAGGCATTTCACCGTTTCTACTGTTGATTAAGCTTTCCCTCGGAGACTGTACGAATAATCATTGGCATTATTTTTCCTTTGGAAGAAGTTGATTACTGAACATTTATCTATATTGAGCTCTAGTTGCCAATCATCACACCATTTCATAAATTTATCTAAATCACACAATAGGGTTAATCTATCCTCTGAGCTTCCTATTTCCCTATAAATTACCGTGTCGTCCGCAAATATCCTAACTTTACTATTAATGTTATTGTTAAGGTCGTTGATGTACACTAAAAATAGTAACGGTCCGATTACACTTCCCGAGGTCACTTTAACCGAGTTGGAACTTACACCATCTAGTACTACTCGTTGTTCTCTGTCGGAGAGAAGTCCTTAATCCAGTTTATCACTTCTCCATTGATGCCCGCAACTTTTAATTTGTATAATAATTTATTATGTGGAACCTTATCAAATGCTTTCTGAAAATCTAAAAATATCGTGTCGACTTGCCGTTTATTTTCGGCAAATTTCAAGATATCGTGAACTAACAACGCTAGCTGAGACTCGCAGGATCGAGTCTTACGAAAACCGTGTTGGTTACTCACTATAAATTTGGACGTGTCGAGAAAACCCATTAAGGAGCTAACTATTATATGTTCCATTATTTTTCCGCTCAATGATGTTAATGATATAGGCCTATAATTCGATGGATCCTCCTTTAAGCCGCTTTTAAATAGTGGAGTAACATTCGGAATTTTCCAATCTTTCGGAACTATTCCTTCGCTCATAGACTTTTCAAATATTACTTTCAGAAAAGGGGCTACGCTTTCCGCTACTTCCTTGAATACCCGAGCTGGTATTTCTTCAGGACCAGGAGCTTTATTAGGTTTAATACGCCGCAAGAGTTTAATATTGCCGTCTTCGCTGAAGTTGATTTTCGACATGGCCTCAGACCGATCAACTTCCGGTAGGGTACATGATGTGTTATTGGACGTAAATACGCTACGGAAAAAATCATTTAAGATATTTGCTTTGCCCTTGGTATCGTTTATTACGTTCCCGCTATTATTTTTTAGTGAACCTACCGTTTGCTCTTTACCTTGGACCTCACGCACGTATGACCAAAAGGCTTTAATGTCCTCATCTAACAATAAGTATTCGCATAAGATCTTCTTTTTAAATTGGCGGAGGGCATCTCGCATGGTTCTCTTTGTTTCAGATTTCGCTTTTCTGTAATCGCTCCTTACTTGATCCGTGTTAATATTGTTTGGATGCCTCGCGTAAGCTTTTAGTTTCGAATGTAAACGCCTTTGTTTCTTAAGAGCTATTCTAGTCTCTTTATTATACCACTTTGGATTATTATTTTAATTAGAATATTTAAATGGTAAAACCGTATCCATAAGGTCGGGCATTTCCCGTACAAACAAATTTCAAGCATCATCGGTGTTTAGACACATCGCGCGCGCTTCTTACACCGGAAAATCAGTTGTAAGTGAATCACGAAATCCTTTAAAGTCAGCTTTCGAGTACAGAAACATTTTACGCTTAGGTTTTACGTGCTTAACCAAGTTAATATCCAAATCTATAACAACGGTTTTGTGATCTGGTAATCCATCAATAGTACTGAATTAGTGATAATTACGATTATTCATCAGCGAAAAATAAATAGTTTTTCTGTGGAATACCAATTCAAAGCGCTTGATTAATATAATTACTAGGAGTATCTATAAATTTCTTCCTTAAGCCTTCCTTCATCGCTCATTAAAAATAACTTGCAACAAGGTTTGATCTATAACAATCGCATCATTAGTTTTATCGTGAAATTAATTACGTATGTCGCTTAACCTACGGTTTTGCGCTGATGATAACGAAAGATTTGGTAAGACATGAACTTAAATCGACTGAACATGACTGCTTATCGGAGTAACTCGACAGAGAGTTTGCGTCAATGTTAATGCAAAAAATAAAACTATTTTTATTGTTTTAATAAAAGCATTTTTCGAGCAAAAATGACTTCTGCATAACGAAATCCAAAACTTTGTACGAGTCTCGGACTACATTTAAGTTTCTAGGGCCTCCAATTCTTAAGTTGCATGAGTTTGCGAACCTGTTAATCTGAATATTGTGATTTTCCGGAGATGAATGCATAATCAAAAGGGGGCCTCTCTGCTTTTTGAGGAGAGCTATAGGATACAAACTTGAGAGAGGAGAAATATTTAGAGGGAAGAGAAGGGATTTCGGGGATAAGCGAAGAGAAAGTGGAAGCAGAGCACGAATGTTGCGTTCAAATATGATGTTTTAGTTCAAGCAGAGGAAACATTACCATACTATTCAATTCTCTGTGAGTTTTTTAGTGATTGGACAATTTTCTCGGATCTTTTCAGTCATAAACAATCAGCGATTTTATTTCCTTATGATCCAGATGTATTCAATAACACATTATCCGACTATCCTAAGAGTACGATATAAAGAAAAGCTACTTATAGAGAAATCGGTGGTTAGTAATGATTGCCAAACGTGATACTTCCTTAAGAACTCTTGTTTGGAACAATTACTGCAGTAAAAATGTCTGTTACTATTATTTTCTTTCGGTTGATTGAATGGATGTGGCGCCTTAATATTTCTTAGTTTTCGTCATTCGTGCAGATTACGTAAGAATGATTTGGTAACTTTCGGCTGAATTCTTGTTCATCTCTACACAAGTATTAAAAGTCATTTTTTTCACATACGTATAGAAAATTCCTAGCCCAATGGAGGTATCATTAGAGGAAAATCGAAGGAAATCTAAGAAACATTTGCTTTCACTTTTATGATTGGTTAAGAAATTTGTTATTGAGTGCCATATATGAACTGTACACCGCATTCTCAATTCGGAAGATGTCTGGGAAACTGCGGAGGGAGAGAGAGACTTTATTGGTGTAGGAAAGGGTCGAGAGCGGTGAGCCCAGGAATAAACAGGAGATAAATAAGATGGCAGATGATTCTCCAAAAAGGTTCCCGTGAATACTTAAAAGAGGCTGTTTGGCGTAGCTATCCATGAAAGGTGTTACTAAAGATAGTGACATGAATCCAACTCTAAGCTACGGTTCGTGATTCAATAATCACTCCATTCGGAGTGTACCGAAGCTCTGAAAAGGCGGAATTCGAAGTACTAAAAGAAATAAATCATTTTCCAAAAAACTAAAGAGCCCTGAAACATGTCCACAACACGTTCCCAAATCGTCAGCTCATATTTCTGAAATATCTCGGCTCGGTTTAGTTTAGATAAGCCAATGTTCTGTCATTTAGAATTGTCTGTCATTTATAAGGTAATATATTCTTCTGAGTGTATCAGATCTTTGATTCTCACTAAACAAAAAACATACCAAAGAAGTGTTATTAGTACGATAGTAGTAGTTCAATCGTATTTTCCACGATAGCATCTACCAAATCAGTGCCATAGTATCCCAAATCTGTTAGTTATTTAGCGTAAGCCACGATTCCCCAACTTCTCTTCGGCACTTAAATCAATCGAGTGCCGAGAATTCACACTCTTCATCAGAAACGTTTTCTGAATATTTGATTGATATTCAGTTCATACCTGAGACGTTAGCAAAGCACATTGTAATTTAATTCAGTTACAATAAGAGGAAATGGTGCTGATAGAAATATCCCTGCTTAATTACAAGTAAATGAGAAAATATTTAATTTGATACTTTACTACGTAACACTCAAATTATTGTACTCGGAATTGAAATTGAAAATCTTTGCAACCGTAAATGCGGCCCATTAAACATATGTACTTGGAAACCTCTTATTTAAACTGTGTCATAATTCCCAGTCCTCAAGATGATAATTAAGTAAAAGAAATGTTGAGCCAATTCAATAAATTAGGCCTAGGGACGTTTATAAGGAAATATGCTATTGCTATACTGTGGGGAAACATGCCGTGTATCTTTTCGCTCTAAATTGATAACAATCCCAAAACGTGATGCTCATTTAATGTAAATACACGCGGAAGTCATGATTGCTCACGATATACCCAGTATTTTATATCACTTTTTCGGTGAATAAACTTCGACTATACATATAAAGAAAAAGATTTGGCACAAAGGTTGAAGGAAACAGCGACTGCGGCGTAAAGTAAGTAAATTTAGGACCCATGAGTTGGACGAGACGCAGAAAACTAATATTGATTAGTTTCATTAGATGGAAAAATACTCCTCTCTCTTCTCATAGACTTATGTTCCTTCATTTCCTATTCTTCATTCCCTTCTTCCCATTCCAAGTTTCCTCTCTTTTATTCAGTATTCAAGGCAACCAACTATATCGCAGTAATAACGGAGCGCAAATAACGCCTCCCCGTGGTCGGACCGCAAATTATCTCTGTCCTCCGAGGGGAGCTTTTGCTTCTCGCCGAGCGCGGCGCTGGCTTCTCGCAACCCCTACATCATGTCCGCCATTCCAATCACTCCCGTTTCTAACTTATTTTGTATCCATTTGGTTTCACGCTATCCATCTCTCGCTCTTCCCTTTCAAATCGGACCCTTACTTTCCAATTTCACCGCCTCTCCAATTTTGCCGCTTTTTCGTCCGAAATCTCTCACATTTCGATGGCTAATTGGCTGATCTCTCATGTGATGATAATGAAATCGATGGAGATTTTGTCATAAGGAAAAAAATGTGTGGATTTACAATACGAATTTATGTAAAGTAGGCTATCGATTATTTCTGCCTTTTTTCTCAATTTTCTAGATTTACCGTCGGTTATTATATATTCGACAAAAGTTCTTTCTCATATACGTGTTCCTGTTCTCAGTATTCCGTGTTTCGAATCGTTTTCGTCAGCCATCATCACCACCATCAAAAATGGACGAAACCTTCCGATATCCACGTATTCACAAGAAATCTGTGGAGGAACCCTTCTCCTAAATAACTCATCTACGGAGAAAAGTAGACTCCAGCCACTTATATCTGGTCGGTGTCCGACCTCCGTTTCAATTATTTCCGCCGAATTCTTCTTCCTTTTGGGTGTTAATTATATTCCAGCTGAGGTAGTTGGGTGTACCATTCTTTCTTTCTATTTCGTGCAGCTAATTATCACAATTCTTTTGCCTTCGGTCAGAAACCTACTTTGGTTTTAGTCTCTACATCGTTCCTGTATCTCTGAAGCAATCATTCGGGACACCAGCTTACGTTCTTTTAAATACTTTTCTTGAATAGTTCTCAGTTGAAACTTTCTTTTACTGCCATTATATAACGAGAGCAAGGCAACCGTTTTATGCTATTCAATTTTCCAGTATATCAGGGACTAATATTTTAATGAAATCGGGATAGTTTCCGAAAATTCCTAAAATAGTTGATATCAGCCTAAATTTGCCTTCGATGTTTCATTGTTAATAATTCTTAAGAAATGAGTATCATCAATTCCTTCTGACATGACTTTATGGTATGTCTCCATCATGTAAAACAAAAACTGATAAAACATCAACCTGTATCATGAAACATTGCTTTATTGGGGACCTAGGGCCATCAGGGCCGGCTGATGAGGACACGCGTCGAAACCTAGGTCGCCAAAAATAAAAAAGTAAACAAATGTTCGTGATAGTGGTAAATATTTTATCATTCCATTGATTTAGATGAGAGAAAATCTTTGCGTCATATTTTGCCAGCGTGACGTCGGCCCTTTCAACGTTGCACGCTTCGGAAGTCACTTGCAAATGCATTCAAATAAATCCCCAATTGCTAATCAAATAGTTGACCCAACTTAATTGAAGATGCTTCGTTTATGCACTGTACTGTGCACGAATATGTTAGATAATCGAAATCATTCTCTTTTCGGATGTCGATATTGCTACATGTGACTGTGATTCACGCAATATCGAGATTTTGAACGTCGCGCGACCTCCCCTTTCAACAGTCAATGAATTAGCAGTTCTGCCAGCAGTCACATGAGTAACACACGGCTGAGCGTGAAGAACATGGAGCCTTGCTTCCTCAACGAGTATGTTTAGCAACCTTTGCCATTTGTACGCCTTTTTGGTGTCTCTGTGAGACTGTATTAGAGCATCGAGCGATTTCACTGGTATGTATCAGAGAAGTTCTCAGGAGTGAATTATTTAAGAGTTCGATTTAATTCGCTTGGATATTGGGTTAACTTTATTTGTGGTAATCTCGGTGATTCTACTGTAAAACGGTAATGCCTAATTGTGAATATCTGTCTACTCTTTCTTGTATTATAGTTTTTGTACCCTGTTAAATGATGTGCTTATTACTCTAAACCAGATATTGAAGTCAGTTTCTGTGTTATAATAACCACTTCTATCTCTCTAATTCGGCACAAGTTACTAGTACGTTTGCTGGGATCGTAGACTGACTTAAAAACTTGGATACATCCCTCATGTATGCTACAGCTTTAATCTCTAGCTATCTGTGTTAAGGGTCGTAAGGAAAAAAATTCAGAAAACAGAAATCCTATTACTATCACTTGTATCTCTCAGGGATGATATCAGCGATCGGTGTACTATCAGTGATGCATTCTGCAAATAAGCATTCAGCTCTCCTTTTCGACTGGCATCGACGTAAGGCGAGTACAAAATTCCTTTAACAATCTTCAAATGTGTATTCTATTGCATTCCGCTAACTAAGTTATTTAAAGTTTGTACTGTAAATTACGATGCAAGCACCTGGATTCATCGGTCTGTTTTTTAGAGAATTACGCTTTAAATTCAGGTAAGTTATTGTTATTTATGAAATATTTTCTTATTTTGCCATTCCGCCATAATATAATGTGTACTATCTGAATTCCAACTTTATGAGTTACTCTTCCTTCAAACCCCTTTCATGCATATCTAAAGATATTTATAATCAAAAGAGAAGAAGTGATTGTTTGCATTGCCATAGAGAAGCGGACATGAGAATAGTCAGATGCAACTGCGGCTCGAGCCCAGGAGTTGCGCTTTGTGGGCAACTGCTCTGGCCATCATGCTATGTGCAAGCCAGAACTTTCCAACATGCCGTTCTGGGATTCTTCGTAGGCAAGAGTTCGTCCTATTACACGCCATCGTTCGCGGCCCCACCTATGCGAGGCGTAAGTGTGTGAAGGGAAAAAGATAATCAAAGGAAAAGAGTGAAAGACAAAATCAACTTTCGTTTATTTGAGGGAATATTTGTTGGCCCACGCCTTAATGTGGAACATCACCTTCCACCCTTTCCTTAATTTTTCTGCAATCAAATATGTAAGTTCGTAGTTTAAAAGATATGACTAAAATTATCTAACAGGGAAATTATTTATAAGAACATTTATAAGAATTGTAAATTGTAAATCTATTTGTAACAATTGTAAATTTATTTCTTGATCAATTTCGAATTTAAATCTTTATTTTCTACGCGATATTTCTGTATCTTTTGCTTCCTTTTCAGAGCAGTGTTTGATGAAAGGACTATATTTTAATATTTTGAATATTATAAGAAAGTTTGAAGAGCTAGAAGTGGTTGAAATAAACGTGAAACAACGATGAGTACCATTAGATTATTGTGTTGCTCCTACAGTTTATGTTATGTTTATACGTTAGGAGCAACACATTATTCTAGAGCTAGAAAGAATAAAGAGTAAATAAAGAGATATAATAAAGGCATCGCGAAAGGAAACGATGGCGAAGTTTCTTTTGAAGGGACAGGTTTCAGATGAGCGTCGGCGGACAACGTGAACCTCCACGACAATGAGGTATTGTCATTTCCATCGACTATGTATTAAGCCTATTAAATATTTATTTTAGTATTTATTATTTATGGTAAGCATAGGTATCTCTTAACATCACTTAAAGTTGTGATTATGGCAATTGGGTGAATATATTTCGTCTAATTCTTCACCATGCCTCGATTAACAGATTTCTCTTACCTCATTTTCTTCTCTTGTTATATATCACTGTCATACTGCAGTCACAAAAAATGCCAATTAATTATAAATATTATAAATTCAAATTTTCTATAGTGTTCTATATTATCGTTTTTCACTAAGATATAATTTTTATTAATCGTTAAGAATTACAATAATTGTGAGGCAGATTCAAAATTGACAATTTGAGAGTGAAAATGTAAATTGGGTACCAACAAATGCGTACAGTAGAGTAGAAGTGCATAAAGTAGAATATTTTAGGGTAAGTTGATCACGTCTTCTCTGATATTATTAAAGCACGTATATGAGACAGTCACTTCATTTCCGATACTAACTCCTCTCATTTGTGGATAGTGGTTCCGTTAAAGCACCTCTTGGAATCTTATCTTCACGGCGCAATTGCATCGGTTAGCCATCGGCTCAAATCACCACTCTCCGTGTACACTCGTTCCGAATTTCGCTGGACAGCGCTTTCTCCACTGCCGATATCGATTTCGAGGCAGAAGTCGTAAATAAGACATTTATCTCAACTTTACTCCAACCATTTCACTCAACACTCACTCGTTCTTTTCTCTCCAACAACCCGGTTCTCTAATCTAACAGTGAATAACCAAAAGCCACTATGTTTAAATTTTCCTTTAACTATACTGAATAAGGTAGCCAGTGCGTAAATTCACTAACTGATAGAATCTCTTCCACCGTTAGCAATCGAAAGCTTTGGAGAGGGAATGGGGTCTACATTTGGGTGAGGTAGAATATTAATGCTCTTCTGTCACTGAATTTCACCCATGTTTGCCGATTTTCACTGATTTTCATTTGATTGTTCTGATGAAATATTCTAGGATTGAAAATACTTCACGGATGTAAAACGCAACTATGAACAACATTTTGAATCTTTTCATGATATTCAACTGAAACATACAAGAATTTAAAATATTCGACTAAAAATAAAGTGTAAGGGTTCAATTATGGAGATAAATTGCGATCGAATAACAAAATGTTTTCATCGTGGATTAAATTCATCGCAATTACACAAAAACCCCTCGTTCAGGCAGAGCCATCCTCTAAATTTTGCTGTCTCCTTCAAATTATCATTAAACTAATCAGCCAACAAGCATGAGAAAATGAACATAAGGTACTGAGAAGATAACATGGTGATTAGAAAAACTTTGAATTGATGATATTTTGCTGAGCACCACTTATTCCTGCTCCTAGAATTTGAATGAAATACCTATTTCTCACAAGGAATGTATATTTTTGATTAAAAGTTCCATTAAAGAAATATGTCGGAAGGATGTTTTCACATTTTCAGGCATGCATCATCCTTTAACTAACATATTTACCATTCAAGTAATTTTTATCGTTATTAAATAGAAGGATTTTAACCTTCCATATTTTGGTATGCCCCTAGGAAAAAATGAATGATAAAAAGAGGAGACAACTTCTGTCTTAGCCGGATACGAACCATGGACCTTCCACTCATAGGGATATTTAGAGAGTGATAGCATTTACCCGGAAATCCATAGTTCAAATACTGGACTTTACCGACATTTTCTCGTCCGTTTTTCATTTTTGTTATGATTGCAGGAGCAAATTTCAGGGATCATAAAACATTTAATAATTTGGAGTTTTGACTTTCATTAAAATGATTTATATGACCTATGAAAAAAGCTCTCACTCAATGAGATTATGGAAAATAGGGAAGACTTTCGAAACCGCAGATTGGGCCAATTAAATTCCTTCATTTGCCATCTTCCTGCAAATTGCATACGGAGAAGGAATTCGCGTTTCCAGGCGACTTGGCGAAATGGGCGCTTAATTCAAGAGAGGGATATCAATTTCATCGGACGGCTGCGTCATTAATGTTGCATCCGATGTTCCCATGAAATGGGTGCGGAAATCGGTCAGAGTGGAGGGGAAAGAAGTTGAGGGCGCTGTGGGGAAAAAATCGACAAGTTTGAGGAACGCATGGGAAAAGGCTCAAGAAGGAAGGCACAGGAAAGGAAAATTTGAGAAATTCTGAGAGCAACCACGGAATTTAAGAGAAAAGAATATGCCTTCCATACGATTCAAAATCAAAAAGTATAATTTGAAAGTAAAGAAGGGTTGCAGTGAGTGATTATCTTCTTAGTTTTTCGGTCGTCCTTTTCAAAGGAGATTTGACGTGTATAAAGGAACTCTTCTACTGTTTCTGATTAATACGCTGATATGTATCCACGCTGCAACACTAAATTCAGCAAAGTACATAATTTACACGAATTTTGGTTTTACTAAAAATCTGCGTGTGGAATATTTAATGCCCATGAGCAGGTAATACGTATGTACATGGATGTACTCTTTGCATTGTGTCGCATCGCAAGTGGTGTTATACTTCGACTCGTTTCAATGTAAAGTCTCTGCGCATACAGTTTGTCAATAAATAAAACTTACGAAATGGAATTGTCCCGCATTTATTTTAGAAAGTATAATACTAACTGGTTTTGTAAAATGTGAAGTTGTTTACACAATAATTTTCATATTTTCTTAAAATACTAATGTTGCAACAGAATATTGCAAACTTAAGTAATTCTTAGTGAGTAACAGTGTATTCCTCGATTTCACTATATTTTTTACCGAATTCTGTTTGTACGGAATCTATGTCGTAGGTCAAGCTATTCTCTTAGTTATCAATACCCTATTTAATTCTCAAGTTGCTTGAAAAAATCCGAATTCCTTATCAAACCGAAACATTTTTGACAAATCTCGTACGTGGGAAGGTGAAGGAAAGTTCCGGATAATTTTCTTTAGAACTAATCCTTATAGTAATTTACTTTAATTTAGTGTTAATTGATATTTTTGGTTGTTAAATCCATTCAACTAAAAGAAGACCTTATCGCACTGAATTGCGAAAATATTTAGAAAAATTCAAAATAGAGAGCGAAAATTAGGTTCTCCGTAATCCTAGATTAAAATTCGTGTATTTTATATGTGATGATATTTAAGTATAGTAAACAAAAACATTGTTTATATTTCGCATGTTTACAAATTTTGTTTGTATAAATATGATATTACGATGATATTTCCTATCTTCGACTAAAAATTACATTTTGAATTGGTACGTTAATCTCGACTATTTTCCGCCATTTTTATTCGGTAAACAAATGCTCTGAATTTTAGGTTATCTTTAAATTTTTATTCTTATATTACAAGTATATAGTGGTATTGCTAGATAGAAAATAGAAAAAAAGGGAAGATATATATCCGCGCCGGTAAACTTTAAAGAGCACTTAATTTCCGACGGAAGGCAGAAAATTCGGCACAATGTAAATGGGAGATAAGGGGCTGACGAAAGAAGCGAATGGCGAAGCATGAAATGAATTAAGGGACGAGCGATGAAGAAAAATAGGTAAGAGCGAAGAGGATGCAGGTAAAAGGGGGAGAGGATTGATGGGAAGGCATGCTCCTTTCAAGGAGTTCATTAAAAGTGCAGAAGCGGCGAAGCGTTGTGGATTTGGGGTAGCGTGGGTGGGGGTATCAAGGGAGAGGAGAAAACCAATCACGAAACCCGAAGGAAAACATCTAAGAGCCTGAAAATGAGATTACAGAAATCGAACGTTGGATGGATCCATAGTCAAGATTCAAAGAACAAGAAATGTCAGAGGATCCGATGGCAAGGAGAGGTAAAATTAGCACTCGAAAACAAAAAGTTTTGCAATCAAATTCTCCTTACCAATAACACTATTTCGCTCAAACTGATGCCTCGTTTTTTTTCTCTCTCGTGTTTACTCGATCAAGTCCGAATATGCTTCTAATATTTCTTGAGTGAAGGGTTTCTTAATAGTGGGAGAGGAAATTTTTGTGTAAATCTATCACCCGGAGAGAAAGGATTGTCTGTTTTTTACGGTGTAGGAAAAAATATTAAGAAATTGGAAACTAATCATCATGGACATTTGTGGTAATAGACTGACGAAGAATATTAAAATATACTCATGCAGGAAAGGCTGCTAAAAATGTATTTAGTTAACTTATGAATAGTCCGCGAAAATATATCTTTGAAGGAGTGTATTCTGTTACGTAGACCTTTCATAAAAAAACTCCCTTTGGCTCATATTAAAATACGTTGGATAGTCTACGGAAACATTTTTTAAAAGAGGCAAACGAAAAGAAATCCTTTTCCTTGATTGTCTACATATACAATTAGAAATCTACATATAGAAATCACTTCGAGGTGATGAAAATTGATAGATAAAACTCCTTTCGTTTATACAATCACAATTAATGCAACTTTCGGCACAATCCACATTTATTGAATTTGAACACATTTATTTGAATATGTTCTGCCGGGATAGCTCAATGGACCGGGCACCCGACCGGCAATTGAGATACCCGGGTTCGATTCCCGGTCCCATCAGACTTTTTTCAAGTACATTTTTCCTTGGGATTTTTCCTGAGTGCGCACCATCTTGCGCTAGATCACCCTTACCTGTATTCTATCTAAAACTAATTTTTTGGAGGAAAGTATTTCTCTGTTAAACTGTTTAAATTTTGGGATTTAGGACTTTTCCTCAGACAGGAAAATTTTCGTAATGAAACACCAAAATCACATTTCAACAAGAACAAGCAGTACATTTCATACAGTTAACAAAATATCGTCTTTAGTCGGTAAGTTAAGCAGATTAACTTAAACATAAGATTACTGCAACCAGCTCACATTACCAGAGAACAAAATTTTGAAGTAAATCGGGCCTTCAAAATAGGCTATGCTCCATTTTTACCCGTTCGACTTCGGTGAAAGTGGTTTCGGGTTCGATCCCCTGAGGAAGCACACGTGCAAAATGACCTTAGCTATCGAAGTACTTTTGAAAATTAACAACACTATTCGCAGAAAATCTCTTTTTAAAGTTGCGTTTACTCGGAATCACCTTTGAGAAATGATAGTATGTACCTATCTCAATTAATTTCTGTGTTTACTATGTACAGCATTTATGGAAAATCGTTCTTCTAATTAGGAAAATAAGTTTAAGTACTTCTTAAAAAATGGATTATTTCCAATTTACATTTTCAAGAGATAAGGAAACATTTTCCACTCAAAGTTCGGATTTATGGACTGCTTGTGCTTAAGAGTTCTAACGTTTATAACAAAAGTTCTCTCGGAACTGTTTATTCCAATGAGATTAATGTAACTAGAAAGGGAGAATTAAAATTGTTAATTTAAGCTCTCCTTTAGGTAATGTCTTTTGATGAGATTTTTCGATGACTTCCTCGTTCAGATGCCATTTCTTGTAGAACGGCTATCTACGTACAACGTCGTGGCTGAAGCATGCAAAGGAAACACCGAATTTCATTTTAAGACAAAAATATTTTCTGACCTATCTCTGAGCATCCGCATGCAGTATTTGACTCCGCCGTCCTTGATATTTCTACACCTACAAAGAACCGCGGATTCGACAAAGTTTCGATCGCTTATACGGTTAGGAAACAAATGCTCTGAAACGGAAATATCTGCTTCATATTTTTTCACGCGAAAAACTTGAAATCCCTCTCCGGGGCATTTCCGCTGGAAATGCTGGAATGAACCCGAGAAATTTTCCGCGAATTCGCTCTGCGAGAGTCATTTTTTCTCGCATCTGAATGGCCAAAGTAAAATCGTATAGAATGAAATTAAATGGTGAACTTAGCTACTGGAGTGAAAATGAGCGCTCGACTAGCATGTGAATCGCATGGGAAAATCCGCCGGGCAGCGAATTAAGGATGACTTAGAAATTTTATAACCGAGAGATATTGGAGGTAAACACATTCTCACGGGCGGGAATGACTTGGGGCATCCAGAAAAAACTGAAGTTTGGAATTCACCCAAATTATTCCAAATAAAAGAAGACGGTTACTCCAAAGATGCTGCTCTTATGACCCAGCTAGAGACGACTGGACCGATTTTACTAATTTGCTCTTCATGTTTCCCTACTTCTTTCATTCACCGTGGGTTTGCGCAACATTAATGCTCAATTTTGATTCGTAATTTTCTTTTCCTTAAAGTCAAATCATTCCTCAACTCCTTAAAATTATATTTGATTTTTATTTGCTAATTCAAAATCCGCGTTTATACAAGCAATTGCAAGTGAAATTGTTTCTCTCGAATTCTTTTTCGCAATCCTGCATGCAAATCCGCACAGAATTGTTTGAAAATTATAAGATTTTATACTACAAAAATCATATATAGGTAATATTCACCATAAACGGTTTCTCCAACGTGATTTTATATTAACATTACGAGATATAAATAAATACGAGATTTCCCATCCAACCTCCTCCGTTATCATTCACCACCTTAATCATATTGTAAAAATATGTTTTCTCGTATCAAATTCGGTCGCAGAATGACACAATTGCCGAAAAACTACAACGGTAATATATGTCATCCGAATATATTTCTCATGAGTTTACACCTTGGAATACTGACATTTCTTCCTGGAAATGTAAAAATAATTTCCCTCTTCTCCTATGAGTACACACTGTATTGAATTTACCACGGTGAAAAGTTGTGGTACATAAAATAGAATTTGGGTCCACCTTTGTCTTTTCGATATTTTTCAAGGATACACGTGGATATAATAATACTTTTGGAATGTATTTGTATTGAATATTTATTTTCACTGATGTCCACTGATATCTGGCGTTTTAAAGCTTCTACTGATAACCTATTTCTAATGATCCTATGACATTGGTTAGTATGATCATATTACTTGCCCTCAGTCTGTTAGGTATACTTTCCGCGAGCAATTGCCCCCTTATTACCAATGCCGTATCGATCTAGTAACCTTTAGAAGCTCAAGACTATTTCGCTTTTCAACCCAAGAATAATTAGCTTCCCATTCCACTCAAAGAACGTAATGGGAGAAACGTGTATGAATCATTTGGGAAAGTTTTAGACAGTGGGAAATAAGCTCCTCGCAGATTTGGTTAGTGGGGCACAAGCGGCCCGTGACTTACACCACAAGAAGAAACATTCTCGTCCATTCAGATGAGAGATAATTATGATTTCTCCTTAAGACTATTTCCAAGTTGCAATTAGAGAAATCATTACATTATTTAAAACTCTACAAAAAGTATTCCTGTAGATTTCTTCAACTGCTTGTGTTAGCTGCATTAGCGATTTAATCGAGTTGGCTTCGAAAGCAGTAGACTTAGAATTATCCAATGGATGGTTATATATTTTAAGAATGCAATATTAACCTTCTTTCTCGTAACCTGAGGCATATCTATTTTAAGTTAAATACTTTTGATAAAGAAATGCATCAGGTAGAAATCTACTCTGTATGTCACGAGTACATTTCAAATCAAAACCAACCTGTTTCATCAGTTATTCAGCTTTTATAATCATTTGATCGTGTTTCAATGTGTCATACGACCATTCGATGAGATTCCAATAGTGGTTTTCGAAGTGAAATTTGTCTAAAATGTTACAACCCGTGTAAATACATAATTTTTGCAAAAAAATTGTTGGCAGAAAAAATGATTATGATGTAATTGAAGACATTTCGTCCCTACCTAAGCCACCGTCATATTGAATCTCACCTTCTTGTACATACATAACTTACCAATGCGTCCGCTCTTCACCTTTGAAATGACTATTTACTTATCATTTCTTTTTTTCAAACCGCAATACATATTACAAATGTAGTATTCATCTAATGAAAAAAAATTATTCAATTCTCTCGGCTTCGACATTTAATCCTTCATGATTTTAACTTGAAGTATACAAAATATTTATCAATTTTGACTTCATAATAACAACTGACAAAATAGTCCTTTATACATTTAATTGTGGGCAAATGTATACCAATATATCCCTCATCAAGCAAACCACATACTGGTTATAAGTATACCATTGAAGAAAAAATTGACACTTTCTGACTTAGGAAGACCAGTTTTATACCTTCAATAACAGATATATTTTTAAAATGAGTTGTGTTTCGTCATGCTTGAAGGGGGCGTTCACTAGTTTATAATTTAAATACACCGAAGTTACGCTCTCGAGTGGAATTTGTCGCACTGGAAGGAAAATGTCGTTTACCCTTACAACCTCGAGCGCAATGCATTTTCCGCGGAGAAAAGATGGAAGCGAGGCAAAAAGTTGTGTCGTCGGCGTAATAGGACGGGCTCCCTAAGAGGATACACGGATCGGATTAGTAATCAAGGCAAAGCCGGAACGAAAGGTGGTTCTCCGAAGGTGCGGAAAGACGGCATTAAGCGTAGAAGAGAAGGATTTGGAGGGACACCGTGATTAGAGAGCTCTGGCGATATGAAAAATGAATTCGTCGGCGACCGCAGAGAGGAATCCTAAGTCAATTTGGGGTTCAACGGCCGACGCTAAATGACTCAATTACATGCACAAACTGCTCAACCCTTTCGAAATTAAAGGGGTTTTTCACGAGAACATCCTCAAGGCTATACGGCGGAATTTTTCTGTTATGAATTGCGCGAGTACTTTTAGTTCTCTTTCAGCTGGTGATGTCCTTGTGCGAAGATGCAGGTACCGGATAAACCTAAAATCTTGTTACAGCTTTCTGTAACAAGTTTTTAGGTTTTTCTGTACCCGTGTAACCTGTATCTTATGTTTCGGAAAACTGAACGTAAGCTTCTGCTTAGTTTTATTACTAAATACGTGCAAATTCGTAGGAATTTGTCAATTCCACACCAATTATTAGGTGTGTCTTATTTTAGCCAATAGTATCTAAATAGTGTCGAATCTGCTTGTGTTTAAAGGCAATGCGAGCTGGGAAGGGAAGGGCGCATCGAAATCACCTTTGTAAATTATTACATTTACGTTTGTTAGTGACTTCTTTGATTTGTTTTCTCTCTCCCCAAAGAATTCGTGTTATTTTCCGTTTCATTTCGTTCTTTGAGGGGTTTTCTTTATAAATCTTGGAAAAATCACTGATTTTTATTTCCTTAAAATTGAATATCTCTTCATAATTTGATATTTTCAGACAGTCAAAAATCAACCTAGTTTAGACCAATATAATCAATGAAACGGTTTCAGGCGTTACCTTGTGGAATTTCTCCATAATGGAAATAAAACTAGATATTTGTGTAATTACACTAGAAAAACTTCCAATTTCTAGTGTAACTGCACAAATATCTAGTTTTATTTTATTTTTTACCAATATAATCGTTTACAGTTAAATGTGTTGTTTTTAAATAAGCCTTCATTTGCCATCATTGCAATTACACATTCCTCATTGAGTCCAAAAAACCAATGAGTAGAGGTTTAAGTTTATTCGATACTATCGCGCAGAAGTCTCCAATTCATTATTTTTCTTTTTTTTCCAGCGTATTCAAATGAGTCTTCCGAATTACCAATCGAAGGCCCAAAACTTTTTGCGCTATTTCTTCATAACGTTGCTTAAAAACCAAATGCCTTCTGAACGAAATAAGACTCACAGAGGAATTTTTTGAAATTTGAAATTTTGTGAACTCTAAGAACCGACAGTCACAATCGACTGAGAATATTCATACAAAATTTAAAAAATAATCTAAAACATAATTAAAAGAAAACATATACCAAAGATAGGGATTATTTGGCCGAATTCGAAATTTCGTCTGAAAACCGCAGAATCACGCACATCTTCCTCGTTAACTTACGAATTTCTGTTATGTGATTAAAGAAGGTTCTAAGATGAACACTTATACTAGTGAAGAATATTTAAAATATACTCGGTGAAATAAAAGTCATAGGATTATAACACGCATCTTTATCTGAACAAGACATAAGCTTCGTGTCTACAATACAAGATATGCATGTTTATTTTATCTGACTTAACCTAATCCATTTAACATAAGAACGTTTTGTTTTGTAATTAAATATGTAATGTAAACATTTACCATCTCCTGTCTGTCATACTTCAATTTTTTCTGTACAATTCCAACCATCTTACGATCCCTATTTGTTTTCGGCAGAATATCCTACTTGTGTGTATATTCAAATAACTTCTTTCCTCTTTTTATCGAAGTTTCTCTCTAAATTTTCTTCCATTAGGAAAGATTTTTATTAACCTCTTTATTTTATCCACATAATTCTTCTGCAGCGTCACATCTCCATTTATTCCAATATTTTCTTGTCTCCGGTTTATTGTTCTTTGCAACCGTACTAATGTACGTTCCATATATATTTAATTATGACGTTTTTATTTCTAGTAATGTTTGTAGCACACGATGTTGACTGTTGATTCCCTTATAAAATACCCTCTCCGCATGGAACAATTAGGAAGATTCTGTATTTCCGTCAGTGTTCTTAGAAAAATGATTCGCTGCCGTATTCCCTGAGCCCCATTTTATCTCAATTTTCCTTCTCCTTTTCTTCGCAACGCCGTTGCTCACTTGTTCCTTTTCTCCTGCTTGCGTCCATTTTTCCAATTCCAACCAGAGCCCCATCTTGATTTGTTACTTGTCACTACCAAGTTTCCTCGAGTTTATGAAGGATTCCATTTCCGGGTTTGTTTTTATTACCGCTCATTTTTCTTTCAGATTTAAATGTTATTTATAGCTACGAATCCCAGATATAGAAATTGTAAAACTTTCTGAACATCGCGTAAGTTTGGAGTAAAACGTGCTGTTTATCGAATGCCGTTATCAATCCAAGAAAGCATTCATTCTTATCTCTTCATTTCAGAGAAGAAATTTAAATGTCTAAATCAATTTTGGGCATTTTCCAAATACTCGCCATCCTTTATAACTCGAATACGTATATTTGTCATGTAAATGGTACGTTGGCGTTAGTAGCACATTGATGTCGGTTTCTCGCTTTCCTTTTAAGTAAAAAGATGCAAATATTCGTTATGCTTTGCATTTTGAACGTATATTTAAAAACGTTATCATGCATTTCTCGCAATCATATGTGCAATGAATATTTTTGAACGCCTCCAATATTATAAAGAAATGAGATTAATTATAAATGGTTTTGTCTTACTTTTGTTCACCGAATTACATACCAATGTTGAAATGAATTTATCGTTATTTGTGGCGATCAAATAACTAAACTTGCTTATATATAACAGTCGATTTTTCTAGCTAAACCAGCTGATTGCTAAAGAAACCATAGGTTTCCATTCAATCCTCAGACTAAAGTGAATCTTTTACTTAAATGTCATTATAAAATGTCGTCTTGTAATTTTTCACCACTAAATAAAATACTTCAATTTACAAGGTGAAATCAAGGAAAAGAAAGCGTAGTCCAATACAGTACTTCCACTGTTCATTTTAGTGACACTGGAATGTTCAGCATTTGAGCAAATGAAGTTTTCAAAAATTAAAATTGAGCATTTTAGAAAATTCAGTTCTATAGTCTTCATTTGTTAATAAAAAACATTTAATGAGTTGCTTTTCTGATTTCCCGATTCAGAGCATATAATTGAGACGTATCAATCTAAAACTCAAGTAGAGAAGTTTGCTTTCTGCAGATTATCAAATGTTGAAGACCAACTAAATAAAGATTATTTTAATATATTCGGAGATAATAGAGGGAGGAAAGAAGCCATGAACATAAGGGCTATGCATCTCTAAAGTGTAATGTCGATTAAAACCCAAATTCACTAGTTTTAACGCTTTTGACTTGCAAATTCTCAAAATAGCACTATCATATGTATCTGAGCTCTGAATTCAGTTTCTAGGAAAGTGGGGATCTTAATATACAGACAAATGTAGTGGGAATGTACAAATATTCGATATAGAAAGAAGTATTCCTGAACAGTAGTATATACGTTATTTGACAAATGCCTGTGCTTTCTAGCAATATCAAACATATCTTCTTTTCCGTATTTAGAAGAGCCTTTCAATTTTAACTTCTTATTATTATATATACAATATAATTATTATTACATATTGAGATGAGTGAGAGATGTTTGCTGTAAACACCTTATAGAAGAAAACTTGCAAATTTTCTCACTTATGGTAGTTTTGAGTACATCAGAGAATGCCGCATGATTATAAGGATTAATCTTATATGAAAGCTAAGTAAAATGTTTTAAGGGTTTCGAATACTTTCGCGCCTAGCTGAGGCTCTTTTTTTACTTTTGCCTGTTAATTCTCTGTTTTGATCAACTCTTAAAAGAGGAAAAGGTAAAATATTACAGTCGGTCAAAAAGAGGTAAATCGCCTTTGAATTGCGAAGTGAAATTCATCTGTTCGCAGAATAAAATAATATCAATAAAAGACAAAAAATATAAAATTGGTCGAAACCTTTCTAGAAACGAAAAATCTTGAAATATAAAATATGTCGAGAGGATAAAAAGTACGTTCCGATGGAGTGAAGGACGCAGGAGAAATCCTCTTTCCTTCTTACATATTTCTCATACGTCCCTTACGCTGTCTCCCCGTCTCATGCATTCATGATGCCCTCGCCCTCCGAACGACTACAAAGAAACGAAAGGAGGAGAAGTTCGGCTTCTGGCGCGAATGAAATAATAAAAACGAATCTGAAACATTCCCCGGACAGAGCGGCGCAGGCAGTGATGGAGGTCAGAGAGCAAAGGACGGAACGCAAATGCACCTGTGGTCCGCCTATTTCTTTAAACTCTACAACGAGTTGCTGACGAGTTAGTGGCACGAGTGTTTGAGTGTATACAAACAGAATATTTCAATGATATGTATATGAAATTCCTTCGGACGATTTGCTCAAAACATGTTGAATATGTGAGGCATCTCTTAGACGAATGTAATCGTGGCTTATAACTTGTGATCTAAAATACTACGATTGATGATAGACAGCCTTATAGTCGATCTGACTCCTCAGTCATCAATTTCTTTTTGATGCCTTCCATAGGCCGTAGCCTCTCTTGAGAATGCTGCTTCCTGAGTTGAAGGCTTAGTCCTCCAAACCGCAGTCTACCAACCGCCTACCATAGCCTACCAAATATACCAAATACTGACATCTCATATTAGTTAGTTCTGCCGATAATTTCCTCCAGCGTGTGGACATGATGTGGGCCGAAGACCTTCCGAAATTCAGGTTATTCTTCAGGTTTGGCAGATGCTACAGACATTCAGCAATTACCACGATGGTTGTAATATAAATAACAGAGAGGAGGCTAATCAAGCTGAAGGTAATTCTTCAAATCCTACTCGCTCTCTTTTTTGTAGAGAATGACAATGAGTTAACTCATTGAAGATTCTATTTTGTCTCAAATAATAGCGAATGATTGCGCTAGAGATTCACTCTTATATCAAGAGATTTCTTCCAACACTCCGAGTACTCTTTCTGTTTTCCCAGTCCTCATCTGTTTCACCGCCCTTAGTGATTCTTCTGGGAGAATCGGCAGTGGATCTCGCTTGTTTTGGATTCCTTTTCCTCCTCTTAAACATCTCCTGTCTTCTTGAATAGCCGGTTAATGTAGTCTATGAAAACTTGGAATCATAGTCTCACATTTAGGGACGGTTGATCCTAGGATAGTAGTGGTTTCCATAATCTGGTCAGTGGAATTCTGTCAAATTTGAAATTACAAGTGATTTTTAAAATATTCAATGAAAATCTTATAGAAATTTACTGGGACTCCTGAAAGATCGAGGCCAAAATAAATTGTACGTATCTGGGTGAGCCGTGCTTGTACTGCACTTTCCTAAGTTCCTTGTCGCAAATAAGTAGACAATGGATAAATAGCGGCAACTTTCCTTCTTAATCCATTTAATAGTTTATAAATATCCCATTTTATCCGAATTTTTGTTTCTCTCAAACGGTGTGGATCCTCACTAAGTTATAAATATTTCTGACGCCGTTTCTCTGAATGAGGACTTTATGCTTTCACTGAAATCTATGGCATTTATGATTCAGAAGGTATTTACTGCCTTCCCTACTGCAGTTACAAGTATTTCCTATAAGTTTTCAGAATGTACTATTTATAGAAAGCAAGAGAATAATAAGATCGTAGAAAGTAGTTCGTTGGTATTGAGGCAGTAGCGAGGGTCGAAAGGACGGAAAGTAGAAATTAGGGGCCTTCGAAGGGAGAGAGGAGCGTCGAATGGGGTTGACGGTAGATTTCGGAGGTCGAGTTGCGCGGTGGCGCCAGCGCCGGGGGAGACGGCCAAAAGGGGAATTATAATCGCCATATTTATGCCCTCGATAAATCCGTCGACTTTTCAGTTTGAGAAAAAGGGGTGAGATTCGAAGCCAGAGGTCGGGAAAGGATGAAAGAGAATGCAAACGAAAATGAGGTACAGGAGGAGAGATGGCGGTATTGTAGTGTGGGCCCTGCAGATGAAGGGCGTTATCTAATGCTGTCGCTATTTGAATGATGAGCCAAGTTTTAATAGAAGGAATTGAAAATTCTAGGTAGTAAGGCGTAAATTCAATTTCTTAGAAAATTCATCTCGTTTTATCTCCTACCGATTACTTTGAAATCAGTGGTGATTCAATTCTTCAAAATATTTTGAGTAATTTGACCTTGTGGACTAATTTAATTCTGGACTATAACCACTGCTGCTGGTTAAACAGCTAATTAGATAGAATACGTAATGATTTTTTCCCTGATTACGTTTTATACATTTTTAAATGCAGCATCTATTTTACTGAACCCTATCATTAGTAAAATCTGACCAATATAATGAATCACGAACTTATGATTCTTAAAAAGCAAATGGGTGTATGTGAATATATTTTGTTTCACATTCTGGATTCGTTCATATCACTCTGCACTCATAGTTCACCCTATAGCATTGTTAATATTAGAATATCTGAATTAGATATGCTTTTTCTTTTCATGGGTAAAATGTTGAAGAGCAAAGTGTATAAAACTTAATAGAGGGATTAATTTTTATCATTGAAGCGGAAACAAATGACTGGCGAAAACTCGTGAAAATCAGTCATGAATCGGAAAAGACGCGAACGATAGCCGTTGATTACTGCTTTCTCAGTTTTGAAAGACACATTGCATATTATCTTCGAAGAAAGGAAAGGAAATTGATGCTCAGAGGTCTTCCTTTAAATCGTCGACGCACTTTAGTTCTGCAGGTGACAATTTACTTTTAGGAAACAAGTGAAGTCGAAGCAGAAAACGGAATTCATTTCGATATCTTTTCATTTTGCGAGAGAAAGAAACCCATTCCGTCACTTGTTCTACACGCGTATTCTCACTCTATTTATTCAGGGAGGTAACAATGCTGGAAAGGGGCATAATCCAACAGATCGCCGAAATTGGACACACTGGCCTTTGCTATCTCAAATACAATTAAGGTGAGGATTGGAAAGGCCTCCTGTTGACTTAAGGCTCCTTTTTTATTTAGGGCTCAACGGGTAATAGAAAAACACAAAGGAAACCCTTTTCGCCACGGGGTATATGTAGTCGAATGCGGGAATTTTTTTATAGAGACGGATTA
Organism: Ladona fulva; assembly: GCA_000376725.2. NCBI lineage: Eukaryota > Metazoa > Arthropoda > Insecta > Odonata > Libellulidae > Ladona > Ladona fulva. The sequence continues at coordinate 1,106,270 of KZ308731.1, forward strand.
TGTGGGGGTGGACGGGACAAAAGGGAAGAACAAAAGAACGCCAAGTGCGATTGAGGATTAATAGGAGGTGGACTCGAGAGACCATTTTTAAAATGGATGGAACCCTTGGAAATGCCTTCTCGTTCTGTTGATTTCGTATGATACATAATATTTTTGGACTTTTTAAGCGAACGCGCACGACTGCATGCTTACGGCGGATATAATATTCGATATGCATACTTTTATTTACGACGAAAAATTGAGCGACTTTTTGCAGTGAATTTCATGACTCGGTTAAAAATAGCAAACTATTCAAAATAACAAAATATTTCCCCTTCTTTCGAATGGCGCCATTAAGATTCGAATATTATCAATTGCATATTGTGTAGTACCACTAAAAATATCTATGGCGATTTAACTGATTCTTTTTGCCGGCCACGGTGACAGAATTTAGCGTGGTAGCCTTGCAACGCCGAGTTTCCGGGTTCGAATCCTGGTAAGAGCATGGTTATTTGTGTTCGTCTTTACGAGGTTAAAAGTAAGAGTGGTCTCATCAGACTGAAATCCGCCTAAATAAAGACGTGGTTATTAGCGCTAGCACTAGCGCGATTACTTTCATAATGCAGTACCGAGCATTAGTTTCATTATTTAGAGTTGAAATGTAGTTAAATGCAACTTTTACCTTGGATAGCCATACCTGCTATAATTTTCGGTATTCCTGAGATTTTGGGACGTAAGAAGTAACCACAATAACATAAGCATGTCAACAATATCCCATTAATAAATATTTGATTCGTCATAACACACCAAATCTTATAGCAGAATATAAAATTATTATGTAATTTCTCGAATACCACATTTTTTGCAAAAAAATCATCAAAATGCCTATTCTTCGAAAAAATTCAGATGTCATTAAAATGAATATGAACAATGAATATAGTTTAACAATGAAGCTTACGCCACTGATTACGATAATTTGTTTTTCTCTAAAGTATAGTTGGAAGAAAAAAATCTACTTGAATTGAGATCGCCTGAGCGAAGTTTATTAATGTTACATGGTTCTGTGGAAGACGGGTTTCACTTTTGCTACTACTTTCATTTTAGTTAATCATAACAAGGATTTAAACTTTTAATACTCTAATTTTCATGAATATCAGTTCATTTAATAAGCCATATTTCATAAAAGATTCTTTTGGGGCGTCCCCTGTATCCAGCGTTAAAATGTATTAAATTCTACCTTTATATCGATATTTTCTATAAAGAACATTGAGGTGATGCTTCAATTAAGTTTTATTACTACTCATACTTTGTGCTGTTTAGTAAATCTGCTTATAAGATTACGGCATTAAACGCATCAGACATATAGGCAGAAATATAGGACTTTGCACAGTTCAGATATAATTTTAAGAGTGTAATGGAGATTATGAAGCATATATTAAAGATTGTACATTTGCTTCATTCTTCCAGCATACCGCATTTGAAATCATCTGTTCGTGATTAGTCAACAGACGGTCTAAGTCCTTCAGTATATTATATGTTATTAAAGTCCGTCTGCCTTCGTTGAAGCATTTTTTTGTCTAAAGAGAGGAGTTCATAATATTCCATTACATTTCAGTTATTTAGTGACACCGTGCGAAAGCTTTGAATCCATCTTAGCAATTTTTCAAGTATATTATTTCCAATGTCTACTGTAAAATTTCTCTTAATATATGAGATTTCACCATTATGCTGTGCAAATTTCAATTTGATCGCGAGTTTCGTCCTCATGTTTCAAATTCGAAGCTGAATGAATTCACACTAAATTATTTTTGTAAAACTTTAATGGTAAGACATAGCAATGGAAAAAGTGACGACCTCTGTTATAACCCGGACCTTCCGCGTAAAAATTGTAGGTCTTATTGCAAATAGCGCTTGATTAATATTTCACGAACTGGAGGGAAGTTGTTAAATTGCTGCAGCTCCAGTTTAAGTTGAAGTTATCGGAAGCGGACGAAATTAGCAAAGGGAGGAGACTTCTGGGAAACGGAAGCTGAAGAGAGCATTTGTGAGGATAGAGAGGGGAAAATACGCTGCAAGAGGAGGGTATTTAGAGGGGGGATTACAAGTTCACGTTTTACTTTTTACCTTCTTCTTCTTCTCCTGCGCTCCTCTACAAGTCTCTCTTTTTCTGTCTTATCCTTTCTAAAGAGATTTAATGTTCGACATACCGAATTTCAATCTTCATTTTATTTGCGTGGAGTGAATTTTGATATTATTGAGCGTCATGGCTTCATGGAAGTGTTATAGTCTAAATTAAAGGATTAAAAGATAGGAGATGGGATAAAGTGAAATAAAAATATAGTCGACATGGCAATGTTTTAATGATGTGTCGTCACTGCAGAATATGTTTCATTGAATATTACCTACCTATATGTTAATTCATTCATGTGAAGGCAAATATCTCCTGCCATTTTCCTTATTCTTACCTCTATGTCTTGTACACAATTTCTCCTTAGTACTATTCTCCTTTTTTCCTTACACTTCCCCATCTAATCAGCTTGTTTATTCTCAGATCAGGCTCAAGAAACTGACTCTCTTTCGCACAACTTGTCTCTCTTCGTTCCCTTGTTTTTAGATTTAAAAAATTCTTTACTTTTCGGTCCAATCGAATATTTAGAAGGTAATTTTCATCATTCTCCTCCATATCCACTTTTCCGCCACTTTCGTATCGGCTCCCTGAGTCTTACTTAAAATCCAACATTCGCCATCATTAATCAAAATGCTACAGAGAAGTGTTTCTCACAATATTTTCCTCACATTCAAATCTGTTTGGTTAGAAGCTTTTTCTTGCCATGGAAAGCTAATTTAGCCTAAGCGATTCTTCTAATAATTCCTGTCAAACATTTATTATCATGATTAATTAAGAATCCAAGGTAGGAATATTGCATTACTTGTTCAACCTTCGGGTTGTTTATTTAGATATTGGTTTCTGTCTTCCCAGTTTTTCTCTACAACCATGGTGTTTGTTTCCTCGATGTTTATGATTAGTTTCCATTTCTTCAAGGTCTCATTTAGAAGCCAAATAATAAGACTTGGTACTTTATCTGAGAATATTTAAGGTACAATCTGAAGTGTGTCTTCAGATGAGGAAGCAAATACGCCTGTGAAATCGGTCGTGCATTTGTGGAAAGGTAGTCTTGTGATTTGGTGACGTCGTTCCTCGAAGTCGCGCCTTCCAGCATCAACTTCATTTGCAACCCATTCCACTGTTGGTTTCGTAATGTCAATTAACATAAAGAATGACAGGTGTGACAAATAGCGACGTAACTGGGACTCGAACCCAGGTCTCTTCTGTTATTTAACAGAACCTTCAACTGTTAAGGGAATGCGTCTGTGAGCAACCTCCAAATTTAGCTGCACAAACACGATTCCCAGTCATGTCGCCATTTTTCACACAAGTTATTCCTTGGGTTTCAGCCGCACGGCTCTTCCGTGCTTAGTATTTTACCTTTCCCTAATCCTTCTCGCTTAACACATCAACGTATTACTTTTATAATTAGGCCCGTGGTATATCAAGGTTCCGTCTGCACCCTTTAAAGACATTTTTCTAAGTCCAAGGATTCCCTGACACTCACACTGGAGAAAATAAGCCTCGTTTTATTCAGTTATTTTTAATTGTTTATTTATCTATGTTTAAAAAATTAATGAAAAACTATACTGCTATCCACAACTAATCGCGTGACTTGATAATTAAATATTGCTGATTCTGTGTTAACCTGCAAAAGAATTTTTACCAAACCGAACAAATGGTATAATACTATAAATAACAATAAAACACTCCCTCGGCGACGTTGATTCTTGAACAGAGCCGTAAAATAAGAGTATGGAATGAACGTGGATGAGATTGAAGCAAGTTGAAGGGAGGAACACATAGTAGATTTAGAATTAGAGGATAAGATGGAATGGAGGAGATACACACGTAACGAGGGATAATAAAGAAAGGGGCGGAGGGACTTTAGGGGTTGTGGTCTCTCCTCCTGAATCGGCGCTGGAATGAAAATTTACGGTCCAACAACTTTCGGAACGGCCCCTAGAAGAATTTCCGGCGATGGCGGAGGGGTGATAAGGAGAATTTGTGGAAAGGGCTCAGGTGGGAAAGATGCATGGCCCGGATCGGAAAATTGAGATGCTCATACGCTAAGGTGCAAGTGCTGCCGTAAACATTGATTAATGCGAGTATTGACGTATTCACATGAACAGTGTTACCAAATGATGCCTGAAAATCCCCTTGAATACTTGCCAATATATGTGTATTGAACTTAAAAGTCTTTAAAGAAGTTTTCTAAGTTAGAAGAAATGCATATCACCGTGTGAAGTCGAAAAATCATAAATAATTAGCAAAGAAAGTACATTTAAAGCTCACCCTTATACGCCCCCGTCGAGCATGACGGAACTTAATTTAGTTTAAAATTATATCTATTATCATATATATCTGGTCCTCCTAAGCACAAAAAAATTCCGTCGTAAGATCATAATAACTCAATAGATTTCTTACCATTATCTACAATATTTAATATACTGTTTTCAAGTTGTGAAAGCCTACTTTACGTAAATTTCTTATAAAAATTATAAGAACTGATTATCCCCGTGCACTTATATGAGATAATTCATGAAATCAACATCAACAATGGCCTTAGTTGTCAAAGAGATTGGTTGCTTATTCCGAAAAAAATTACAATTTTCCGTGTAATTTATCAAAGTTCTCGCAATTTCGAACATACATGAATGACTAACGACTAAAATAAGATTCTATGATCATTTTCCTTTCTTGTGACACTTGTCTCAATGTTGTAGGACCATAGCTTCTAATTTAATTTTGTAAAAGAAACAACCTCTGCAGAGAACGAAAACATATTTTACGTACATTTCTTATGGTAAAATATATTAACTGATTTTCCCTGTGCATTTATATGGGGAAACTCATTAAATAAATGTTCAGCAATTGCCTTGGTCGTCAAAGGGGTGGGTTGTTCATTTCCGAAAAATGTGACGAATTTTCCGTGTATTTTATCAAAGTTCTCGCAATTTTGAAATTATATGAATGATTAACGACTTAAATAAGATTCTATGAATGAGTACTTGGCTAAATCTGTTCTTTACTTTCCCAGCTTTAACTTCTGCTTATGACCCCCTCGAGCAGTATAAATCTGTTCTATTCTGCTTCTCTGCTTATTCCTAGCCTCGCCACCGTTTCTTACCTGAAATATGCCTACCAATCGATTTACCCTCCGCCTTTTTTGTAATTTCTCCCTACCGAGAATTTTTAGCGATTCCGTTACGTTATCTTCTTTCTTACATCTCCGTAATACATATCTAGCAGCTTTTTTTGCACTTTCTTGACCTTCTTAATATTATTCTTATCATGAAGATCCCACGTCGCATATTCTAGCATTGGCCTCACTTATGCTTTATATCCTAACTACATCGCTTTCCTACTACTTCCATTTAAGTTTCTCATCACGTAATCCAGATTTTTAAACGCTTTAGATACTATTTTGTCTATATGAGTACTCCAATTCAGATTATGAGTCATCATAGCCCCTTTCTATATAACCCCTTCGTGCCTACATTTTTCACTTTGGGAATTTTCTCTCCATTAATATCGTAGCTCATCTCTCTCTTTCCTCTTATTTGTGAATGTTATATGTTTGCTTTTCTTCGCATTTATTTGCATTCCATTCACTTATTCCATAATGATAATGAGTTGACAGTTCCGATCTTTAACGCAGCCCCAAAATTCCAATTTTATTTACTTAGTCCACGATAACTTAGGACTGACAGAGGAATGGAAAAATCATAAACACTTGAAAATTAATGACTTTCGGATGCCGCAGAGCTAAGATTACACTTGCAATCCATCGAAAGGAGAGGAACTTCAATTAGCTGCTTAGAATCGAATCAGAAATTAGCCTTTAAATATATAAATCTTCTCTACGACCTCATTATTTACGCATTAATCGTTAAATGTTTGAGAAAAATCAGTCTTCCTTTGAATAATATTGTGCATCAGGTAACGGTTTTAATGAAGTATGGCTATGGCTATTTTGCATCTAATTTATTAATATATTATTATTATTATACTTGTTTGTGAGGATATTGGAAATGATTATGACCATGGCGACTTGTGTGATTGATGGAATCATTTTTAAAGTGTCTTTAGTTAGAGGTTGCCTCAGTTCGGTGAGTCTGAGATTTAATATATGCAACGCATCTGTAGATGGATTGCGTAAGGAAAGATAACTGCCTTCTAAAACAAAATCTGCAGACAATGAGGAACTGAAAACGTTTTACTTTCCACGGCGAACGTACGTTGGCACCAATACCTTCCGCCTTATGTAGGCCAGATAGTACATTACAGTTGAGACTCAACTCCATTTATCGCTGCGAGACCTTTTTCTGACTCGAATCGTGCTACCCCAAGTCGTTCCTTTATACGGCCCAAAAGATGGCAAAAAAGAAACATTGGGCCGAATATAGGAGTGATGGGTGTAGATTGCTCTCTGGAAATCGACGGTGAAGTTTCGCTGTCTGAATGAGGTTTTGTGGAGAGACCTCGGGGAACAATAAAAGAGCAGCGCGTGGGATAGAGCTTCACTCATCTGAAAGAAGATTATTTCTATTAATGCAACGCTATTTTAAACGTCATCAACTTGATTGAACAATTCAAGGAGAACGAAGACTTATAGACAATGTGAAAATCAAATACAAAAATACATTCTTACAAGATGAGCCACTAGAGGTAAATAAACATAGAGAGAGAGAGAGTCGTATATTTATTCAGGCAATTAAAAAACTTGTAAAATAGAGTTTTTACCCAGGATATGTGTTGAAAAATTGTATGCGTGAAGTTTACTTCCGTTCTCCGCTTTCAGGTGATGGATATCACAGTCTCAGTTTTTGTGAATATCCATCACGAAGAAAGAAAATCACTCTTTTTTCCACGACTTTCTCAGGTTTACTCATAAGGATACTTATCGCAGTTTTTTGGAAAACTTATTGATGACATGACATGACAGCCGAAATCGAAAACCCAATTATCAGCATAAGAGGTGGTCTTTTAAAGTAAACTGTGAAGACATTATAAAATTGGTCTTTGCTTCGATTGTATGTCGGTGCAAATTTCTCTCACAATTATACACAGGTTGGATATTAAATATTTTTCTTATGGCGCACTTTCAAACAATTTTCTGCTGAAAGTGACACCTGAGTAGTTCACCTTAATTTTCCGCAAAAATACATCCGCCGATATTGCAGGAATACTGAAATTTGCTCTTATGAAGGCTGACTACTTCAAGTTTTACTGTGTTAATATCAAGTTTATTTGAATAAATCCATGTAAGCTATCAGTATCGCTTTGTAAATCCCTGCAATCGCCATTACCATTTATGATTTTGCAAATTACGTAATCGTAGACACAAGGGTTAATTAAGGAAGTATATCCCTGATTCCTAACTTGAAATCATAGTTTCTCGTTCCATCTGGGCCTTGTGACTTACTGCGTTTTAACCGATTGAATGTTTTCTGTATGTCTTTAGAACATATCTTAGAAGGAAGATAATGCATTCGTATAAATTAAAGCCGTTTGATTGATCGGGGGCTTAGTAAGTTTCTGTATGTAAATAATTACTGAATTCGGAATTCGAAATTTTCTGTTAAATCAATTCCACGAGATCCCTATCGCAATCGAAGTCGATCGACATCACATTGACCCTAAGTTCGAAATCATAGCGCATTAAGCATTCTCTCGTGAGAATCAAAACCTCTTTAGAGTGACTTCCATAAGCGATTTGGCTTGAAACTCTACATAACTTAGGAAAGCTGCTTCAGTAACATTGTATGAAATTATATTGGCCGAAATGGTCCTTGGTTCAACGCCAGGACAGTTCCCAGACATTACCTGAAGAGCGACATTAAGACCAACTTAAGATTTTGCATATAAAATTCCCTAAATAGATACATAGTAACAATCCGATATAACAGCAGAGGTCATAGATTATTTAGGTGTATGAATTGGACGTATTCAAATGTGGGTTAGACTCGGTTTCACTATCACCAGCCGTTTTCAATCCGACGACGGATGTAGGCCTCCTCGAGCGTTTTCCAATTCTCTCAATTCTTAGCTTCTGGTTGCCTCGTTACCACGAGGTACTTGATGATGTTTCTGTTCCATCTTTATTTTGGTCTTCCTTTTGGTCTCTTCCCATCCCTGGTGTCCAGTCGAGAACTAAAGATGTTCAAGGGTTGTCATTTCTTCTTGCCACGTGACCTTCCCACATCCATTTCAGCGATCTTACGTTACCTATGATGCATGTCACTCCTGTCACCATCTTCATCCATACATTACGTATCCTGTCTCTTCTTGTAATTCCAAACTTGCTGTGTTCCATAAGCTTCAGTGTTGTCTGTAGTCTATAAGTTATGAGTATTGAACCGCCAAGTTTCACTTTCATAAGTCAAGACAGGAAAAATGCACCGGTTAAAAATCTTCCTCTTCCAGACTATTGAAATGTATGACTTAAGAATGGACGCTTAACAAATAACATTTCCTTCAAAGGCGTTTCAGCCGAGTTTAATTTTTCTGTTGAATTCATAAAACCTGTTGTTCTCCAGAGGCACCTCTTGAAGTCGTATTGGTACCGGTGCTACCAAAGAGTTATACATTATATTTGTTTTGCTTAAAGTTTATCCTGAGTCCTATCTTTTGCCTTGTTTTGTTTAGCTCTTGAAACTTTAAAGCTATCTATTCACGATTGCAAAGAGTACAATATCATCTGCGAAATGGGGATGACTTATGTACTCTCCATTCCATAATACCGAATGAGTACTGTAAGTAAAGCCTTGTAATGCTTGGGCAAAGTAAATGTCAAACGATCAACAACAATAATTAGTATAAAATATGAAGCGATGATAATCAAATTTACAAATAATTGGTACTAAAAGTAGTCAGCTTAGGTAATCAGAACTTTAAAATAACTGAATCGTGAGTGTTTCAATTACTTCAATGTGTTACAAGAGAGCATCGAAAATTCTTTTAAAAGAGGCAGAGGCTACTTTCATTTCATCCACCTAAGAGTAACTTCTATCCCAGCTGCCCTCAATCACGTCCTTCAATTTATGACGAATAGAAGACAATCAAAGGGTTCAATTCTGCGTCTCGCATAAGGCACGATGATTGGAACGATTATTGTCAGATGCGATGAAATATACGGCTGAGTTTTATTGGACCAATTCAAAGAGAGATTTCGAAAGTTCTGAATTAATTTGAAAAATCATCCGCAATCACTCATTCCATCTTTAATCGCGAGCCATCCATTATCTTGGCCTCCTCTTGTCACATCTCGTTTTCCATAAGTCGCTTCCCAAACCGCCTTCATAATTTTTATTTCTCTTTTTCAGTATTTATCATCTTACAATTTCTCATTCTTTCGCTTAATTCAACCCTTTTTGGTTCGTTTTATTTGCAGTTTTCTGTGATTTGATGGTCATCATACAAGTCCGTACTTCTTGCGTGAATATTTTATATTATTCAAATACTTGCCTAATGTTAACGCTTGATTTAGAAAAAAAATAGTGATTTCACAACAAACAAAAATTCACCTATTCTAATTTTACAGCCATACGAGGTTTTTAATGAATTTTAATGATATTATGATTCTTAATTACACATATTCGAGAATATTTTCTCATTTATTGTCACAATTGTCTGTACTTTCTTCGTTGTCTTATAAGATAATCAAAGGCATTATTTTCTGGAGATCTTCTCAGAGTTGCCAACTTAATCGTAATGAAGCATTGGTGAAGGGAAGGGGGCTGAGACAGAATACTCTAGTTCAACAGAAAAACAATATGTAACTGTAAACAATAAAATCTGTGAATCGATTATTGTTTTACACTGATATAATCTCTGACAACCATTTCGCTCCATCACGTCAGGTTTCGAAGATGTCGTCGTTAAAACTTTATTTTTCGCGCCACACCTATTTCCAAGGGGCCATGTTGAGGTATGTGGGCTAATACGTATATTCTCTGTTATCTCCGAAGATACGCGATAACAAATGCGATTCTTAATATACAAAGCGAAAATTTCTTAATAGACAAAGTAAATGGCAAAGATCATCGATTTGTATTAATTTTTAAATACGAATAGAATTTCATCAGATGTCTTCTAAAGATATTGTCGATTTACATCAAGTTAAGATTCAAGGAAAACCGAGCTCCAGAATTTATTTTATTGTATAGTGTATCAAGATGAAGTGATGCACTTCATCTGAATAGCTGAGTTGGTAGCAGTGGTGACGATCATGCCGAAGAAAGAAGTTAAACAGTAGTGTAGTAGCGTTCCGTGAAAAGTGAATGGTACAGAATGTCTAAAATTGGGAACTGCCAAAGGAGCCACATTGAAAAGCCTTTCTTGTAATTTTATTGTCGGTGCACGAAATCTTTAAACGGAAACTCATCCCATGTATCAGAAAATTAACTGATATCATGTCATTGAGATTGTTTTCTTTCCTAAAATTGAACACTGGTCTTTTAAGAATTTTGTTTGGGCACTTTTGCCACAAAAATTAATAGTGTTGACGTAAAGTACAGTCACTACTTTTTATCCCGTTATCTTCCCAGCCTTCTCTCTTATTCCCTTCCTAATCTTGCCTATTATCAAACTCATAGAAGTATGTAATTGATCGGAATAAAAGGTATCCAATGATGTACCTACGTTATCAACGAGGTACGTTATGTCAAATTTCATCAAAATCGATTGAATAATTCTTGTTTTATGCTGCAACAGATAAACAGCCGAAAATGTTCAGAATGGCTATTCTGTACTCAGTGTCACTTCCAAATACCAAATTTACTACTTTTCTGAAAATTACCTCAATATACAGGCTCTGTGATCAGATATTTTTTTTAATTTGGATATAAATTATGCTCTGTACTAGATGATATTATGCAGTACGTGTCTTGTGGCGCGTTCACACTAATATATAAACGGTCGTTGCTGTATAAAACGGACGGTAATAGAGGCAATTGGTTCAAGAAATTGGAATTAGCATGTTTCAGCTCTCTAAGAACGCTTTCTAGATACGAATAAATTCGCCAAAGTTATTCATTTTTTTTCAGTGTTACACTAAACATGAAATGGGCAGAAGCATTAGATTTTAGAATTTGACCCCCAATAATGATCCGTAGAATATTGAAAGCGATACTTAAATTGCCGAATACCGTTATCACTTATATTAATACTATGCAGAGCTAATCATTTGAGCCGCAAATAGTTTTTAGAGGGAATCAAAGCATAATTGGAAGGCAATGAGAGTCTTAAATGATCGTCCGTGGCATTAAAGCGGACTTATGGGGAGACATTGTCGCCCTCCGCAGTCGGTGGTAGAACTCTTTGAGTTGCACTGAAACTCCTGAGAACCAATGGAACTGATAATTGCGAAAGTTCTATCGGAGGGGAACATATTGTGACTGATGGAGATTAGTTCATTAATTTCTTCACTCGGCGGAAAATTTTACCGTTGAAAGCCTTCTAAATTTCTATTTTCTGTTTTCCAAGTGTTTTTGGGACAATTTTTCTCAATTTTCGCAATTTCGTGTTTTTCAAATGTTCAAATTGAATTGTGAATATTATTCTAATGATGCCATTTCTACGTTCCATTTAAATACTTTCTAACGATAAGGTGTTTGAAATTAAAAATCATTAATTTTTTATGGTATTTATAGTCTTAAGCATTCATTCGAGCAATGATCATCTCCTGCAAATTATCGGTTCTGAAAGATTTTGGTCAGTTTCTCTTTATCAGAAAACTAAACGGAATTTTAAGGGAAAGAAAGCGTTTCAATTACTGTAAAAGCATCTTTATTTGCTGATCTTACTCCAAATTCATAATTATAATATCTATCTTTCATCCTGAAATTTCGGTTGTGGCAACAGCTGACTTACTGCAACATTTATATACGCTAAATCATATAGAAGAGAACTGTTGATGAAGAATAAAGGTAAATATAGTAGGACCTGGTGCCATGAGTAAAAATATTCGATCTCTTTCCGCCTTTCAAACTCGAATTGCGACTACAATCCGTGTATTAGTACGCGCGTGCGTCCTTTCATAAATTTATTTATTTGTATATATAAATTCCTTAATTAGTTGTATCAAATTAAATGCCGTTGTGAGTAAACGTTCTTAATTCCAATCTGACAGATCGCCGTCTCCAATCGCATGAAAGTCGTTGTCGACATAGATGAAACAAAGATTCGAACCAAAGATATCCGGGGTTACAAGAGCCTACGTTAGCAGACAAATTATTTCCAACCTTCTTCTGTCTCCTAATTAACCAGGTAATTCCCCTATCTTAGAAAGAGGGCCGAATGCCCCACCATCACTTAGAATCGGTTCAAGAATGGGAAGTTCTTGCAAAGTTACGCAAAATTCAAATAATAAGAAAACCCTCCGTTTTCGTGTAAATATGACAGTATTTCATGAAATAATGCACGTCCTCGTAAATAATCTTGAATGTTTCATTGAAAAAATTCTCGAAGCATTTTTTAACTCTTTTACTTATTCGTAGAATTCTTTAAAAAGAATTTTAAGCTTTGATCCCGAAACTTTAATTTTGTTGCTTCGAAGACCGTAATATGTGCAGTATCTTAATTAATCTCCTAATAATTTTCATCTGTGGTTGCATTATCGTATATATTATAATTAAATATTGATACTTAACGAAAATTGTTATATTTGTTTAGAAACATATAACGTGGATTGCCGAAGTAGAAAATGAATTGCACCGGTATTTTTAAGGGACATGAGGAATTTTAGCAGCAAAGCTTTCACCTCGACAGTTTGGAAGTGCTTGGTATTAGCGGTTTATTACAGTTGCGTCACTTAAACACGAGAAATTTTCTATGGCACACTTTCGTATAGTACAAATATAAAAATGTATCTTTAAAAATTAAATTACTTCCGTTCTGTTCTTTTGTGATATTTACTTACTACTACTTACTTAATAGTGGATTATTAATATCTCATTTATGGTTTTTTGTCTTAAGGAAGTCATCAGTTATTCTTTATTTTCCTTTAATTAATATATGTAATGTAATAGTTTTCGTATTGCGTAGATATGAGAAGGAAAACTAAATTAAAAAATACTGTTCTCGTTTCATAATTAATTCTAGATATATCTAGTTGTACCTATTTGCTGCTATTGTTAGGAACTAGTTTCTACTAGTGCTACACTTTGATAACGCCGAGTAGTGCTCATACCAAGAATGCATTATCACATAGCAGCATATTCATTTGTTGAATTATGCACGGAAACTTGAAGTCCTACGCCGTACTTTCAGCTGGAAAACATTCCTAATTATATTGAATTGTAACACAGCAAGCACTCTTCGATCTCAGTCTGCAATGCCCATTATACGCAAGACATTCTCACTTTCACGTGATGTGCTACGTTTGTATTGTCAAAGCGGAGTCCCATTTCCTTTCCGATGACATCCTCCGTAATTTTAATGTCTTATCGCTGTTTGTTGCATCGGCAGTTACCGTTGAAAGGCTCTGCTTTTGGGAGAACACACCCTTCTGCTCCACATCAATCTTCCAACGCAATAATTTCCCCTCCTCATCTTCTTCCATTTAAACTCCGCATTCGGCCCGGTAAACTTCCCGCCAGGCGGCGACTGTTTCTAATGCACATAATTAACCAATTACGGCGCCATCTTGCGAGAAGGAGAGGCGCGTCGGCATAGTTTCGTGTTTGGCGAACGATTTTTCAAACTTGGCGAGTGGAATGCTTCGATAAATCAACTATTCTCCGTGCTAGAAAGTTCTCGGAAGACATAATAATTAATCTAATTAGTGAGCAGAACGAGAAAGTTCTTTGGTTGATACTGCGAAAGAATAAATGAAGAAAGCAGATGCTGCTCATAATATAGAAGTGTATTCAACGAGATGTTTAGGAATTCTGAGGAATATCGCGGCAACGGCCTCGTGAATAACGAGGAATCTGACTATACATTTGAGTTCTTTACTGTGATAAGATTTAATCTTTTCCAGTGATTTTACTCATTAAGAGCTTAATATTTTTTAAATACGATGTAGAAGATTCCATTCTATAAATGTTAACAAACGCACTAATTGTTTGTCGTCTGAATGGTAGGATTCATTTTATTCGAAATTTTCAAAGTAATTTTGTTGCAATAATGCCCAGTTATTAGACATTATTTTTTTTCTTTAGGAGATTTAAATTAACAACTTTAACTGCGGTAATGTAAATATATAAAAGTATAGAAGAATAAAACAGTCCCTTCGTCTGCAATGATTTTGAACTCCCTAAAATTACACCTAAGAATATTCAATAACATTCATGAGCACCATTAAAATTCTTAGAGCTGAATTGCGTAGACTAAATATAATTTCTATTTCTATCCAAAATGTGTAACTAGTTACTTTATGCACAGGTGAGCATTAATTGTTTTTCTTTCTTGTTCTTGAAACCTTTTTACTTTTGTTATAAGAATATGAAAGTCACAATCGCTTTCCTTCCTCTAGAAGTGTGTTTTGGGTTCCCTTGATCGAATTTTAGGAACAAATATAATCCAATACAGCTTTTTATGTACCGTCTTATTTTCCGTTCTTTTTTATTGCGTAAATTTGGCTTAAGACTGAAAGAGAATATTGAACGAGTCGGTGGACTTAATAAAAGATATTGAAGGAGAACCGGTTTGAGACAGTCATGACAGAGGCAGGGAATCTCACTTATCAGAGTATAGTCACCGAAATGATTCTTAGAATTCTATTCCTCGTATCCGATTACAAAGCAGCCTCAATTGAAAGAGGGATAAAACCCTATTCAGGAAAGCGACTGTGTTTGAGACGAGTGCATGGAAACGGCAACGCGTTGCTTGGAAACCATCCTTTCTTCGAAGAATGAAAGGATGAGATAGGACCACACTCAACTGATCACAGCTAGGATGAGTTAATCAGCGGGAATTCCTAAAGAAATGCTTCAAGGAAGAATGGAAACAGATGAAGGTCGAAAATGACGCATATATATACACTTATATGAATGGAAAGAAAGTAAATGAAAATGTATCTTAAAGATTTTAATTCTGGAAGATAACTGCTCAATGTCACCGAACTCACAAGTATTCAACAACAATATGTCGTAGGTTTCTTAAAATAATAATATTCTAGCAGTATTTCACCTTAGCATGTACTACGAGTTTGTTATTAAATTATTTAAGGAAAGAGTGTAGATAAATTTGACCTCGAAAAGGGCACATTTATTCTTTAAAGAGTATGTCGTTAGAGGAGCATTTTCACTCTCGCAGCTCTATGTGTAGGATTAAATATAATCCACATTTGATATTCATTTTCAAATCACACAAAACAAGATCTTCGCTCCAGGAACCGTTTTTTTTTTTTTTTTGTTTTTAGTTAAAAATGGATGCAGCTCGCTCACTTCCGGTGAGTAACCGGAGTTTAAATGTGTAGGTGAATCATGTTAAATGCGGACGCCCTGCAACTCGCCACTGACGGCTTGTATGTAAAGGTGATTGAATGGAATCAGTATTCTAAGAAGCGTTCCTCTTTCTTCTCAGGATTACACATTTACAGCTTTAACAGAAAGGAGAGAAAACGATTTAAAGAGTGTCTCTAAACATCTAAGCTACTTTGACCACCCAATTCAATCAGCTCATTGTTTGGGTCTAAAAGGAAAGATACCTTCTTATTCGGTAGCCATTTCCTTCCATTAACCGATAGCCATCAATTGTAAGTCGTGTGATCAACGGGAAACAACTTAGTTTATTTTATGGCAAACTAAAGAATTGAGTATTTAAAAGAAAGAGGGTAATGCTGGACATTCGTTGTTTGGGAGAATTGTAAGGAAATAAAAGATATAAGGATTGATGTAAGTAATTGAAATGGTGATTTCGGTGGGTGAGATTAGCAATGGAGGAGGATCGCGTGACTGGGCCGTGGAAGGAAGTGGATTCGGTGAATGAGTGGGAAGGATGCGTGCGAAGAAAACACGGGGGGAATCCACAGGTGGGATGGGAACCCATTTTGTCAATTATTCATTTGAAATTGTTTCATATCGCACCGGTCTCATGGTTTCTATTTCTAAGGAAAATTTAATTGAGCTCGATATCCTTGTTTTACTGCGCTTTGAAGTAATCGAAGGAAAATGTAATAGGTTTCCATTGGCCAAGAATTGGGGAAGATTTTAAGCGAAATATCTATCGGATAAGTGAAACTGAAAGCTGCTGCTCCATCGTCTTACCAATTCCTTAAATTTTCAAGCTGTACAATTTATCTGAACAGAAAAATAGAATGATGCGTACAAAATAGTTAGAAAAGGCAGAGTTCCGTAATTATTATTCAACTTAACTTAAGAAAGCTCTATACATTTCTCATTAGTCACATTGTGATGTTAGAAACGGTTGCGCAAATGACTAAATAGTTAACTGTGAATGAAATTAGCATTGTTTTTCTATTGTATGTACCGATGACATTAGGCTTTGCTTATGATGGTACTGCCATACCTTGATTTATAATTAGCTACATAATTATAATAGATTTCGGAAGATATTTAAACATTATTACAATATATTTACATCAACACATTACAGTATATAAATCACTTTAAATAAATTTACAATAATAATAACATATTTACTTCACTTGTCATAAAGGTACGTACATACATGCATGAAAGGAAAACAAAAAAGTAGTAAAATTTAACATTCCTGAAGAACGCCTTTTGTAGGGTTTTCTATTGCTTTGATTAAAAATAGGATGTTTTTAGGGACATATTTAAAAAAATCTTTATAAAAATGCTTGTAAGAACGGAATATAAATAAACATGGGTTCCTGGACAGCCAAGTGGGCAACGCGTTCGACTTTCGACCGGCGAAAGCAGTCCCGAATTCGATTCCCGGTGGAGGCTCACGTGCGAAATGATCTCAGCTATTGAAGGACTTTTAACAATACTACTTCTAATATACAAATAATGTAAAGTGAGAAATAAAATAAAATTTGAACATATATACATTAATATTACATGTAGAGATTTTTTTAAAATCTTCAGTCATTACAAATAATTATACATAGCATAGTTAAACTTGATTATTATTTATAGTATAGTATAACAATAGCCAACTGTAATATGACGCATTAACTTAAATACAATCATAAAAATGTACATCTATGCTCAAGTAGGGTTTTTCAGGGTTCCTGGTAGGCCTTCACGGCAACCGTATTGTCCCCTAGACCCACATAGTCCCCGCCGTAGAAAATCTTAGACAATCCTCTAATCTTCTTATTCTAGTTCTCGACATACTCACATGTCTGTCCAATATTTCCCATTTTTTTCAAATATACTCTTAGGTTTTGCGAAAAGTTCTATATCCTCCGCAGCCAAACTATTCAAGTTTTCAACTCTTCGGTTAATAATCAGAGTTATCTTATATTGGATTTCTGTTTAATGAAATATACTAGTATGCTTATATGTATATTAAAAGTAATGGATTTACAAGGTCTGCGCGTAAGAAATTGTTTTCTAGAATATGATTTATTGGAATCATATTTTTGTCGTTTTGTATGCAGTATATCAACAAGTAGCACAAGATATAATCTAGTAGGAAATCGAATAAAAAGGAATGCATGCTAAAGCAAGTAGGTGTTTTTTAGAATATTTAACCGTATGGTTTTCATAGATATTCTTACTTTAAATGGGTGTCCTTTTTGTATTATTTTTATGTCTACTCCATAGGATCCATCTTTCTTCTTATTAAAATGACCTCTTAAAGTTTTCACTACTGTATGCAAAAGTTGCTTAACCTACAAAGTCTCCCAAAATTGCAAAAAGAAATGTTCTGGTGGAATAGCTCAATGGATAGAGGAACCAACCAGTAATCGGGAGATCCGGTTCCGTCAGCCTTTTTTCGTGTTTCTTCTTGGGAATTTACCAAGTGCACGCCCACGTTTCCACGCACGATTGCATAATTAAACCAATACAGGGAAATATATATATATTCAGCATTGAGCTGTGAATCAATTGTAATTTTTCTCTTCAAATAACTAAATATTAATTTCTCTCATGCAATCAACTTTTGTTATGTGACTTGGCCACACACCAGAACATACTTTGGTGTACGAGTTTCTCGTATTTAGCTCGTAAGGTTTCAACTTATTTTCCGTCCCTTAAAGTATGAGATGGATCTGCACGGGTCTCGGTTTGGAAACCAACGCCATGAACTATGCCCTGATCATATATATGTTCTTATTATTTGAGATGAAATCAACGTGGGGAGGTGTAACTTAACTATAATATGTGAAGATAAGATATAAATACTTCGTATTTATTTCGAGTACTAATGGACGAATTTACACGCTTTCTTATTTAATACTGTTCTAGTACCCAGTGCTAGTAGATGTTTATTTCATTATTTAAGAATGGAATTTTAAATGGCTCCTATCTCAGACAACCATTAAATATAATCCGCAGCTAAAAATTCTGTTATTCAGCGAATTGATATTTGAAAAAGTATAAAAATTTGTATCTTCTGAGTTATTTACTTATCTCGTCTCTTGTTCGAAGTGACTTCTTACTAAAATGTCTTTACATTTCTGAAGTTATCTATAATGTGAACGAGCATATTTTGAATACATAAATATTTCTCAAGAGAAATCCACAAGTTAAGAGGGCACATTCAATTGAAAAATCAACCTCTGAGATTAGTGAAAGGAAAGGAAATTTTTTTCTCGTTAGTAGAGATTAATGACACGAAAGATCGCACTCTGAAAAGGACAACTTAAGCAGTTGAATCGCCTCTCAGCATTTGTAGCTGAAGATTTCAGTGGAAAGTCCATTGAGTGAAAAACGAATCTCGTAATGATTCGCGCTTGTAGAGACAAAACAGCCGAGGGCGGCGGCCGCTGACCCCTTTAATATGAACACATTCCGATCTCCGCTCTTTGTATCTTTTTAGGAGCAATCTTTTTCCCCTTCATTCATCATTCCATTCAACAAATCTCATCGCTCTTCCTTTTAAGGCCCTTCACATCCTACATCACTCCCCGAAATTCCACTCTAAATCATTTTTTCCTCCACCTACCTCGCCGCCGCCATTTTTTCATTTTCTCGGCCCTTCCCACTCCTTTATCAAACCCTTTTCTCTTTCCCTTCATGCGAACTCACCTTAACTTCCCCCGCCTCCGTCTCGGCTTCATAAGTTACCCTCTTTTCTTCTCTCCCGCCCACTCTTTTGTAAAGAATCCCTGCTCGGGTGGCCTCCCCCGCCCACCGGACGTGTGTGCCCCCCCTTTTTCGCACCGCGGGAAGATGAGACTCCCTTCATTCCGCGCCCTAAAAATTTTTAATTACTTCCGTGCTCTTTGTGTGTGAGTGCGGCCGACCCACTCGTTGACGACTGGTAGCCCTGACTTGGATAGACACGCCCATTAAGCTCAGCTATTGTCCGCAAACTATGCCACAACTAAGGCTGGCTTATTTATTAGGCGGTCCCCTCTTTTCTCGGAAGAAACTTTGGGCTGAGGAGAATGTTCTTTGCTAGCGCTCTGTTAATGAGGTACGCTTATAAAATTCGTCCTTTTTCTCCTGATTGGACCTTTTTCTCTCTGTTAACGTTTCACGTATGAATTAACCCTGCGATTGATTTCCCCATGCTCACCACAAATTTACTGAATGCGATTAATGTTAGACTTCAGATATACAGAGGGCAGCTTTAAGGAAGAGTTAAACTAATATGACTCTATTCAACCCCAGTTAAAATCTTGTTTTACTATTACCCCAATTTGTTTCAAAATGTGCTATTATAACGCCAAGGTGAATTTGTTTTGTACGAACTGAGTATATGAGTAACAAAGGACAAACACACGCAACCACTCCCAAACTGTAAAAATACGACTATCTGGGATTCGAACCCAGGACCTTGGGGTTGAGCGCCAACTACCACTCCGTCACCGCGGCCGGTGGAGGAGTTAAAATATTAATTAAAAATGAGCTATTAATTAATATTTAATTGCTTCATTTTAGTTACGTACTTTGTAACGTAAAATATGTTGGTTTTTTATTATAGAAAACAATATATTTAATTAGTGACATTTGGCCAGTTGAACCGATGAATATTTAAAGATTTTCTGCTGCTATTTTAAGAAAATGGACTGACAACACGAGGTTACTCCAATATTGTGTATATCTACGTCATTTTTTTAAGAAGAAAGCGAAATTCGTATTCTTTGTCTGTATTTAATATATGAGAATATGGGGTACAAACGTCGAAACAGGTTTTTTTCTGATATGATTGCAGTGGACGTAGTCAAATTTTGTTTTTATTGTGCCAAATATGAGTAAATTAAACCATATATCGCCAGAAATAATTAGTTTAATCAATTACTTCACAAAGCATATGTGCCATAATTTAATTTGTTTTTTCCTGAAGAATTGTTTGGTAGAATGAAATGTGTGAAATTGATGTCAAAGGGATCAATATCTTATTTGCTAATTTAATTAGCATCTTCGATATCATCCACAATGAATTGCGATGGTGGAAATGCGACTATTCCACTGAAATTTTGCACAAAATCCTCGCTTCTTTAAATTTAGACTGAATTGAAATTCATTCTCGGAATGACTTATAAAAATCGATACACTCAATTACAGATATTGGTGCCTTTCGAACATATCAACAGATTGATTGGATTTTACGATGCCCCATATTGCTGAGTTTCTTAGCAGGCGAAAATAAAGAGAATTTTGGGAATTGAAATAAACGTGTTGAATTGTTCTTCAAAACATGACTGTCCGATTTGGGTCGAAATTGACGATGGCTGAATAACTTTTCATCCTCCATTGTAATTTGGGATCCATCTAAGCTTCCTGGGGAAATGATTGACGAGGTATTCATTGACCTAATTGCTTACATATGTACGTTAATCAGTTTAAAAAGAATTCATGAAAATTTGAGGTTCATTGTTATCGTCTTATTGAATATAAAATGTCATAGATTTTTTTTCAATGAGAGTAAAAATGATCAAATATGTTAATAATGTCAGTTTAAGAGGTAATATGATTAAAAAATATTTCCTACCATAGCATTTTCATCCCTTTGCACTATCTCGATCCTTGTTGAAATATCAATCATTAAGGATATGCCGATCCCCCAGGAAAGTAAATAACGTTCAAGGAAGATCAAAATGATGAATTAATATAATATTTATAATTTTATGTGTGTATATTTATGATTGTTTAATTGGATGGAATTTTACTTATTACTACATTTGTATAAATCAGCAGTGATTTGAACTTTGCATTGTGATATTGTATGTAGCAATAATGGATTATAAAATCATTAACCCTTAATATCGCAAGAAGTCCATCGCTACCTAAAGCACGGTTCTGTAAACAGTACTGCAGTCGAAGAATGTTGGCCACTCTCTTATCGACGGCATATTTGAGGACCATATTATACATATATACTTTCTTCATGTACACCATTCTATGTTTCATAGACGTAAATTAAGAAAACCGATGAGAGTGAAGTTCCTGCAAATCTTAGAAGTGTAAATACTGACGACTCTTCAGCATTCGAAGTCCAATACGTCTAATTTTTAGGTGAATTACACTGAGATGATCGAATGCATGTTTACTTTGGCCACGACTGTATACCTTTCTCCTTAGGGCACACAATTTTGTCCTTTTTCAGTCTCTCGTAAAGATAAAACGACTTTTTTGCCGAATACTTAAGTTTTTTCATCGATTATCTATATTCCAGAGGCAATCCTCATTCAGTTCTTCCCTCAACAATCGGCCAGAGCACGTGTTCCTCGGGGACCTCCGCCGCCCTACTTTCCTTACTTCATTCCACATTCCGATATCTCCCCTCTTCCATATTTCCCATTTCCCAGAGGAAGACCCGCTCGCGACCCCTGCATAACCGCCATGCAATGGCAGAGGTCATGTCCCACGGGAACACGTGAGCTGAGAAACCGCAGCTTCGCTAAGCGGAGCATTCGATTTCGGTGGGGCATCAAAAGTTATTCCTCTATCGCGATTCCTTTGGTGGCATTTTACCAGAATATGTATTCATAGAATAGCGTTATCGGTGCGCGGACGTCGCCATTTTCCGCAGCAAATCATCCAACCGATGTCCCTTTGACGCTTGCGAAATGAATTCTTTTATGCTACACTTTTTTAGGAATATCTTATGATATCGATTCGATACTGAGATGAACTTCGTGGGACACGTACAACGAAAACATAAGTTCTTTTCATTAATCGATAGCGAAAGCCTCTGTGGGTAACCGTTGCAGCTAACGAACGGGTAATAAGAGTCATGCATGTTTAGCATACGTACATGCATATTACATTTCCGGCGTGCTCTGGCACACAGACAAACATTATTCAATGGGGCGTTCATAGATACCAGCATACCAAACCTATCGTTCTATTAACATAGTTATGTAATTTACGCACTTATCTATTCGATAGATTAATAGGAGTGATTTACAGCAGTGACGCTACAATCCCCGAGAGAATTCAAAACAAGCAAATAGCCAATTTTCAGAATTTATTGGAAGAACGCAATATTACAAGAGCGGCATTACAATTGAATTGAAATTTAATTTCAAGGAGTTCAGGTACAGTTTTGGTGAAATTGTATAATACCTTGCAAAGGAAAGAACCTTTCTTTTTACACACTTAGCGTTATCAATAAAATTCGTTTTGGTTTCATCTAGTACTCTATGAGTCTAGTGAAATCATCCTCCCTTCCTTGAAACTTCTTTGTGTCGGCGCATATAAAAATAACGTAATCGATTGACTTACTCGATATGAACAACACAACCAACCGAAGTACAAGCGAGCTGCGATACCATTAAATACAAGTTACAATAATTTTTATTGCATATGTTTCCCCGTGTATTTAAATTCGAAGTGAAAATTCCACAAGAATAATATGTACCGAATTGGTGACAACGGCCTAGTGGCAGAAGACTGTCTGTGGTTAAATGGGAAAATATATGAATGCTTAAAGCAAGTGTCTAGTTGAGTTGAAGTCTCAGATGTGTATTGGTGTCACGTACGTTTGCAACTCATAATAAAATATTCATAAGATGAGGAAGAATAAAATGAAAATGGTAAAAGCGAAAGTAACGGCAGTCTACCTATTCCCTCCCATATGAGATGGTTTCATATTAACAGAAGATGAATTCATTAATTTTTATAGCTTTCTCTGACGAAATGTTTTATTTTTCATTCATTTATGTAGCCCACATTCGGATTGAGTAATTGAATCGATTTTGTTTTTATGAAACCAAGAGAATGAATGTCCGTGATTTGACGTTTCCGCGCACAGCCAATGCAAAATATTTTTGTGCTGTGACCTTTCCATAAATTCCCTTCTGCCCTATGCAAACATTCTCTCAGGTTCCGCCTCTATCTTATATACCTCCTTTAATATTTCCTAGATGTACTGTTGTAAAAGAAAGTCATTCTTTATGATTCTGTCTGACCAACATTCCTCTGAATTATCGTACAAACACATATGTATTGTGTCTACGTACAATTCACCTATTTCCATGCAATTAATTTTTTATTTTGCAATTTGTTTTGAGTTCTAAAGAGAGAGGAAAATAGTTTAAACTTCCAATCCACCATTTTCACGTTTATTGAGCTCTTTTCTTGGTAAGTAAAAATCCAAATAGATTAAGCTCCGGTAACTTTATGGAAAAGACAGTAGTAAATTGAGGTACACAGAAGAAATACACCATTATATCGATATGGAAAAGAAGCAGTTTATAGTCTTTTTCTCAGCTTTCCTTCTTGGGTTAAATAAAGCACAGCCAATTATTCATGTTAGAATTCCACTGAAATGTGTCATGTAGCGCAAGAGAGCTTCACCATAGATAATATACTGAATATCGTTCTTGTCTGGAGTGCTAAAGGTTTCATGCTTGGTAAGAATGTGGGAGTAACTGACGGTGACTTTAAAAATTGGTGGTCTCCGGCCAATGACGTCGATTACCTTACGCCCTGCTAAAGAGTACATCTGCTTAGCTCCGCAAAATATTCTACAATTTCTTTTTACATCTTTTAAAGATAAAGTTAATTTGCACAATTATAGACAAAAAGATTAAGATTCCAGATATTGTTGAAATACTTGGAAGTGTTTGTATTTTTTTAAGTAATATAAGCTATGAATTAAGTTGAAGTGGAAGAAACTGAAAAACAAGAAAGCAATCTTAAAATTTCACCGACTGTTAAAAATTATTCTGACCTCTTGCAAAAAGGTTTAAAGATAAGTTTCGTGTTTAAAGATTGCTTTTTAATTGGCCCAGTTGTAATATTAGATTTAAATCAACGGAATGTAGATTTTAATTATTTATTCTTATCATTAGTAATAAATCGTTCTGTCGTTCGTTTGTGCTTGGAAGATAATTTTTCCTTGGAAGAAAAAGTACGGAAGTGGTTTAGCTTATCGGCTCCTGTGTTGACGGGATGTGCATTTAGTCCTTTTTCAATCTTCGGCTTTAAGAATTTTTACGCCTTGCCAAATGCTGGAAGCCAAATTCCGGTTAAGGATAATCTAAAACACGTTGCGGCTGAAATAAGGTATCACAAAGTGTTCGGAAAACGAAAAGGACTTGAAAATATTTCAACAAGAAGAACATCCATTTGAATGCAAACCGCTGAAAGTTTCTCGTAGTGATCCTTTCCCTCTTGGCCCTCACAAATGAAGAAGTTCTCTTTATCCATAAGTATCGCGTAACCCAAGGCAGCCTTTTTATTCTCCCTTCATTTCTCTGAGGAGAATAATTGCGGATGTGAGTTAAAGCCGCTCCGAACTCGGCTCGTGGCCAATGAGAGTCTCGGTTAATTTATCGCCGGCCTCCCGTGCAAGTGAAAAATCTCTCTTCAGAAGTACGCGCGCCCTACTTGCTCCTTCTCTCACCAAATTACGTCTAATATTCCCTTTGGCCATAATCCTCAACTTTTGTCTTTGTGCGGAATGTCGATCGCTCAAGTGGAATTGGCGCTCATACACTTCGCCTTCTCTCCTTATTCAGAAGACTGGCTTTTTCGAATCTGCGAGTCATAGCATAACCCAATAGCCACCGCTATTAAAATTGAACGATCACTGTTGTAGACGCATATTACATTTGGTGAACTTCTCTATGCGTACCAAAATGATTTTCTGTACGCCAGTTTCTTTAACCCGGAACTCACTGTGATATTAATATTTTTGTCGATATACTGATGAAGGCATTACCAATTTAAATTCGATTGTTTAAATTAAACTACGCATCTTCTTTGGTAGGAAAAACCACAAAAGTTATGACATAAGTACAACAGCTAAAAATGAATCATATTTACATAAGGATAAAGAATTGTTACGACAAGTCAGTGAATTTTACGCAAATGCTTCAAAAAGCGGGATGGGAATCTTTAGAAGATACAAAGCTTAAACAAAGGATAAATCTACGTAATACATTTAGAGAAAGCACGTTCACAGAAGATGTAGCTGACATAATGCGTTCCCCATGTTATATAGGCCGTTCTGATACTGCGAAAAAATCCGAGAAATAGACGCTAGAACAAGTCGTTTCAAAAATTCATTTTTCCGCGAACGATATGCGAAAGCAATCGATTACTAAAGTAGGTCATTACTAGTCATGGTGCTTGCACCCCCTGCCACACGCTGAAAGGCGGCTTGCAGGGTACTTATGTAGATGTAGATAAATCAGTAACTTCATTTGTTTCTTATTGAAATTCCGCAGACTTTTTGTTACGATCGTAACGGCTAACATTTGAACGGTTGATTATATACGAATTATAAATATTCAACAGCTTTCTCGGTTAAAAAATTGAGAAACGTTCTATTAAGGTATTAATATTCGGAGGAATTATTTGAGGTGAGAAAAAGACCAATAAAATTTTCTCGTAAAACATTTTTCTTGATCATACTTCATGTTTTTGCGACCATTTTTCTAAAGCAACAAATATTTTACCGAAAGATTGGTACATTTGTACCCAAATTCATAGTAGTCGAAATTAATTAGGGGCTCTTACTAAATAGGAATATATCCTCTATAAGTGATACTGTTATCAACGTATTCAATAAAGTTATTTCGGTGAAAAAATAATTAATTTTCTCATTCCCGGGGATTAATGAGGTTAGAAAACGTAATCCATAAGTCCATAATCTGCGACCCGTAAAATTTCTGAGGTATTAATGCGTCTCAATGGAGGTGGATTCTTAGTTTCCGAATTTCTGAGAATAATTCGTTAGCAACGAGAAATGTGGTATTTTGCCAATTGCTGCAGAATACTTTTGTCCATTGGAAAATATTTTAAACCGTTGAATTAGAAAAAAAACTAGTAATTTTCCTTTTAAATACATTCACTTGAAATGGGATTTCGGCTAATAATACGACCGATGCGATATTCGGTTGATTTATTTGCTTAAATCTACTTTTTAAGTTAATCCATCGCAAAAACCGATCTTTATCGATTTTCACAATCTAAGGTCGCAAAGAAAAAGTCCTTATAACAGACATCACGAGGCAATACTCCTAAGTCGACACAACGCTGTAACAAAGAGTGGGAAACGCAGCTCCGGAGTAATTGGAAAGTGTTTCACTTCTTCGTAACAGAACCACAAATGGAAATCAACAAAGAGGCGTCTGTTTTCCTTAACCGCGGGCGCCTCTAATTAAGTGAAATGAGTCAGCTGCTCCTGAGTGTGTGTTTTTTCAAACAGCTTCTTTCAAGAATGCTTTCAGAATGGGCCCCATTGTACTTTTAAATGTAAGCTCGTATTTATGCAGCGAAAACAATTCCCCTTACTTTTGAAGGGGATTTTAACGGTTGTTTGTCCCAGTCGCTAAGGAAGTTGTCAAATGCGACTTCCCCTTCGGTAATTGTCAACTCTGAATGGCACTTGTTTGCAACAGGAAGTAAGATGGTGGAGGTGCTGGGATTAGGGATTGTTCCTTGTGGATTTGCAGAGATGGCGTCGATGCATATCGTGAAGAGGAGACCGAGCGATGGATAAAAAAATGATTGCATTCTTTTGTTCTAGGCCATGATGAAAAGGAGGAATAGACGAATCTCAAGAGAAGCAAATGTCGAACTGGAATAACTGTTTGTGAAACAAAGCGAATGAAACGGTAGTCTTCTAAATGCTAACAAGAGACGATGCAACGGTCTTTCCTCCTGTATTGAAAAGTTTCTTTATAAGATAGCTTTTCCGCCTAGTTTGCGTCGTGATCCAAGAATACAGCTTCTTTTGGTAAGCGTTTGAATAGAACCACTCAAGTGGTTTTAGAATTATTGTAAAATGTACTCTCTATTATCATAAAATCCACATCCTCAATTACAAGCAAATAATAATTTACTACTCCGAAAAAAATTCAAAGAACCGAATTTTCAGACTAACACACAAATGTTTCTGTTTATAAATTATTACACTGAATGCATACATAGCGTCTGCCGACTAAACTTCCAAAGTACGACCAGTTGTCATTTCGAAGCAAAGTAGTTGTTAGTGGGAGAATGACTGAAAGAGTCTCGAATTAAGAAACAGTGCCTTCAACATCAAACGTCTCTCCTAATTAAAGCTGTGCTCATGCGTGAGTAATACTCCTCACTCCGCAATTTGCACTCAAATCCAGAACTCAACTGAGAAGAGCAATTCCTTATAAATTAGCCTTTTGCAGTTACTGGTACACAAAGAGCAAAAAGCTGTTGACAAAGAAAACACAGGTAATAGAATAATATGAACATAATATTATTCTTTGTTTAAAGAAGTTAGGAAAATCGGAAATTATTTTCAGAATTATAAACGTAAAGATTTCCTTAAGAGAAGGGAAGTGACGGCAAGTAACTTAGTTTTTAGCGGAAATACGGGAAGTTTTTCGATTTGCTCACTTTATTTTAATAATTTTGCTCTAAATTGCCGTGCGGAGAGAACGAAAAAACTCACGAGAGATTTTCCACACGAAAGCTATGTTTTGATCAATTAGATTGCATGTCTATGCCTCTTAACATCGACGAAAATGCTAAAGCCTCTCTATTCGAGATAAGACATTAAATTTTGCGGAAAGTAATGGAAAAAGACAAATTGATTATTCGACAATAATAAAGTAATCTTTTACCTCAAAAAACATTTTCCTTCGAATACGAGGTTTAAAAAAAAACGCTAAAACCTTTCCGTTAAACGTAGAAAGAGAATTATAGAAGGGCAATAAGAGTAAAACTGAGAAGAACGAGGGCCAGAATAATGAGAACAAAAGTTGAAATTTTTTCTCTAAGTTTTAGTTGGATTTTCGGTTCTTCTTTTACTATGAAATGCGACGCAGAGTTAGTCGGAGACTTTGCTTAAGGGTTGTCCTCCACTTGCTCTCTGCGACTGGGAAAAAATGAATTAAGTGACTAAAGTGGAACATGTAGAATGGCAGTAACGCTTTGATTTACCGTAATTTCGGTTAACAAACGCTAGATCCTTGATTCAGTTTCTTTAGCAATAATGTTCTCCAGTGATACATGGAAGAATTCCTTATTTAAGCTTAATAAGTACTGTTATTGTTTAGTTATCGTTTTTTAAATCTTAATTTCATGTAATGTCTATTGTATCAGTCTATGAAAAGAATTCTTCGATATAAGTATATTATCTCCAGTATAAAATAT
Organism: Ladona fulva; assembly: GCA_000376725.2. Classification (NCBI taxonomy): domain Eukaryota; kingdom Metazoa; phylum Arthropoda; class Insecta; order Odonata; family Libellulidae; genus Ladona; species Ladona fulva. The sequence goes on from KZ308731.1 coordinate 1,135,001, forward strand.
GTTGTAAGCCATTGAAAATTCGCAGAATTCATTTTTGTGTTTCATTTACAAATTAAACTTTTCGTTAAACGTTAATTTTTCATCTCTGGTCATAAATCGAGTAAAAGGAGTTGTATTTAAAATATATTTCTTCTGAATAAATGTGAACCTCTTAAAGTAACTGTAGTTGTCAATCAATTTCAAATCGACTGCTTTTCGTTTACAATTACCACCTTTTAGGATGATATCGCATTTTTATGTAACACACCAGAACCCAAGAAGACGTTGCTCTAAGTTCCAGAAATCATTACCGAAAGAACAATTTTAAGCAGTTCTACATCTACATATGTGCCATGAGATTCCAGGGTGTGGCAGAGTTTAAGTCGATTTATATTCATCTAAACTTCTATGAATTAAGAGAATTAATCTTAGGGGACATTTTAGTTTGAGCCTATTACTAGGGGTGCCTCCTCATGCCACTGCGGCTCAATCTGAATGTGTTCTTAAAACGCGTTTGGCAAAATCAATATCTTCCTCAAACATTTCTGGCAAAATAAAAGTAATAGCCGACGAATTTCTCGGACAGGATATTGGGTGAAATATACAGGCGGCTCTACTTTTTTGAGAGGGAACGCCTGTCGAAACAGCGAAAGGAATTGGCAGTTGGAAGGGTTTGAAGAGATTGAGCAATATTGGAAAGGGAACTGACATCTTCGCGATATGGCTAATCCCGTATCTGCGCTCGAAAAAGGGCGCTTCCGCAGATTAGAGCGATGTTTCGCTGACCAATGAAATCATCTGTGATTTGTATCACTCAGTATTCAGTTATTGTATGAACTCCAATTGTTAGGACAACGTGATCTCAGTTTGCTTTTCCGTAATAGTACTGCAAAATTGGCTCTCTCTGTGAACCTGTTTACGGCCTATCGAACGAAATATGATTCACCCCTGTATTGATCTGTGGCGATCAACAACAATATTCACTTTCGCCTTTCTTATCGATCTTCTTTTTGACTTCTCTGCTTCACTTTCCTACTTTGATACATTTCCTTGTTTGATATTCTCTATCTGTATTAAATTTCTTTCTTATTATCCTATCGCAATACTCAATGGGACGTTATTCCTAAAGGTTTGTCACTCCAATTCCATTTACTTTTTTGTTTCTCTTTTTAAAAATTTAGTTTAATTAAAATTTGAATAATTTATTTAACTTAAAATGAAACACTTTAGTATCAAATATTTCCTTGATTTTCAGTTATTTGTTTTTTGTTTGCTTCGATATTATAGTATTGTATTGCAACTTTTTCTGCATTTTCGCTCTGAATTGGCAAATGTAAAAATCCCCTACGTAAAGTAATAACTTGCTACTCGTACTTTGAAATTTTTTTTAATCATACGAAATAATTATCTTATCCAAAGATCGATGTTCAAAATTTAATTTCTAGTGTCATACTATGTTTTATTAATTTCTACGTGAAGAATAAGTTGACGTTACCATTGGTATATTGATTTGAATTTCTTATGTAAATTTTTGAAATTGTATTTTCATAATTGTTGTATTATGTACATTGTTGTTTTTTTACAGTTTTGTCAGTTTTCTCAGAATTTTTGTAAGATTTATGCATTTCTTTCTGTCTGTTTTTTTTTTCTTTTTTTTCAGCTTTGTTACTGACACTTTTCTTTTACTAAATTTCCCCTCTTATTTTAAATTTTTAGTCGCCAATGTCAGACGCCCCCCTTCACGTGCGTGTTTTCCTGCAGGGTTTTAGTTTATTTTTTTTCCTAAGTGCAGACTTAGGTTTTTTTTTAAACCCATATAGTAGTTCCTTCTTTTATTGCCTTCTTTTTAGTTTAACTCCCAATACCTCTTTCTTTCTATGTACAATGACTAACGCTTAGATGCAACAAGAGACTAATTAGTCTCAATCTCGCCCGTAAATAAAGACGCTTTATTATTATTATTATTATACTACATCCACCCGCATGTTCACGCTATGCTATCCATATCGTTATTTGATTTGCTGTACAAAATAGGTGTGTATAGAACAATCGTAGGCAATCGCCGGAAGCAATGAATCATCTGTCGATTAGTTGTCTCAGCGACGAAAATTCTTGCGACGAGTTATCTCAGCGACTAATAGTCTTTCGACCAAATGTCTCAGCGACTAAAAGTCTAGCGACGGGTAGTCCCATCGACCGGCTGTCCTTCGACCGACTGCCACCAAACCCGCTAGGGACTGTTTCTCCCTTATCAGGTAACAAGATAACTACGAAAGATTTCAACGACCCGTCATGGACGGAGTAACTTTTACTGGAACGTATTTCATGTAGTTGAATGAAGTAGCAGCATAAATGGCTGTTTTTACCCGTCCATGAAAACCTCAAAGTATGAGTTTGTAAAAATATCACTGCGGTTTGTTTGGCTGTTGAAGAAGATGCATTGGAGGCGTAAGAAATCCAATAGAATCCATCAAATAACAGAAAAAGAATATTTTCCTTTTGGCCTCATTCTTTCTACATTGAGATACATTTTAGCGTAAACAATGCATTAAAATGCTAATATTTTTGGCAATGTAGTCAAGAAGCCGGAATCCATCGCAAAATTGTAAATGTAGCAAGTAATCCTTTTTAGGCCGTTTCCAATTTTAGCACTAAGAATCATGGAAGTAAATTTCCTACCGATTACCTTTATATTTTGCTATCATTTGTGATACGAAAGGAAAGCACGTTTTGCCATTTGCGTCTCAATTACAGAGGGAGCACATCATCAAATTTTGGAGCTATTTTAGTTACGTTCACTATTATGTATACTCATATTTGTATACGGCTAAACTGAATACTAAACACGTTATCGTATTTTGCATTGCATCGACGTGGAATGAGCACAGCATGCGTTTAAACAAAATACACGCATTATAAGACGAAATAGTAAAATAATGCAGTACATATTGATGCGGAAATACATCCAGGTCTATACTATTTTCAGTCCGACAGCAAATTCAGTTTTCTCATTTACTATGAGATGACCTTCATTAGTTTTTATCCACATTTTTTCTGCGATCCGATGGATCCGATTCGGAGATGCCGATCGTATTTAGTTCGGTTCTTAATATTAAATAAGATGCGAAATAAAAGTATTTGGCTTATCGTCAGCGCCACATGTACATACTCTTGGAATTAAAAGAATTTCTAAGGATGAAGGGCTGATGCTGAGAGCAGATAGAAGGCGTTGAAATATGGTCCTCGATGGGGACTCCAATGCGTTGACTCCCACCTCTGGAGTGTGTGTGGAACCGAAGTCAAGTGCGAGATTTGCTGTGTCGTTATATTTATCTGAAAAGGAAATCTGTGAGAATCAGAGAATAATAGAAACATATTCGAATGGTATAGGGTAGCCGAAGGAGTTGAGGGAACAAGAAAAATTTGGTATCTAGTTTTAGGTAATGGTATGTACATATTTACACATGACGCACCATTGCTATGTACTGTGTCCGGTAACCATGACGCATACCAACATATGATAAATGGTATTTTGTTCTAAATATAATTTGCACGTCGTATGACGTGGAAATCGTCCTTTCTGAATTCGAATGTTCAAGTATTAACTGAGAGCAGCTTTTTAGCAGTATACTATAAAATTCTTTTAATTATACGAGCATACTTTCATGTATATTCTCTAGGCTTTGAGTTTGATATATAGTATACTGCAAAAAGGAAAATCTGTTTTCTGTTACAGTGCGATTCGTGTAAACATCATCGTAGTATGTGAGACACTCTGTCATGCTTAGCCCAATTTCTCGATTCTAAATAATAGAAGGAGATGAATCACGGCGATATTAAAATAAAGAAAGCTTCTCAAAAAATTAACTTTTGAGCTAACAAAGTCGAAGAAGTAAATAAAATAGTTAAATAAGATTTTGTAATTCATAGGAGTTTATATTAGCATTAATTAACTCGGAGTAATAAGTTTAAAAAGTGTAAACACATTGGGGGAGGAGAATTGCCATCGCAGCAGTTGTTGTTGAACCCCAAGAGAGAAGCACGGCTATCGCAACCGGGTTCTTCTTTAAGAAAAGCCGTTCTGGGTTGGGTTTTCGGACATCGCAAACTCCATCTGCGAAATGTGCGCCGTTCTAAAGGGAAGAGAGATATTCTTGGGAAAGACCTTTGTGTTAAAAGTCGCACCTATTTTTACGCCCATATTTCGCCATTCATTCGACGATGATCCCATTTTTGTGAATATTCTAATTATTCATCAGTAGCATTATTCCTCTTCATTCGAGAATATAATTAACAGAGGAATAATTGCCTACGAAATTGTGCCGTCTAAATGGGGTGTCGGTAATATTAGCGTCGCTCAAACGGAGGATCCTGATTGGAGCTCAGTGAAGATAGGTTAAGTCATACGAATCGAGAAATATTTTAACAGGGCTTTTTATTGTGCTATAGTAATGCCTGTTATCATCACTTTTTATGTTTTTACGAACTTCATGTTGTACTGGTTATGTTTTTATAGACTGAAGTGGCGGAATTGTGGGAATGGAAACTGGGGAGGCCCAGCGATTTTGGCAAACAGCTCTGTTTGGTGGATCATGAAATGAAAACCGTTTGCGAGATTACCGGCGTTTACGTATCGCTATAATCAGGTTACAGCGATCGAGTCGGGGAAACATTCGCGGAGTACGGCTATGATTCGGATTGAGAAATGAGGGAGAGTAAACAAAGGCATGTGTTGGATCCAGAAGTTATAAGCACGGCGGTCGGAATCTCACCCACGGCTTTAACCCCTCCGGTCCGTCTTCTCCCTTCTATTCCTTGCGAATCCCTCCTTTACAGAACTAATGGAAAAGCAGAGAGCTTCCACGTATCCCCACTAAGGGAAGAGACCCACAACAGCAACGAAAGGGGAATTTACGCAAGAGATAGTTCCCGGAATTGGGTAAGAGTTGGAGTAGATTCTAAAGGTATAACGAAATCTGCTAGAATTCCCGCATATGATGGGTGTTTTTAGTCAGAGATTGTACAGGTTAGGGTGAATAAGCAAGACCTTCACACATCACATCAACTAGTCGATCTACACACCTCAAGAATATTCTTTCTAACGCGCTTTCTTATTCTGGTAGCTCTATATTGCTGCATTAAGCCTCTTTGACTTAGGTTTACATGGATCATATGACCTTAAAGTTAACATTTCACCGTTGAAAAGCAGATGAATTTATATAAAGTGTCAATGCTTATATTGTGACTAGTTCAAGTGTAAGGAGGACAAATTCATTTGCTTCTTTTTTTAATGCTCGATTCTATTTAATTTGATCGGTAGTTATGGGAGATTTCATCCGCAAAATGTAAACGATGCGTTTTCTTTGTCGTAAGAATTGGAGGATATATTTTTTCTGTTTTCACAATATTTAAAGTTAATTACCAGTCGTCATTTCTCGTATAGGAGATCCTCCTCGTCGGACTTCATTCAAAGTTATTTACCGTCGAAAATCTCAATTTCTATAGCTAGGACCCCCTCTCACTCTCGCTTTTAGAATTCATTTCAAACTTCTTCCAGACGTGACTGACCGGATTTAAGTACATCATTTCATCTCCGAAAAAGGGTGAAGTGCTTATTAATAAGAACTGTTATGTGAAGTACGAGAAAAAATTAAATTAAAGAAACAGTCTAAATATTAAACATCGATGCAATAAAAAGGAGATCGGGAAATAATCATGCCTTAGTGTAGACCAAATATCTTCAATCCACCGTCGCTTGTTTTCTGAGAACTGTTTCATGCAATCAAATGTTCTTAAATTTTGCTTTCGTTAATATTTCCACATAACTTTCTCGTGAATCCTGCCACAAACTCCTCCATCTTATTTTCATACATTATCTTCACTCATTTAATGATACCGGTCCTCTACGTTAGATTTCCTCGTGCATTTGTATCAATATAGGAAATAATGATAAGTGAGATTCCCTTCGAAGAATCTAGAATGAGGCGTTAAATATTCCTTTTGAAGAAACAGGCATTCCTTTGATTGACACAATTTTTTATCAGCCCGTATCTCAAAGGAAACTAGATAAACATTCATTTATGGTGCATTTAGAAGAGGCGGCTCGGACTCTCCCTCGATGTGCCCCGAAATGAGATTTCCTCGACAATTTTGCGTCGAGTGAATCTCACAGAGAAGTATTAAAGAGGCATTCGGATTCAGTTTGCGAGATTGGATGGGATAACGCGACAACTTAGAAAGAAGACCTTTTCAGCATTTTCCATCCAAGTCGAGATCAAACGAACCGACCTACTCCATTTGATCGGATAAAAGTTTCAATTTCCTCTTCATTTAGGCCATAATTATAGTCTGAGTAGTCAGCGTTTTAAATATACATGTCTAAAGGCAATTTATAGAATTCTCGACTATTTTTGTGAACCTAGAGTCGATATATTTATATATTTGTATTTGTGTATGGAAAAGCAATAAACGTACAGGGAGAAATTTAAAAAAATATATATATTTAGTTCGGTTCTTAATATTAAATAAGATGCGAAATAAANCACTTTAATTCAGGTGGGATATTAACTCTGAGGACGATTATGTTTGGCTTCGGAATTTCCAAGCGAATCCGAGATCGCAGTCAAACACCAGAACTAAACTATTATTTACACTTTCAAATTAAATTCAAATATTTGCGTTCCTGCATCGCCGTACTAAATAGCAAGCGGAGGAATTCCCAAAGTTTATTGAAATCCTAGAAGTGGACTGGGACGGCTTTCTAGCGCTCTTCATGATTTAAATGCCTGAAATGGTGAAATGTTTCTCGTAGCATCTATGATTTTCAACATCAAATAACTCGATGATAAATATGGTATAGGAATAGGGTGACCTTGCACCTAAAGTGCACTTAAAAAAAATTAACCGCATATTGTCTTTTGAGAACTCATTTTATGTATGGAAAAACGTTACCTCGATACGTGCTTAGTTTCTTCATATTCATGAAACGACTCCAACGAATGGTGAAATAATGAAGTATGCATTAAAGTGTAATCCCTCAAGTACCGAAGGGCGAGCATCGCAAATGTGCCTTCTGTTTTCATTAGCAGCAAAGCCCTGAAATCCCCCGTCGAAGGCACGTACAACTCTGATATGCCAAGTGAGGCCTTCGCACAGATTCTCCTCCAAATCCTATACGTGCCTTACATTCCTCCCAAATCTCTCTTTTCTTCCATTCGCTTCCTTATCTCCAACGCATCGCTTTTCCTTTCAATCATTCGCTTTCTCCACCTCTTTCTTTTTCCTTCTACTCAACACTCCACTACGATATAATTACGTCTCCAAAAATCGAATTTGCTCTTTCTAACCTTCTTCGAATTCCGCTATTCAGCTGCGACTTAAGGTCTTCTTCGTAGATTTCCCTGCCTTTTTGTGTTTTTTTTCCTAAAGTAAGTCGATGACTCTATGTCGACTAAGTCCTTACAATTTTAACTGTAATACTAAATTGTTAAATAAACTACTTTTTCATGAATTATTCATATCTTTAGCCAATATCATAGTGAAAAATATTCAGAAATGTAACTTCTGTAATGAGTTCTCTTTTTAAATTGTTATGAAAATACGATAATGCATGACGTATAGAGCAGTCCATATTGGTATTTATTGTAGTTAGATGCAGTTTTCTATACAATAATACTTTTTCATCGAGTGAGCGAATTTTATCTAAAATTATAATGCAACTATCTGGTTTTCTGGCTCCTGGATAGTCAAGTAGGCAACGCGCTCTACTGCCATGAAAGCGGACCTGGGTTCGATTCCTGGTGGGGTCCTACGTGCGAAATGGCCTAAGCTGTCGAAGCACTTTTAACTATATTACTATTACTACCACGATATTGATTTCCTTGAAATATATGATTGTAGTTTTAAGATTTCGTCTGCCCATTCCTTTGATATTTCCTAAAAAAGATATTGAAGAATAATCACGGAATTAATGAGGCAGAATTTTTGAGGTGATCTGCGGTCGAACTTCCTTTAGCCGGAATCAAGTGACCGCATTTACCATTCGGTACTACGAGAAAGGCCGGTGGCTGAAACATCAGGCCGCTCTTGAGTTGCGTGACGCCAAAATTGAAATACCTTAAGATCGGAATGGAATTTAAGAAAACCAATTGATTCACGTACAAACGAGGCGAAGTTAGAAGAGAAAAGTTTCCATCTTACTTTCCCATGCTGACATTAGCGAGATTGGGAAGCAAAATTACTCTAATACAGTCTTTTGTTTCAGAAGTAACTAAAAGGCTGCACTAAACGCTTAATAAGGCCGCAGGTGACCTGAAGGACTCAAGTTCCCAGCCTCTGGTTAAATCAATATTGCCGTTGCATAGCATTCAAACTTTTATCTGAAATATAACTGTTGAATATAAACCAACTACTGAAGAACACTGTTAAAATATAACTTAAATATCTCAGACATTGTAGTTAGACTGGGATATAGCGTCTATTCCCTTTTGCCGGATTAAATGGTTTCAAACCATCCGTCGTATTCTAGCTTATCACGTCTTCACTTTTCACCGTATCTACGACCATTTTCCGAGATGCAGCAATAATTATCGAATTTTCGTTTCTCCCAAGTCTCCGAGTTGCTTTCAGTGGGCTCATGTTTGACTTCTCCATTATTGCGACGTCCAATATGTCCCTTATCATTTCCCCCTCTTTGTGTGCACGTCACGCGTTCTTTAATTCCTGCCCAGGGCGAGCGATGGTCACGTGCTTTCGCAGCTGTCACTCGCCCGCATTCTTAGGAGCCAACTGTATTTCACTTCGGATTAACTTGCGCACCAAAGAAGTCCGCTCGGTAAATCCTTCTGCTTTCATATCTCCTCTTCCCGCATTGCCCCTTCCTTCAGATCTCATGGTTTACCACCGAAATAAACATTTCATTTTCAATCGTATTATACCTATAATCCTCGATGAAAGTTCACTAATTTGGAAATTACGATAATAATTTGTTTCGCGCTAACAGGAATTTCCAGTTACAAATATTGTAATAAAACAAAAGATGCAAAAGCACAAATAAACATCAAATATACAAAATAAATAAAGTAAGTATAAATATACAAAGTAGTAAATATATACATATAAATGATAACTTAGATATATAATACATTATACATTGTCAAGAGCATAAAGCCTCCTCCGCTCCGAGTCCCTGAAAAAATCACAGTAATTAATATTTCACCGGTCGCCCTCATTACTTGTGAGAAGGGCTCAAACTTGCATCTACGATAGCCATATATATTCAAATAATGGAAGGAATCAACTGCACCATCTACTTAGAATGGCCAAAGATAGAACACGGAGATTTACTGCAAACAATTCTGCAGATTGTTAACAACAGAGAGGGTTATCATCAACTGCATACTGCAGTATGTGTTTCACAACACAGGCATGAGATAAAAGGCATCTGCACCTTTCCAGCTGCTTACGTGTAAGTACAGCTCGGTTAACGGAATCGAAATTACACGTATGAAATTTAGCAAAGACGGCTTTGAAAATCTAAATATCAACAGGAGCTTGTCGTGAAGTATATATGACCGTTTTTTGGATTTAGGTACTAAAATGGAACACAAAATGCAATGATTTTGACGAACGCCATTTCGGCGATATAAAAATGAAATTCCTGATAATTTTAAATAAACCTTTACAGGATCGTGTAAGCGGCTATGATAAGACGCCATGAGGTGACTCTATAACATATTTTAGCTAAAGATAGTAATAAGTGAGCGTAGGAATACAATGAGAGGCTTCTCGATGTTCCAAAATTGATCATTTTACGTAAAATATCTCTCGTTCAGTTCGAACCTTGGGTTTAATTCACCGTCTTATCCACTCGAGCCATTCAATAAGAATTGTGCGCTCAACCACGTCCTCCTGCCGAGGAACCCTTAAACTAATCATCCCTGTCAATCATCCCTCGACCCTTCTTTCCAAACCCTCTTCATTCATCTACTTCACTTCCTCAGTGGCCTCAAACGACGCCAACAGTAAAAACGAGTCAATGGTAGTCCAATGCTCTGATAAAGTAATATTTTGTGGAAATATAAAAATACTGCCGAAGGGTTGAGCAAATAAAAATTCACTACCTGCTGCTGAAATTCTTGAGTTGTGTATGTAAGTGATGTATGTACAATCACTTGCAACATCTGTGGGCATGTTCTGCCGCTGCTCTAGCTCTAGCGACCAAACAGAATACTTAAAATTTCTGTTGGCACTTCGTAATTTGCAGGTAAGAAGAAAAACAGTGTGGGGATTTTGGAGTGAGGCTAAGGTCGAGTAAGGAAAGAATTACAGTGGAATTTCAGTGTGCCTAAACTGAATAATGACAACATTGGAATGGTTTGAACTTCAACTTAGTTCTACAACTGAGATATTTCACTGAAAGGAAAAGTTTTTGTTCCATCCAAATGAAGCAACTTGGTTGCTTAGCCAATTTCAAGGGTCCTTTGACTATGTGAAGACATGACCGTGAGCTTTGACGCTGACATTTTCGCTTCATACGCAGCTTTCAGGTTAAATATTCATCTAAAATTTAGGGGAATAATATTTTGTTATATTTACAGTGGCTCTATGCTTTCGTCTAATAAATTCTGTTCTTTTAAATATAATTACACCAAAATAGGGTATGAAAATTCCATACTAAAGAAAACAATTTGATTTTTTATACTCTATTTCCTCATTATCTTTATAGGAGGACTTTTTTGGATACAAGAACTACATAGAAATCATGTGCTCTGTTATTAAAACGAAATTCAATTCGATATCTTCATTTAAAAAATTATTAATACTATAAATAGATTGTAGCGAATACATTGAGATGATGTTGGGATTCAACGTTGTAATTGGCTATCCTCTCCCAATGACTTAGTCCTTAAAGATACGAATGGCAAGGATAGGGGACCAAGGATACGGAAACGCAAGGATAGGGGACCAATCGCTCCTGATGAATATCTAAATAAATGAAAATGTAGAATATTTTAGTAATTTAGTAATCGGAGATATCTCCTCCAACCTCTACTGCGCGTTGTAGTTGACGTCTCATGGATTCCACGTATAATGGACCGGGACGTCTCTCAAGTGAGGTCCAGATATCTCTGATGTCCTGATCCAGAGATCAAGAGAGTGTACCATTCTTATACATTTATACTCCATACTTTTTCAATTTTTTTAAATCTGGGAACGCGCTGGCCAGGGAAGACTGTATTTTAGGGCGATTAAGGAAAATTCTCATGTAACTTGTGCATTATATACCAGACTATTGCCTTGAGCAAACATTACTTCCCCGTCTTCAGGAGTAATTTTGTTCACTTATGGCAGCAGAATATCTTGTAGTATTTTGCAGTAAGACTTCGCCATCACTTTCCGTGGTATTTTCACTGAAAGGCCTGCTTCGGCTGCACTGAGTTTTCCAAATTACTTACATTTTACGTGTTCTGACATCTCAATTAGAATCATCTGCTGCCGGCGGTGTCTCTAAGGCTCAAGTATGTAGGGAAAACTTTAAAAAGTAAATATAGGTATAGAGAACAGAAGCACAGAAAATCATAAATGTCGCACAAATAAAATACAAATAATAATTACAAATCGTAATTTAGTATTATTATTTGTATTTTATTCTCCTCCGCCTTCGACGATCCTATAATTTTGTCGTAGCTTCCGATAACTATCTCGAGGTATGGATAAGCATGACGTAGTAATGTGCCATAATTCCACTTTCCTATTTCCTTCACTGACTGAATGGTACTACTTGGATCCTATCAATAACTTTTATTTGCACTTTATTGCTCAGAATCCTCTGCCCCAAGCGTAGCGAATAATCGAGTAATTTTAGTTTTTGTTATATCCTTAGTTAAAATTTTGTAAGTTTCAGAACTTCAAAACATCAAACGAGACGATTGTTCACGTGTGGATGATAACTGAATTCATTGAAATGGTTCGAAGAGCCTCAAATACCGTTTAATGAGTGCAAAATTACCCGCGTCCAAGAGCTCTCAAGAAATAGATTGCAATTTAACGGAGGACGACGCTGAGATGTCTCCTCTTACCTGTAATCCTTTATCACTTCAAAAGGAAGGAGGAAAGCGAATTATAAAAGAGAAAAGAAGGAGGAAGCTACAGTGTGGATTGGGTAAAAGCAGAGTAAAGTATTTAGGAAAGTATCTCCTTTGCAGGAGAATATTTACAAGAAGGAGGATTTGAAAAACCTGCGAAACCTACTGATAGTTTATTTTTAAACGTAAAGAAAGGTACATAATACGGAGTAAACGACGAGTAAAACCTCTCGTAGGTCTCGGATAATCATTCAGTAGATAATTACTTGCTACACTGTTGCGCAACAAGTAGATAAATATACATTACCATATGCAGTGGATTGAAACAAAAATATTATAATCCAGCCGAACGGAAAGTGGTAAATTTCCCTGGCGTTAAGGAGGATTTGATAATGAGGGAAGAAATGGTGTAAATGAGAAGAGGTGAGAAGAGAGACGGGTGACAAGTTTAGGGCGAGGCTATTCCCAGGGGAAGAAGAGAGTTGGGAAATCACCTTCCAATGTGAGTCCAAGTAAAAGGGGGAATGCGTGTTCGTTTGGAGACAAGTGTCACACTCTTCGCTTCGCTCTAATTACTCTCCAAGCACAAGTCGTCGCAAGATGCGGAAAATTCATGAAATTTAACTCTCCTTCCAGATAATTTAGTAGTAACGGTCTCATACAAGAGGAGGAGTATGAAATCGCAATACCAATACCCTGCAAGCCACCTTTCCGCGATTGATGGGTGGTGTAAGCCACAAGCATTCGAGTTACCTCTTTAGCTTATTGTTATCGCGTATCCTTCGCGGTAAGAATAAGTTTCTAAAACAACTGATCCTCGCATTTCTTTCTCTTATTTTATGTTAATTGTCGGATCAGCCGAAGTAGCAAAAGGGGGTCGCATAATACCGATTACATCTTCCGCGAATATACTTTCTCTGACTTTATCAAGCAATCACAGCCTAATCTTCTTTCTTTTGAGGATTTTCAACCTGCGTCTGAGAGCATTTGCGTAACTTTTACTTTCTGTCGTTCCAATTTTTAATAAATCATATCACCTTGCCCTACACTTTCTCTAGTTCGTAGGTACACGTTTCATCTGCTGGATTCCATATTATTTGACGTTAGTTCCCATATTATTGGCGGAGTATCAATACCTACCTGTTAAAGATAACGACTGCATTCTTGGGCCATTGTAGGACCAAAAATGGCAAGATCCATGTGTAAAATGTTTCAAGAGTAAAACATAAAGTAGTGGCAAGTAGTAATGCCACCAGAATTACATCAAAAGGTTCAGCGGCCAGATTACAAAAGAATTTTCTCTCTAATTCTGTGAAGAAGAAATTGTAAATAGTTAGTGGAACGAAGATGCAGAAACTTTCTAACATCGGCTACGAACGAATCACCTTAATTTCGGAATGCCACCGACCTATGTTTGACCACATTTTATTACGAGATAACTTTTCCTTGATAGAGTAAATCCCGTGTCCTATTATTTCTACCTAATATTCTAAAGAAATGATCTTCTGTATGAACATTTAAGTTTGACACATTTCGGAAACAGTTTTTAATCAAAAGGAAAGAACAGATGGGTTATATATGAATGCGGAAGTTATCTTTGAAGCCCAATCGATTGAAAGAGTCTCCGTCTTGGGAATTTTTTGCTCCGCCTTATTTCGAAAGTAGACCACCAGAGGCGGTAATTTGAATATTGAAGCTCCAGTCAACGTGTTTTGTGATGAACGAGGCTGCGAATGTGATGGAGGAGGCAGTCTCTCCACCGGACGACGTTTTTCAGCAGACGACAAGAGGGACTAAGGCAGTCTTGATGCTCGGGCACGTCCCTCTAAGGGGCCCCTGTCTCATGAGATTCCCCTTGAGAAAGGAGTCATACATATTTATTAACGATATACTAGACTTGGGATGTATATTCTTATTACACTTTGCTCAAGTCTCCCATCTCCGATACTGAAAACTCACCAAACTATTCCGGTAGCGAAAGTTGGATAACACTAATAAATTTTCATTTAGTTGGTAATATAATCCGTAAGTACATGTATAAGAAGTTCATGAAATGATAGTAACAAGTGCTGATGACGATATGTTGGAAGAAATTACGGATATCAAAGAAGAAGAGTTCTGAAGGAAAATATTCGATGAACGAGATGATTATTTTCTGCACACTGTCAGTCAGTCTTTGCCATAGTATCATTTCTATCCCTGAATTCGCACCTTCGAACATTTGTTTAAAACACACAAACAAGTTCATACGTATATCACAGAGGTGGTTTATATGGAATAACTATACACTTACAGATTAAACAAACTACTTAACTTACTTAATAATGTCCTTTCAACTATTGCATCGATCAAGATATTTGTTTGGCTAAAAAGTTGATATGCAAGGAATATCCGCTGCATCGTTCTCTAGTAATGCAAATCGGTCAAAAATTAACCCACCAATATAAACGACGTGACCTTTAAACAAACCATCTCACTTTGGAGGTCCTACGAATTCTTTCTCATCGCATTCTGATTAGCCCTCGGAGGAAAGTAAACAGTATGGCTACTTATAATTTTTTATTTGATACTTTTAAGTTAATTCGTACTCCGTTTTATACTGATAGCGATTTATAATCGTATTTTATAAGGACTGCAATTGATTTAAAATTGAGGGTATCTTGAATATATGCTATTTCTTATTCATCCAGAGTGCCGATTATTTTGTCATATATACTGTTCAAAATCTCTTAACTCGGTAAACGCATTTTCGAAGGTAGTAATCAAGAGCTCCCTGTTTATCTGGCTATATATCTGCTGATCACACGTACAAGAGTAATTAGCAATTCCATTCAAACACTTCTATTGGATTGATGCACCGTGGCTACGATATGCCTGGTTTTTTGATCGTAGCCATAATCCTTAAGCAAAATATGCTGGGAGTGATACTCATCCGTAGTTTGGATGTGATTGAATTGACTGAAATCGGTCGAGCCAATGATCTCAACTATAATGAAGCTGATGCGCTTTGAGGTAACTCCAAACATGGCTGCCGAATGTGGGTGCGTATGGTTTATCGGTCGCTCGCGTTAGGAAAGCGATCCCTTTAAGAGAATATCCGCGCCTTTCATTTCCCTCGGGGAGATATCCGCCTTGGGGCAATGTCCCCTTCCTCTTTATTAATGACTGACGTCACCGGTGACGTGACGATGATTATTTTTAATCTCGAGGGGAGAGCTTTTTTCAATTAATGTCACCGAGGGGGCTCTTCCTAAGAAGCCTCCGCAACTCATCCGTCTTCCTCTCCGGCGACATCTCCCGATCTCACACTCATTCTCCTCCATTTTCTCGATATCCTCCGCTGAAATTCTCCCGTCTCCTGCGCTTTTTGCGCCTCTCTTCTTTGGCTCTCCTTACGCGGGCAAATCGCGCGTGGAATCGCACGCTTTGGTGACGATGATAATGAGTCTAAAATGGCTCCGATCCCCATTTATCCTGTTTTTGCCTCTGCGTCCGAATGTGCGAAGGGAAATTCGCCACGGGACGAGAGAATGTTTCCAAAAATGTAAATCGTTCGTGACAGATTGTCTTTCTCCTAACTTTTTGTTCGGAGCATAAGCTATTAACTTTAGCGATTTCGCCAACAGATGGATTGATAGTTTCAAAATTTTATGTTAAAAATTAATTTTAACGTATAGAGGAAAACCACCTTTCCTCCACCGTTGATGCAATAGTATTATGTAAGTTTGTTTTATTAATTTATAATACAGCAGCAAAACTCCAATTTATAGCGATAAAAAGCAACAACAAAAGCAAAAGAATTTACGAGCATAATAAAAGACGAAGATACGAAATATGGGAGGCTTTACGAATAAGGGATATGTAGGAAATAAGGATGAAATGAAGGAGAAAAGGGAATTCAGTAAAGAAGGTAGTGGAAAGATTAAGGAAAGTATGATAAGTGAAATTCCAGGTGTGGAATTTTGAGGAAGAATTGTCAAGTTGGTGGCACTGCTATAAAACCGATAATCTGGAAAAGAAATTAGGAGAGGTAAATCAGAATGATAATTTAGTAACGAGTATTAGAAGATTAAGCCATGTTTAGTTCTATTGGCAGAAACAGAGTCCACGGATAGAGAAGATAGAATAGTTCTATCAGCTGTTTGGAGGATAAAAGAAAAAGATTTTCCCAATCAGAAAAAAATGAGTAATTTTGTCCGAGGATGAATAGCAGAGGACAGACAGGAAACGTAAAATTGAAAAGGGTCAGTTATATCAGTAAAATGAAAAGCAGACCTGTAATGGTGCTAATTTTTATTTTAAATTTAAATTTATTTTCTGAACATTAATTCTTAGTATCTTTTATAGATTCCCGCTACGTCACGTTAGAATTAAGGTACTGCTACGAAGCAGAGGGCGAATTTGAAAGCACGATTGAATTCAAAGAGTAATGAATACGGCGATGCCAAAATTACAGTGGTTTTGTCTGCTTGAAAGACAAAAGGTGTAGCATATATATTGAGGCCTTCAGAAATAGCTAATACGGTAAAGAGAGTGAAACAGAGGATCTGTGCAAATACATTTGGTGTCGCATTTCTTTACGATTTCTAATTTATCCTGCAAATCGCCGTAGAATGGGGTCAGTTGTTTAAGAAAGCTTTAGAAAAGTCTCCTTAAGGTCACGAGATTAGAGCTGTAAACAAACAGAATTGTAGGTAATCATTGTGGAAACCACGCTTGTTAAATAGTAGACTTTCAAGCATTGTAGATATTAATTACAAAATAAATTATTTCAGATTAGTGATCGATGAAAATAATTATAAATACTACGAGATTCAGAGACTCGTATATGATAATACTCAGGGAGAATTAATTCAAATATATCTTATATATTGTCAACATTAACGTAGCTTCCATTTGTTGTAAAGTTCTGCTTTCGAAACTCTAACACTAATGCTACCATATTTATTGCACTTTTATTTATGAACAATAACACTGCTATCTATGACTATGGACTGAATCACTCTTCACAGTACGAAGATACACAGACATAATCATCATTTTTACACAGTTTGGCCGTTCGTTTACCGTTAAAGTTTAAATAGGCAGAGGGAATGTGCAGTTTAACATAAAACAGTTCATCTTCTAAGATGTGTTTGGAAATTTTCCATGAATACAAAAAAATTTAATTCTAAATGTACGCTAACGGAGGATTCCTGGACCTTTCATGAGAATTGTATTTTCAGATTATCTTGAAGAAATGTTTTTCCTCGCTGATTAATTACATCTAATTTAAACATGACGAAGGCAAATATGATATAATTGGAATACGTGACTGATGGGAGATATATAAAAAAGAATATCTCGACATCATCTGAGCGGAAATCTCTGACGTAATTTCAGGAGCACCTGCAGCCAATAGCGCACTTGTCCATCTGTTCCTAATGAAGGCCTTTTGATTAAAATTGGAACTCCATTTTGAGAAATGTTCCCGGAAGATTTCACCAAGAAAATTGTTTCCTATTAGACGCTTTAATTTCCTTTAGTCGAATCCTGAGCATAACGTTTAATTTTCCGATGGCTTAACTAACATTGGAAACAATTTTTCTTTTGTTCTTTTTTTTCAATGGATCTGCACCTCCTTTACTGCAGGAGGCCACATCGATCGCGAGAAAAAAGTCGTCGAAGCCTTTCAATTACCATCTCTACATTTTTCGCATTTTAATTATTGAACGCCCTTTTCAAGCGATATTTAATACCGTATCCGTGAGAATTTAACAAATATATTACTACTTCTTCACCAATGAAGATGCAATTACGTTAGATATTGAAGCCTTAATTGGTTCAACCATTTATCGTTAAACCCTATTGTAACCCTTTTATTGTTATCACCTAAAATGAGTGAATAACCAATATTCTTTGGCTACTGGGCTGATAGTTGAATTCTTATTCACCGTAGTAACGACACAATTGATGGGGAGTTCATCCCTGGACGTTTCGTATAGATAAACTCCCAAAATGATGTAGTTTGCACTCTAATCTATGTACTACATGTACTATGTAATAAATGTACTCCTTGACCGTATCGCTCTTCCGAATCTTCATGATTTTAGTGACGGGCTTCAACTATGACTCGGAATGTTAAAATGTCTTATCTCGGAAGGTAACTATATTGTATGTGGATATATGCTTTGGATCTCACAATGTATGACCCGCCCATTGATGTTTGAAAGATCACTTAAAATCCTAGGCACTGAGTTGCATGCAGTGAGCATGTGCTAGGATCACCATGTTTCGTTTGCGTTTGCCTGAGTTTGCTTTGGATTCCTCTACCGGCGAAACTGAGAAGCTCATTTCCAAGTAACCCATCGTCCGATGAGATATTTGTTATATATGTAGTATAATTTCTCAGTGAAAATCTTTGAATACTCACTATCTGACCTGGTATGGTTCTCATAAACTCAAGCAAAGAGTCTGTTATCCGTAAGAGGACGCGGTCATTACCATTTCCGTTAATAACGATTTTTATAGCATTTGACTGATTTGACTGAGCCTCAAAGTAAAAATAGAAACTCGTTTCATCAGCCATTATTTTTATAGTTCATTGGCCTTTACATTTTTCTACTTTTAAATCTAACAGTAACTCTTTTCTTAAAAGTGCTTCATATTTTTCAGTCAGCTTTCAATCACTCTCCCTCTTCCTTTCAGTGCGGCTTCTTTGTTCTACGGATAAATTCGACGCCCTACTTTCGTATACCTTCGTTTCCCTCGCAGTCAACATCGACAACATTTTTAAGATGTCGTGTTTTTCTTGACTCATAGCAGATGTTTAAAACTGACACAAACTATGTATATGTATTTCATCAAATTATTCTTTTGTAATTCATCCCCTCATGAATGTAATCCGAGGCGTACCTATTCCGGCTTTTGATGTTTTGTTGATCCCAAATGCTCACCGCAAAGCGAATCGTGCTTCCTCTCTCGAATAAATAATTATTCTGCGGATTTAATTGGAACCGAAGACGTCCGTAAAACGAGACCTTTTTTTCCGCTGGAAATCGATTCCTTTGGAAGTTGATTTCCGAAAGTGAGAATCTCTGTATCTCTTGGCTCGCTGTCACTCGCAGACATCTCTCGGGCGTCGCTCATTGCATTTTCGCCCGCCCGTGAACGCCAACCCGTCAATGCGAGCACAATGTTCGCCTCTCTCACTTCCCTTTGAGGCTCAAACTAAGGACCACAAAGAGGAATGCAAATGAGAGAGGGGAGGATGGACGATTAAGCCTCCGTCTTTAGCGTTTCGAGCTCCCAATTTGCTTTTTATCATATGTTAATGGCATTTTATTATCTGTGATTATTCTGCCCTTCAATCAATCTTAGTTGAGCTTTTCTACCGAAAAAAGCTTTTTTTGCGGTTCATTCACCGTATCAATGACAATTCGCCATATTATTTCAGAAATATCTGGAAAGGTTTAATGTTTATAGAAATGGGTTAATTACCTAGGTAAACCGATCATATTTGCACTAAATTAGTATGGATGGTAACCTAGCCCCTGCGTTACCAGGGTTCTACACAACCACACACAGCCAAATCCCCAAAATTCTATGCAGAGTATATAAAGCTCTATATTATATTTGTAAGTTATTGTGGTCGATGGGAAACTATGTTATATTTTGATATTCGGTATTTGTGTACGAAAGGATTTTGAGGGAGTGGTGTATTTAGGTTTAGTGGATATTTAAGTGGATCGTTAAATGTACATTCGATGTGATGTATCTTTTGTAGAATAATATAGTAGTGAATCATAGCTGCTTAAATTGTGAATGTGTAATCATGTGTGATTATAATATGTAAGTCATAGTTTAAAAACCGTAATCATGAAATATGCAACTGTATTATCTAAATCGTAGCTATTTATATTTTCAATTATGATAAGTGTTGTAAAATATTGTAAATGGTGCACGGGGTGACCATTCGCAAATGTATATTGCAAATGACTATTGCAAATGGCATTTTTATCAGTAGAACTTAAGTTTTAATTGTAGAATGTGAAAGTGTAACGTCACCACCTTACCTAGTGTCATCCTGTGGCGGAATTATAATATTGACCTTTACGTACAGGAATAATTATACGCATTTGGACTAGTTTGTAGTAATTATTTAGGGAGAATAAAATGCAGCTTAGTGTTGGAAACCGATGCTAAAGGTCGTGAAGTTTGTAAACCTTTGCCACATCATAACTTGATAACATAAATACAATTTTGGGTAATTTATTCTTATTTTGCCGTTTTAACCAATTTCAGAATGTGGTTAGATTGGAGAAATAGCAAAAATCAATAATTATAACAAGAAGAGAAATACCCTAATTAAGAAAAGATCAGTTGACGGTAAAGTGGACATCTTTACTTACTTTCTTAGCTCAGGGAAAGGAACTGGAACGGAGGATAGTTTCAAAAAATATAATCGAAAATGAAGTGACAATAGAAGTGAAAAAGAGTTAAATTTGAGAGAAAAATCGAGTGTTAAATTGTTTTTGAATCGGAAAGGTAGAAATACCAACGAAAGAGAGAGGTAAAGGAGAGGAGCAAAAGGTCACGAGTTTTCAAACTCCCTGTTCTGCTCGAGACATCTTACGACCCTGTTTACCTGGCGGTAGAGCGGCCCGCGGCTGCGGAAAAATGTGCACTGGATATTGCAGCGATAGTTGACGGTCTCCGAGCAGCGGCTTCTCTGGCGAGAAATTAGGCCGCTCTGCGGACAGATTGCTCCCTTGGAAATCCCTGCTCCTTCCGGAAATTCCTTTCGAAGAAAAACAATAGCTTGGTTTCCTTGGAGTCCTCCAAATATCCCCTGCAGACTCCTGTTAGAATGTTTTTAAGGCGCAGAAGAGACAAGATTTCATTTTACTCAAAAATTACGGCCGTACTTCGTCTTTCTCCACCTCTATACTATTATTTTAGGAAAACATGTAGTTATCTATCTTTCCATAAGATATAGTGAGTATTTTCATTCAAGAATTTACCATGAGAGTGATTTATTTGGTAATGCTCGTTTTGGAAAATTCGAAAGTGAGCCATAATTTTGGTCGTAAGATTTATCTTTCATCAAATTAATCTTCCTGTAATATTTACCTTCAACAGTAGAATATTTGCCAAATTCGGATGAAAAAGGGTTTTAGAGAGAGAAAGAAAGTCTCTTTGATTTATAACTCACGTCTAATGATTTAAAGAGCCATTAAAAAAACTTATTATCCATCGATTCTAACTGAATTACTATGCCGAAGAAGTGAACCTATATGTAAACATCTGCGCTACGATACGAAATTGCGTCGCAAACAGAAAATTGGAAGCTCAAAACTTCTTTAACTTCGAGAAACGAAATAGGAATTCAATATCATACAAATAATTGACAATCAATGTGATATAAGCGGTACTCTTATGTATGTCTTGTACGCGATATCAAAATGTTCGCATATTTATTGATTCGAAGTCCGTACGTACCGTTTGACTTAACATACGAGATTATCGGCCTGCACGTGAAAGCATCAGTCGAATGTAATCGGCCATTAAAATATAAATTCCGGTCTTTTGTGAGTATTGATCTGATCGTCGAGGAAATCGCAATGAGAAATAGCGCCATTTCATTCCCTCTTCATTTTTATAGAGATAGTGCATTTACTGTGTTCGCATGACCTCCTCTCAACCTTTCACATGCGAACTTGTCTCAATTTCCATTTTTACCTGTTCCTCGAAAAGAGCTTTTAAAACTTCTCAACCTTAACCTCTGCTCCCTTTCTTTAATAAAATTCCGAGTTCTCGCAAGGAATTACTCTAATGCAGTTTTCAAACGCTTTCGCATAGTTTCTTGAAAAGGTTTTCGTCGATTGTGGGTCCGCTCCAATCCCTTCTCATCCTTTTCTTCAGCTCCACTCCATTCTCCTCTTCTACAGTCAAAATAAAATACGGACCTCCTCGCCCTCGTGCTCAGTCATTGTTCGCCTCTCCAGCGCCCTTTCTCCGGAACTATATGTTCCTCGGATTCACCGCCAGAGACCGCTATAGCGGAAAAGAAGATTGTGTGCGGGAGAGTGGGCGTAAAGAGTGAGCTAAACGGGCCAAGTGATAAAGAGGGAAGACCCCGCGCCACTTGTATCTCTCTCTATTTTCATGGCACCACTATCCTCCCGTCCTTCCTCTCCTTGTTTCGCTATCAATTCCTTCAGGAAATTTATATTTCGGCGTAGATTTTTTTAACGGCTGCTCTTCGCGGACAATGCGATGTAACATTTCTGGAGTGAATGTGCGTTCATTAAGTTTTTAGTTTACTCGCATAAACTTTAATGTAGACGGGATTCCCTCTTTGGGTGCCGTAACACACGACCCTCTGCGGCACATCCATGCGTCTTTCGTTCTCTTATTGTGTTCGCAGTCCAGCAATTTCGCACTGTCTCAAGTGCGTGTCGGAAATTCTCAGTGGAGATACCAAGGTTAAACGGATAAAGATTCGGGAAAATAACAGAGGATAAATGGAAGAGATATTATATTCATAGAGTTTGAACAATTAGAAGAGGACGTAGTATTGAACAGATGTTGACGTGCTACTAACTCACAAGAATTAATACTTTATGGTAGGAGTGTTGGTCCGGAAAAGTCGGCTTAAGTAAAATCAGTTTACACACGGATATGGAATACATTGCAGGCGATAAGGAGACCTTTAAGGAGAGGTTCGTAAGAACGAAGCTTTGGAACCGCACTCTGGACTCCAACGACGACGGCGAGTAAATTCACTTCCTGCCGGAAAACTTTTGTTCATGGCTCCTGACTCAGGGTCTTATCCATGGTTTTCTATTCAGCACTCTGAGTTTACTTTTCCACTGAAGGTCACGGGTTAGGGGTAGAGTATTTGGCTCTGATTAAGGTTCGGTGTTTAGGGTTTATAGACTCAGTGCAGTTTATGGGCGGCGTTATTTTATGATTGTTTTTCTTAAGGTCGTAATTCCAGATTGTGGAAAATAATATATCTCGGATATGTTTTAGTTTAGAGTTGAATCTTTTGGCTATTTTATTTAAGGTTGAAGAGAAGGACGTTATACTACGGTACTTTTAGATCTCGGAATTGCGGATGTAATATGGAGCAGTCTAAATTCCTTTAATGGTTTTGCTTTCGAATCTATACATCCTCTATAGGAAGTATTTATATGTATAATGCCAGGTGGGTGATGCATAAGTGAGTTTGATAATGGTTTGATACGTGTGTAGTTAAATGCTTGTGGTAGCCTACGATCTGTTAAATAGGATTCTGAATGAACCATTTTTATCTAACATATCTCTATTGACTTATTTTCGCTCGAATGAATAACGTCCATGACCGGACCATTCGATCCAAATCAATAGTAGCCGAATTCGTTATGTGCGATTCCATAACTGGAAGATAGGGGACAATATGTAAATGGTCCACTAGTTTTAATAAAAAACCACCGATTTCAACTGTTGAGAATTATCATCAGTACTAAGGATACAATTGAAACCGGTTGTTCGTAAATAAAATCAGTGGAGTTTCTACAAGGTGTTTAATTTCTTCCAGCAGAGAAGAAAAATTATTCGATCGAGAAAGAAAGAGAAACAAAAATCGAGTTAATATGAAAATAAATAAATTCCTGAAAATAAAAAATATAAAATTAATATAATAATATGGAAAATTTAAACTACTTAATAGAATGCAGAGAATATGTTCATTTCATATATATTTCACATTTCAATCTGTAGGTGAGGTCTTTCTGGTGAGAAAAATTAAGAGAAGGATGGAGAAGAAATTTATTCGTTAATTTGATACATTAGAATATTCAAGAGGAAATAACTATTTAAAGTTTCTGCATGGGCAAATGACAAATGCAGATAAAAATGCAGCATTGTTGAAAGTGATGCAAACTCTTGTATGAAAAAGTCGGGATCGGTCTCAATGTGAATTTTTTAGTTCAAAGTATTTCGATGATAAATTAATGGGAAATTGAGCTCATGAAAGATTAAATACAACCAGAATCTTATTCCGATTTTTAATCGTACGCATCAGGAAACAATAGTTATTTACACTGACAAGTAGTAGCAATAGTACATGCGTGTGCTCTTTTATTTCTGTTAATTTCTCCTGTGATCTCTCTTCCCATCCTCAGTTCCTGTTCTCACACATTTTCGGAAATAAAACTCCAGCGAACCTCTTTCTTTGCTTCCAGTTGCTCAGGGGTTGCAGGGAGGTCATCTTCTCGGAATTACTACGAAAGGGGGAAGGGAGGGATAAGCTATTAGCCCCTGCATTGACTCGTGTTTCGGTAGCGACGCAATAAAGTTGTGACACGTCTGTTCTCCAGAGTTGTTCTTATTTATTGCCGTCGAGTTTATGGCTTCCTAAGCCTCGATATAAAGCTTATTTTCACATATAACTCTTATTATTGTAATTTTGTCTATTGTGTGCTTATATTTATATTCTATATGCGTTTTATGTCTCGGAGAATAGGAAACCCTAGAGAAGAGCTTAAATACTGAATCCACTGAGATGTAATAACGGAATGCTCGGGAAAATCGCCGGATATTGTGTAAAATCACCATTTTGACTTTATGACGGAATCGTTTCCTTATGATACTTCTCTTACAGCAAACAAACCTCTCAACAAATATTGTGCGTATATTTTACGAAATTGGATCCTGGATTTGGATCACACAAGAGATTTCCCGATTCAAGAGATATTGACTTAATAGTCATCTTTGATACATGGTATTAAACTTTTAGCGTATATAAAATCAAATGATTCTTATATAATCATCTGTCTTGCATTGTATACGTGAGAAAGAAAAAGAAAAGGAAGTAGCAGTAATGTTTCCTAAGCTGGTACATCAGACAAATTTGAAGGTAATAAGATGTACTGAGATGATATCATTAACTCTGAAGGACTTATATTTTCATCGCCTAAGCTGATATGCTCAAAGTTAATCTATTATAACCTCGATTATTGTAAAATATAACTGAAAATAGTGAAAAACACTCGCTTAATATATTTCTGTTGATGTTTTTAAAGGAATTCGACCTTGAATAATTTAAAGAAAGTATTTCAAAAAATAATACTCGTCTATTTAGATACTTATTACTCTGATTATAAATGAAAGAGACTAGGGATAGTAGTATAATTTTTTTTTCGAAGTTTCCGTTTTGCAGAGAAACCGTTTCCACAGCCGCAACTGAACTCAAATAATATTTTTTAAATGTTATTTTTATTGCAAACAAATTATGATTTACAGTCGACCAAACGGATTGGTGTTCTAGCCATCAAATACGCTACGCGTTATGTCATTTTTATCCAAAATCCGTGTTTGGTTGCGGTCAAAGACTGACACATTTACGTACAATCAATACATGTAAATACAGTCTACACGCATTAAAAGCTTCTATACATAAATACATAATATATTCATTAAAATAACGATGTATTCTCGAATGTCAGATGTGCCTGAATTTTAGACGCACCCAAATTTTGGAAGTTATGTAGTGTAGGAAAAATACATGTGAATATGTTTCAATATTCACGCATATATTATCTTAAGGATTGTGCCAGATACGGTATTAATTGCCATTTCAAATTAATTTCTGTAATATTGTCATAGCAGTTGATAACCAGAAAAAGAAAGTCCTTCAGACGTGACAAGTAATTGAGATAATCACAAGCCGCTTTTTGAGAGATGAATTAAAGCCATTAAAAATGAGAAATTATGTAATATACAATCAGTAATATGTTCTCTGTTTTCAGTTATAAATCTAGAGACATCGCTAAAGATCCTGCCCAGTCTATTTACCCACTGAATATTGAATAGAAGTATCGTACACTTAATCACATATTTCTTTTCTTGGTTTAATGGTTTAGAAAGTAGAATTTCCAATTTTAATTGGTAGATTGAAATTGGACAAGTAGAATTGGTAACTGAAAATGTAGAATTAACAAGAGTAGAATTGGCAATTGAAAAAGTAGAATTACCAATTTTAATTGGTTAAGAAAGTAGAAGATTTAGTTTTTAACTCCAATTTGTTGTCCTTCCAGTGGCTCCTCCAGAGGCCCTCGAGCGCTACCCAGTACTGGTGTTCATCCACGGAGAGTCCTTTTCCTGGAATTCCGGCAATCCCTACGACGGATCTGTACTGGCTTCTTATGCTGATTTGGTCGTCGTCACCATCAACTATCGTCTTGGGGTACTCGGTAAGACGGAAGAAATTACATTATTCACTATATGTATTGTTAAGGCACTTTGAGGCCCCACAAAGAAAACATTCACCTTAAAAAAGGGCAATGGGCCCATTCTTGGTACCACATTACGAATGTTGCTAGGGTTCAAATTGTGTCACGGATTTAAAGAATCTTATTCCTAAAATCTTGAAACTCTACAGCTCCCTCAGGGCTTGTTAATCTTATTCTGGGTCATACGGATTTCTATGTACGTACGAGCGGTTTACTTTCAATATCTACCATTATTGTAAATTAGAAATTTATCGCGCGTCTAGAGTTTGACCAATCGTTTTAATGACATAAAAGAATACCTTACTCGTCAGAATAAAATCTAATCTAACCCAGACAGCCAAGTGGGCAACGCATTTGACTTTGGTGAAAGCGGTCCTGGGTTCGATTCCAGGTGGGGGCTTACGTGCGAAATGACCTTAGCTATCAAAGCACTTTTAACAATACTACTACTACTCTAATCAGTGTCAATATTCAGTAATGTATTCAATAGAATTTGTATTTGTCATGTATTCAAATTATACTTTTTTATTTTGTATACAACAATTTCTAAATATTGTTAATCACTGCGGGAATTCAATTTATCAATTCCATCGTCCCAACCTGATGAGTACCTGATACTGTCCGACCAATAAATAAATTCTGACTCCAATATTACTCTTTCAGTATAATATAAAAATGCCTAATAAAATTTTATTTTTGCGAAACTGGACGAAGTTATATTTTAGTGTATTTATTGTTTTGTTGTTAATAAAATTCTCTGTAGAAATTCGGAACTATAAAACTTATGACGTCTTTATATATAGAGTGATAATATATTCGTGAATATTGCCCCGAATATGCTTGGGACCTTCTTAAGCAAAAGTTGGATAATTTTTTAGGGCATTTATAAATTTGAGAAATCGATAAGAAGAAAAGTGTCGTAACTTTTCAGAATATGATTTATATTTGAATGAGTAAACTGAGATATTAAAAAGGTTGGTTATGTTCAATGCAAAGAATACTGTGATACATTAAATACATTGAGGAAAGCTTTCCAATTCATAGTGAATTGACAGAGTTCTCTCCAAAAGAGTCTCTGTTTGAATTACATAGGAGTTAGACGAAAAAAAGAGGAAGTCGCTATACATTTCATATACTCGGCATTCTATCAGAGCGCGTGTGTTTAGTGAGTGTTTGAGTGCATGTACGTGACTACAGTTAAAAAAAATAATGAATTGAAATTATTAATAAAGTAACGTAGTCAACTTGTAACTTGCTCTATGGGTGTGAAACATGAACTTTAAGAAATGAGGACATGAAAAGATTGGACGCCTTAGAAATGTGGGTGTGACGTAGAATGGAAAAATTAAGTTGGGTCGATCGAAAAACAATTACACATGTACTGGAAAGGGATATAATTGAATTATTTAAGCGCCGGCCGAGGAAATGAGTGGATAAAATATATGGAAGAGAGGGATTGCTGAGGAATGTAATGATAGGAAGCAGAAGGGAAGACAAAGGCCAAAGATGTTAGATGACATAAGAGAAATTAGTTAACGAAAGAAATGGCATTGGGTGACATGAATCTACCGAAAGGTAGAACACTTGTCTATTTATGTAACGCGATCAATATTCTACTATTTATCGTATAAACGCGTACAGAATTCGGTGAAGAGATAAGAAGCCTCCGTTTACTGCCAAGTTAAGTGAACTCTGAAGAGATATGTTGGAACAAAAGCATTCCACGCTAGCGCTGCACCGTTCCGTAGCTGCGCTCAATATTCATCGGAATGCATTTCATTAATTATCCGTTCGTTTTAATCGCAATCCATTGTTTTCTCGAAGTCCACCGAAATAATCGAATCACCCGTCAGAGGGAAGCAACAAAGTTTTCCGAATCGTTTAGGGACTCATAAATATCGACTGGGATCCGTCGCTATTGCGCAGAATTAATGGTAATTTGGCAGGTTAATAATCGTCGTGCGATGCAAAATGCGCTGTACCTTTTGCGGAGCCCTAGATCATCTCAATTAGATGAAAACGTGTCCGCCAACTCTCGGTGGCCGACTGAATTCGTTGATCTTGTTTGACGAATTAATCTAGCGTGTGAACGCGGATCCCAATTAGCCCTTCCCATCGCTAATCCTTGGTTCGAGCGGAATCAATCATGCTCGCCAATCCGAACCAAGGAGTCTTCATAGTTAATCGCCGTCCGCACTTAGAGCAATTATTAATTCCTGGGAGAAACTTTTGCCGAAAGCACAGAGCCCTCAATTTAGCTTAATTTGCCAAACGAGGCATACAGTCAATAAAGGATCAAAGCTGTTTAGCCACATCTAATTAATTTGTTTTCGAGGAAGATCACAGTGCTATGTAGCCCTCAAGCTAACATTCTTTTCCTGGGTTAAACTAGTGAGTAAATCAATATCGGTGTCTGCTTTCAACTCCTAAGTTATTAGCTGCGATGGAATGTCATAAACATGAAAAGCTCATCTCTCGGATTTTGTAATGTAAATCCTCACGTGAAATTGCACAAGAGGATGTTTCCGAATTATTATAGTCGTAAATAAAACCTGTAATTGTTCATTCATTAGGCTACGATGTAAAATCGGTAAATTTTGAAAAAGATGGCGCTCTTTTATGCTATTTTATCCAAACAAATATTTAACTATAAAATTAGATTAGTAAAAATATTAAGTTTGACGAAGTCTTTTGTTTCTCAGTAAATGATGAGGGTAGATAAGTAATATTTTTCTTGTTTTTGTAGTTCAGCACTTAATTGATGAAAAATGAATTCGATTTAGTAAAAATGTATAAATTAATTAGAGCATATAATTCGAAAGTAACATTTGTTAAATGAGAAAAAAGCATTAGTATCTTACATCCTTCTATATTTGTCCCTTAATTTTTATAAATATTGTCACCGAACAAATTCTCTGTATTAGTCATATCATTGGCCTGTGTATTTTCCACGTATTTATTTTTGTGTCATTATTAATTTCTTTAACATTTTCATGGGTCTTCGTTAACTATCGTGATAGGAATTGACGTTAGCAATTATTTTTAGCTAATTGGGAGAAACAGAATTCAAATATTTATTAATTCAAATTGTAATCATTTGCGAGGAAATTAGTTTTCGATGAATACACTAGTAAATAATCTCTCAATGACCAGTAAAAATGTTTGTAAAAAATTTGAACTCATTTCAATTATATTTGTATTGAAACTACAGTATGAGAAATATGAAGTCGTACAATAAGTTAATTAACTTCCAGAGTTTGTTAGAATCGGACAAACATAAGCTGTTGTTGTATTTTTGTTGCAATTTTCGCTCGTTCGGGAGTAATGAGACGAAAATTAGTGCAGAAATATTTTCTTGTAATGAAATCTCCAGTTTAAATCTTTATTTCAATTAAACGCAAGGTAATATGTGACTGCTTAACTATGATTGTATGAATGCACTGTATTTCTTGACAGTTCTTAGATGGAACACGCTCACACAAGAAAACCAACAAAGTACGGTCATTATTCATCAACAAACCACAACATGTGACAACATTGTCCTAAACTACATACTATTCTTTGTTGTTTTCTGCGCCTGACTTCCAATGATTCCCTTTACTGTTTTCAATGTCATAAATTACCTGGAAAGTTATCTATTCTAATGACCTTTGATACATCCTAAGAAGACATTCTTATTTGAAAAAGAAAAAAAATACAAAACGATCTGTATACTTCCGTTGACTTCACGTTCGAAGTTGAAATGATGAATACCTTACCATTTTTAGATGTAAAAGTTACGGGAACACAAGATAAACTGGAATTTTACATACGTCACCCAAACAGATGTGTGCAACAGTCAGAATTACTGTAACCATATACAGTGGTACCTCGACTTACGAGCCGCTCAACATACGAACTTTTTTCATACTCTATTATGACCTCAAGATCCGAACTGAATTTTGACATACGACATCGCAATTAACCTTTCCCTGGTGCAACCTTTTCTCTAATTTCACAGAATTTACAACAATTTACAAAATTCACGTGCATTGGCTTAATCTCTATCATAATAGAAAACTAAATAAAGATAATGTGATTCATATGAGATTTTCTTTGATACAGATGAAAAAGCTATGGAGATGACACTTAGAGAGAGAGAGGGCCCTCTTCGCTACTCTCACTAGGCTTATCTTGTGTTCATTTTAAACGCAATATTTAAGTCGATTACTCTACCAATGAGTGGGAATTTGGGCAGGAAATATCCCTAAATAGTTTGACTCAGTGATTGGAATCCTATCGGATTTCTCACACGTTTCCTTGAGCTTCTTTGCACGTTTGTTTTTCCTCGGCATGTTCAGGGGAAGAAATTCTGTTGTAATCTGTTCGCCGAATTTTTGCGGGTTAGAGTAAGAGCGAAAATGGTATTTTTCTCTCTCTGTTTTCACGGGAGCCAATAGGAAGTAGGACAAATAACCGCCTCCCGTATTCTAGAGGGTGCATTTCCTAAGGTAGAAATTGCAGTTGCAACATCAGTATACGAATATCAAATTAGTCAAAATCGTTTAAAAATATTTCTGTATTGAGCAGAAGTAACTCCGGAAATAACATTTGGACGCGGTCCCGGGTTCGATTCCCGGTGGGAGCCAACGTGCGAAATGACCTAAGCTGTCGAAGCACTTTTAACAATACTACTACTATATGGTAATTAAAAACATAGTCGTAGAAGAAACAATTGTGTTACAATTCAATGAAATGCTTGATTCCTTTCCGGTTTTGTTTGAATTTGAAACCACTAGCTCTTTAATTTAAGAAACAAGGAAATTTTAACATTAAATTCTGCTTCAAATCATTGTCTTTTCGTTCGTATTATTAATTTGTCAGACAAACGTTTTTGAGGCAAACATTTAACAGAAATTATTGAGGAGATCGAGAATTTTTGAGAAAATGCACTAAAGAAAGTAGTCGCCAGCAATTTATAGCCATATTTTATCTGAAAAATGTATCCAGCGGGAAATTTTGTAAGAATACTGTGAGTTTATATCTTGTGCAAATACAAAACCTCTAATTTTATAAATAGAATAGGAAAAACGAATTTTAACGCGTTACACGGATATTCAAGAAAACGATCATATAATTGGTAAATGTAAAACTTGTTATCTATTTCAGCTACGTTAGACGCTTATGATAAGCTTATTTAAACATAAATACATAGAAAATTCAGAGATAAAAATTCTCTAAGGCGCTGGAATTCAATTTTGCGAAAATATTATTGCGGCACATAATACATTGAGATTCCTGGGTATGTAGCACACAGGGACGCCATGACACTCCTTTTCTAAGCCTAAAACATATATTAAAATACGAAGTTGTAAAAAATTATAATATTCCTAAAACTTTGAACTTAACAAATTGAAAGTCAACACCATCAAGCCTGTTACCATTCAGTGTATGCTGTTGGGCGTCATGATCAATATTTATGTAAGACTGATGCAACGACTGCCGATGACAAGCAGCTGTAATTTGTCTCAAACATGCGTTGCGAAGACTTTAAGATTCTGCTCCGAGGGTATCTGCGTCGAAAAATCAAACATGAGCTCTCAGTGGTACAGCTGGGTGTCGATGAACCCCTCTCGGCCCTCTTCATCACTCCACCATTTTTTACGACAGAATAGATAAGGTGCTAGTAAAGAACTGTATTCACTTTGAAAATCCATCCTGTTTAAATCCTCCGAAAAGCTATAAATACAAAATCATTTTAGGGGAAAAATACGGTGCAAGGATTTTCTCTCCGCCATGCAGAAATCATTTCGAGATACTGGCTTTTTTCTCTCCGAAATAATCCACTCCTCGCTCTACTATAAATCCTTGCTTATCTGCTCGGATCCCCATCTGCCTGCCATCGCACGTGGTGCGGAGCCCATTCTACTTACCGCATCATTTCACAGCACCTCTCAGAGCCATCTCCTTCCTTTCACGTCATCTCCTCTTACAGCGCCTCTCACCTTCCTATTCATCTTCATATCGGAGTTCCCTCTACTTACACCATTTTTATCCCGAAATTTTTACTTTCTGTGTTTATATTTCTTATTCTAGGTGTGAGTGGCTGACACCAGGTAACGGATATGAATTCATTATGAAAACAATTGAATGACACTGACTTTATCATTCCCACAGATAAAATGAAAAATCTTAGAGAGTAATACCTTTTCCGGTGAAATTCTGATGACGACCTAGTTTTTGAGACCTATGGAAGCCAATGTTATTTTATATTCATTCGGAAAAAAAATTAAAACATATATACATATGGTGTT
Organism: Ladona fulva; assembly: GCA_000376725.2. Classification (NCBI taxonomy): domain Eukaryota; kingdom Metazoa; phylum Arthropoda; class Insecta; order Odonata; family Libellulidae; genus Ladona; species Ladona fulva. The sequence continues at coordinate 1,167,617 of KZ308731.1, forward strand.
TCAGATAGAGAAACCTTCGCTGAATGAGTATTTCCAAGGGTTGCTTTTTTATAATTTAATGACTCTGACCATGCGATTTTTACAAGATGCACGGACTAATTTCCACCATTAATAATTAGATATGATATCTGTATTAGATATACTTAAATATATTCCGTATACTTGGGTAATTACGTAATAAATTAGGTCAGGAAAGTTTTGATAAAATAAGTTTTAATCTTTAAAATTTAAGTATAATCATAGGTATTTTCACAAGTAGAATCATCTTTCTATTATTATAAGTTATTTTAGAGTAACCAAATTGCTGTTTACAACGAAATTGTATTCATGTTATTCCGAAATAATCAATTTTCATTTCATTGCATTTTATCGGTCGCTGCCAATTTCTGAGGCGATATTAATGACGCTCCATCATAGATTCTTGAATATTGCCGTAGAGTGAATTTAGAATACTTTTCCTATTGCATTATGCACGTACCATTGTCTTCACGTTTAAGTGCTAAATTTGGCGTGCACGTGCAATCACAGGTAAAATTAGAACGTAAACAAAAAACACACAAGGATTTCCTAGAAACACCGCTCGATATAATTGATTGATCTGATCCGACAGTAAAATAAGACAAATATATGCAAGAACAAGTCGATTTTGGGATTCATTTTCTACGACAACAATAAGGTAAAAAAGTAGCTCGAACGCTAGATGCTTACGCCCCCTGCCTTCCAACGAAAGAAAAAAACGAAATGAAGCATTCATCATTTCATTGAAGAGAATTTAACGTAACAATTCCATATATAAATATTTAAAAGAGTGCATATCCTTGCAGGAGATTGGATGCCTGGTTCACTCATCCTGTTAATAAGATTCGTTGGACTCTCGCGGACATTCACCCTGTGAATTCTGGGAGAATATGGCGCGCGTGATACTTACCTCAACATATACCCCTTTTCTCCTTATCTGTGCGCCGTCGGCCTCATCAATCTACTCGCGTTGCTCTTTTTCCCTTCGCCCCTTATTTACCCATACATTCCCAATATCTCTCTCCTTATCTGCAACGGCCTATCTCTCCGCAAATTCCCGCGCAGCGCCTTCAGCGGACGGAGCCCATGCAATATGTCCCTAATCTATACACCCTTTCCTTCTCCTTTCTCGCAACTTTCCAAACTTCAAAACCCTCTCTTCCCTTCCCTTACTGTCAACCTTTTGAAAACACAACACTCTTTTTCCTTGTAAACGTTCTGCTCAAAACTCCATCACCATCCAAGACTCTTCTACCACGAATTCGAGAAAAGGTAGGTCGAAAATAAATAAATATATATATATATAACAAATTTCCATGAAGGGAAGGAAGAGGTAGTAGATTGTATTAAATCAGATGTTTTTGGAAGTCATTTGGCATATCTATGAAATTCCTGATGGCACACTGGTGAACCACGGTACATCAGTGAGGTAGAGGCTATCTCCACTTCTACGTCACAATCATAATCCTTCGTTTGAATTTCCTCCGATGAAAGTCCCGTGTAGATTAGTTTGTCGGGTGCTATGTGTCCCGCACATTTCATACTTCATGACGTTTTCGTCTGTGCGACGCAAAATTAAATCCACATTCTGTTTTATTCCACTTTGACTTTCTAATGGTTGTTTAGGAAAGGATATCTACGTCCTCGCCCATTTTCAAAGTTCTTTTTGTGATTCTTCAAATATTTTTCGAGAAAAAGGAGAATCCACTTTCCAGGATTTTGATCGAATTCGATCGTGTACTCTCGAATATAATTATAGATCGAAAAGGATTACTGCCACTCATTATTAGCTTTAAACGAATTCATGACAGAACTTTTACTACACCACGCAATAAATCACAGCACGTCCCACGTTTCGTAGTCACGCTACATCATCAAGTGACAAGACAAAATACCAAAAATATATTAAGGAAACAAACCAATGAAATCGGTGAAATAAGAAGTTTAAAGAGGAGACCCAATGGGGAAGGTGGAAGAAGGTAAACGCTATTGCAGAAAGGAAGGAGAAGGGTGAGAAAGGGGGAGGAAAGTCAGAACAGGGGGAGGACAGAAATAAGGAAAGTGGAAGGAGGTAGGTTAAGGAATGTTGGCTTGCAATATAGGGGAAGGGTTAGATACAAGAAAGTCATTCACCTTCTTTCCTTTTAGAGGGAAAATTTCTACATTTTCCAACGTCTCCAAGGTATCCAGCTTACCAATGTGGACATAAATATGTAAAATGTTCACATTAAAATCGTACTGGACACATTCTGTGTCCATTATCCAGTAAATTTTTACTAAAATTAGACACATCCGATTTGTTGTTCTTCGGAGCACGAAAATCTTCTGTTTGTCTCTCAGAGAAACATCTTCCAGTTTTTCCGATGTAAAACCAATCACAGTCATCACAATTGAGTAAACACCGCTTCTGCTCATCGAGGATCCTTACAAGTCACTAGTAATTCCTTCAGTTTAAGACTCTCTTTAAAGGTACAAGAGTAGTTTCATTGGTTTGCTTTCTGTACATATTTTTAATGTTTTGGCTTAATTGTCACCTGATGATGTAGCGTGGCTACGAAACCTGGGTCGTGCCGTAGATTTATTGTGCGGTGTAGCCAAAGTTCTCTAATAAAATCATTCTGTGAATGAATACCACGAATTGAATCCTGAGTCAGCATTTCTTATTAGTTTCAAAGTTGTATTGCAGTTAATTTCAATGTCGCGTATCGTCACAGCATTTTCTATTCAACTTATTTGTGTAATCTTCAGTTGTTTCCAACACTTCACTACGTTCCCTTATCGTCTGTCGTATATTCCATTTCAAAAACTCTGTGCGTTCCACGCTGAAATATTTCTTGGACAAAATTTTATAATAATTTTATCATTGCAAAAATTGTTTAAAAATAAAGGATATAACTCTTTGCCATAGGTTATGTGTAGAGACACGATCACTTTTCACTATAATCACAATACTCAAAATTCAATCAGAATATTAATTATTTCAAAATAAATGCGATGAATTCGACATCCGCTTAGTGATATTTCATGACAGAACAAAGGAAATTAGTGAATAATAACAAATGTATTCTATTAAATCCGCAAATTAAAGAATAAATACGACCTAGGTTTGCATACATCATGAGTTTTAAAATTATTTCGTTCCGATAAAAACACAAAGTAAATAGCTTCAATAGTAAACTTGCGTGGAATTCAGGAGCAAATCCATGCGAAAACATCACGCATGCAATAATACGTGTTAGATACCCCAAAAATTATTCAGTCGTTCAGTGGCACGTCTACTGCTGTTTAGTGCGTTTATTTACGACTTGTCAACAAACACACGCCCTCCTGTAAAATACGGATCAATGGCAGAGAAATATCTTCGATGGTTATCCTCAATTTAACGTTTGCTATCTCCGTTATGGTTTTCCCATCTAAGAGGTGTTTAATGATTTACACGTGCATTACGTGCAATCACATCCATTGGAAGCCTCGAAGAGCGTTCTCCTCCAATGGAATGCTCGCCTCATTCCCTCTTCTGTGATCGCGAGTTCGTATGTTCCGAACGAAAAATGGAGATAAGATGCCATCTCTTCGACGGAGCTCCTCTTTCAGGAAGAAAAGGGCCCACACCTTCGCATTCCATTACCTTTCTTGAAACCATTCGCTTTTTATGCAAGCGTCACTCGATATACTACTCGAAACACAATATCCAAGTGTGAAACCCCATTAAAAAAAAAAACGTTACCATGATTTTTCAACTGACACATTCACAGTGAACTTTATTCGAATCTTATTCGATTATCAATATAATTTTTTTTCAGTAACAGTACTGCAATAACAATTGCTTTGATAGAACTATAAGATAGAAAATATTGTGTTACGTTAAATTACAAATCTCAGTTACATTTAATTTGATTATGTCGGAAGATAGTATATGAGCTCTGATTTGTTATATGATTATTTTGTGCAATTAGAAATTGATTTTCTAGGTGCATGAAATATAATCGAATTTGTTTACCCGTCTCTTCTTGCACTACTATAATGTATTGATATATGGCTCGAATCTGAATATTTTTATTTGTATATTATATTTGATTATTTATTTACAAATTTCAGCCGCGGTTGGATACAAGACAGGTGGCAACTTAATCAGGATTTAAGCTTAATTTAGATACACTAAGATTAAAAAATAGATAATTGCTACTATATGTTACATCCTTTACATTATATTGACCCTAAATTTAAATAACAATGTACAATTTACATTTCTATGTCACAATAAACCATGCCATTATTTCTAAACTCCTTTTTATTCTTCCGTTTCAAGAGCTGCTTAGGTTCTTAGGCTTTCTTAGCTGAATCTGTTTTCTATTTTCTCAGCTTTAACTTCTGCTTATGATCCCTTCAAGCGATATAAATCAGTTCACTTCACCATGGCCTCACCACCGTTTCTTACCTGAGAGATGCCTTCCAATCTGTTTATTTTCAGGAATTCTTGAAATCTAATTTGTCTCCCAAACAGCACTGCCAAACATCTACTCTTAGTGAACATTTAACCTGTCCTTCGTTTCAGTCCAATTACCCATAAGTAAAAACGTATTTTTGAGAAACGAAAATAGGTTCGGAGTAAATAAAAAAATTTCGATTTAGGTTCGGATCCAAGGATTTATTATTTCCGATTCAATTTCGGTTCTCACACCGGTGAAAATTACTATTTCTTTGGTTTCAGTCCTCTGTTAGGATCTGGGTCGATTCCCTGATTTTAAGTTTCATTTTGCATCAATTCCTTGTAATCTATGCCCTTCTATCATCACTTTAGGTCATTATGGTATCAATTTACTAGAATAATTTTAAAATTAATCTGATGCAAACTTGATCTCGAGTAAGCTCATCCAACAAATATTTTTTAATCATGTGATAGTGTTTATTTTGAAGAGCGGAATTTCGTGGAAGTGAAAAATGTGAAATTAATTTAGCTAGTCAACGTAGCTATTAATTATTAATTAATAATTAAATTACTATTTTAGCTATCAACGAATATATATTCGAATTTTATTTGTGCAATAGAGTATAATATCAAAATATCGACTCCTCGGATTGACGAATGACGAATTAAACCTGACCTCTTCCCTTCAAAATGACCTTCATCTAAATTGGGTGTACGAGGTGTGTAAACGTGTACCACTACACAGAAAAAAATTTTGACAATCGGAATTTTACAGCCCGGGATTTCAAAAAATTCGGCTTCCTTTATCACACCTCGTATATATTTATTAGAAAGGTCCTGAAATTATTTAGATTATCTTAATTTCTTTTAAAATATTTTCCCCATGACATTTTCTGTTTTAACATTATCAGATTTTGCGATAACTGTAGCATTTGAATTCATACAGTCTACAAGTAATCACTGCGACGGCTGAAATTATTATTGTAACTTACCCATGTCTCCTTTTCAGGATTCCTAAACGCGAACGCAGCGCCAGCACTTCGCGGGAGAGTGGCAAACTACGGCCTCATGGACCAGATCGCCGCCTTGCATTGGATCCAGAACAACATCGCCCTCTTCGGAGGAGATCCCACCAACGTCACTCTGTTTGGCCACGGCACAGGCGCTGCGTGTGTCAACCTGCTCATGGTCTCTCCCACCGTCATGCCAGGTGATCACCGCTTTCGTAGAGTTCAGGAAAATCGCTACTACTACTCACCTTCCTAGACACAAAATGCTGACTATAGAATATTTTAGCATTGTTTTGGATTTATAAAAAATTGACCGTAACGAAAGCAACCCAGCGATAAGTTTTGATAAATTTTATGTAATAAATCAACTGAAAACAATCTTTTAGTTCTCTGACAGAATTTAGAAGTGATAATTTTGTAAAGATACATTTTCAGTAAACACTATCGTAATCGATGTCGTAACAAAAATACGTGGGCTGCCAGTACTGTAGAACCTACAGAAATACGGACGGATGGTTTTAGAAATAAATTAAAAATATATAAAATATTTATAACATGTTTAATCTTGATACTAGTTTTATTATTCCATTTGCTAAATTAATGTGCCAATGTTCGTTGTTCGACAATATAGTAACGTAAGTGCGGTATGCGCTGGGCTGAATTAATAATTCTCACAATTATTTCACCGCTCTCTTATAATTCCTCTTCCATTGAAGAGTTTACGGAAGTAAAGATCGTTTCAACATTAACAAATAAACACATTGAATACAATGCAAACAGAAGGGTTGATACTCCCGAAAAGGCAATGTAGACATTTCAGCCGAGAATTTAAATTAATTTGGATTACGATTGATTAATAACGCAAATCATTAGGTAAACGTTGAATACATAAATAAAAAACCTGGTATCTCCAAACTGCGAAAGAGAACAAGTGAAGAAACAGTTGTTTTATACTTCTGTAGCTTAAAAAACATAGAAAGACGACATGTTGAGCACACTTACTAATTATATACCGCATTGTACATAGGAATCGTTTTAACATGTAATCGTACATGCAGTTCTAATGTAATAGTTTTAATGAAGTTCTGCACCACTTGCAGTGCCTTATAGAAAGTGTTTTTTTCGATGGTTGCTATGGATTTCGGAGAAATGTACAGCCAGCAGAGATTGAATATTGGCAATGAGAGCTAGAAAAATAGTGATATTTATGGAGATTGTTATGGCTGCATCAAGATCATTAACCATTTAATTTTCTATGGTTAATTAAACAGTTGAAGCATTGCTCTAAATTTTACGTTTTCTTAATTGAATAACCAAGCAACTAATAAACTACGATGTTTATTTTTGAATTATACTTCACGGCGCGTTCTTTCACGTTTTTTATTTGTTTTTCGTAGCCTCGCCTTTCCTTTTATCATTTCAATCGGATATTGCTCCAAATTTACACCTCGGGTAACGAGGCTTCCTCCCACTAAATTCGCCGCGTATTTCCAGTAAGAGTCGTCAGGTGACGCCAGCGCTTTCTCTCCACTCCTATTTACATTGTGTTTTCACTTCGAAATGGGAAATGCGGCGCGATGGGCCTTTTTGTCTGTTTGAGGGCTTTTATCGGGTCGTATATTCTTGACGGTGGAGACGGCATATCGGAGGAAAGGAAAACGAAAAGAAAACAAAAATGGCGGATCCAGGAGTAGGGATGTGTAAGAAGAGGTAACAATGGAGAGCAAAAGGTATCCAAATCTACGTACGATGCTCGTAGAAAGAAAGGAGAATGAAAGAAACGATAAATGTGATGTCCATGAGGAGGGAAAGAGAGCGACGCAAATGCTTTTAGAGAGGTGTGTTAAAATAATAGACTAGAAATGAAAAGATACCTGATTACAATTAAGGAAAAGCATTAATGTTTAAATACGTTTTACAGAAAACTCTTCTTTAAACTTCTAATTTAAGAGTTTCCACCGAGTAGATTATTCGATAGAGCAGCCTATTCGTAAGCAATTAGCCCCATAATTCTGAACTATTTACAATATTTAAACTTCTGCCACAATAAACTTGTGGGGAACTAATATAAATCTAACAGAACCTCAGATCTTCACGTAAGGGTAGCTAATAGAAGAGGATGTTTGATGACAGGTTTTTTAAAACAGTAAACCAATTTCCAGAGTACTTCCTATACCCAACAACGTATCCCCTATACGGTTACTAATAATAAGCAAATACTGCTGCTAAGAATAAGAACAGCTTCGGCTGGTTAATATTTTAAATATAGTATTGGTCAAAAGACAATATGGAAACTTTGATAACTTTTTGATAAAAAGAGAGTGCATACATGCATCGGGTGACAAGTATGTAAACATCTTCTGGCAATATAGTAATTGTCTATGGTTTCTAGACCTTTTATTATGCATTATTTAAAATTCTTCTATAGTGTCATCATAACATTCTTGCATAGTAATCAATTCAGCTGCGGGATGCCGCATCGTAATTATTCTCATTTGAAACGATTCGCCAAAAAGTTGTTACTTGGTAGACTTATTTCATAAAAGAATGGTAAAATGATTCAGACCTATTTGGGTCAAATGGCTTTAAAATCTTAGAAATCGGTTCTGACCATATCTTTTTAGAAGAATGATCTTTTAGTCAATGAAGTTTAACTATTTCGGCGTATTTCAATAAATTTACCATAATTTGTTATGAGATTCCTTATTTAGATGACTTAAACCATTTATATTCCTTCATAATCAGGCATAAAAATTGAGATGACGGGTGGAAGAGGCGAAAGAAAGGAAATGACTGAGAGAGGAGAAGTGACGGGCGAAAGAAGATGCAAAGAATGAAAAGGGCAATGAGAATGTTTTGGGGTGGCCGAGGTTTTTCTCGTCGGACGGATTTGTAGAAAAGAAGTTTGGAATAATTCGGGCGCCTTTCTAAGTTGCGCCGCTGTGTTGTCTTTCCGTGACAAGATATTCGGATTGGATGGGAACATATACGCGCCAGCAGACGTCTGCCTGATGAAAAAACGGAGAGGCGATCGTTGCTTAAAGGCAAAGTTCCCTTTAAGGCATCTGCAGAGATCAACGTATTCTCCGCTGGAGATTGGAATATTAAAATAGGATTAAACAGAATAAATATGCTTGGAAACAAAATATGCGGTAGATCCTTCATTCTGCGGAATGATGCTCGGGTACCTTCGACAGGATAGTCTAGAATCATTGATCATCGTATAAGCAGCTAAAAGGAATGTGATTATATCCGCCTTTTCTCCTTCGAAATGATTGAATCGGTTGTTAATGCAAAATTACGATAAATCGGATGAGTGAGAAAATTGGCCAATTGTCAAATATTGATTGATGAGGGAGCGTAAAAGGTGCTCCTTGTGAATCATATAGTAAGAAGGCCTTCTAATTGGAGATCTAAGAAATCAGAGTTTATGAATCTCAGATGACGTTGGTCTCTGTTACGCAGATTAGTAGAAAATCGCACAAAAATGTACGGTATCATTCGCAACGAGTTACACGTATATAGATCGTGCTCGGGAGATTGTACTGTGGTTGGGACTGTAGTTAACAGCACTTTCGACAGAATTTATCACTTATATTGTTGGCATTTACGGTGTTTATCGTTTCATGTATATTTTACAACGAGCGTCTCATTGTCAAGCCTTTTTATGTTGAGTTGATGTGCGGGACACCTTCGCGAGGACATTGCACAAAATTAATTAACAATACCGCTTTAAAATATGAATAAGATAACGGAGGCACAGCGGATTTTAAATTGAGATTAAAACCTTATCTTTTCAGCCGTAATTTTGCAGGTAGTGATGGAAAATTTCAATATTTCAAATTTCGTTGAGCAAAGAAAACGAAGTTTATATCTCCTTTGTTTCGTCCTTTTCTATCTCCTTAATTACTCTATTACAATCATTAAATTCTCTCAACTTTTTCACCTAATTCACAACTAAAGAGGCAAACCAATGCATAAATGGATCAATACAGCCATCGATAGGAAAAAAAAAGAAAGTGTAAGGTTTGAGTTACACTAGTAAATCAAAAGCAATGTATAGTCTAGTCTTTCTTTCGACATCTTTAGCTCCAACGGAGGTATCAACTCCACCCGATATACGAAGACTGACTCATACCTTTCACATGTGAGAGGTCGCTCGTAGAATGGGTTTGAAAAGGACGAAAGAAAGAAGACGTAAACCTCGTTTTGTATGTTTCTGGAGGACATCTGCCTGGTTGTGTATCTCTTCGATATGCTTGCTTGTTGCTCTGAAAAAAGAATTCCTCCATCACCTAAGCAGTAGTGCAAAACTGCACAGTTACAACATGAGGAGTCTGACTCCATTCTCACCCAGAAGACATGAGTTGAATTTTGCACGTAAAAAAGGGAGACACGACTTCCCGTTCGTAATCATTGTTTGGAGAATTTCATGATTTGTTCACCTTAGTTTAAAATCTCGAAAGACTTCAAAATATCTGTCTTTTCCAGCCTTCCAATGCTACATCGTATCTCGTGGGATTTAGTTATAACTTTATTTCATACGTAATGATTCTAACGATTCTTACAATTTAACCTCAACCTAGGAGTTTCCCGTTGAAATTACTTCCTCAATGGTATCTGAACGACATTTGTTCGCAGGCCTCTTCCACAGAGCCGCTCTCCTCTCTGGAAGTGCCCTTAGCAGTTGGGCCATAGTCGAGGATCCGGTCTTCTACGCCGTCAAGTTGGCCCGTCGCCTCAACTGTTCTTCCCCGGACGAGGCAGTCCCTACTGCCACCGGCACTGCCCCCAACAGCGCGGCGGCGGCGGCGGAGGCATGGCAGGAGGCAGAGCGACTGGTGGACTGCCTCCGAGCCGCACCCCTCTCTGCCCTGACAGCCCAAGAGGCCCCTCCGCCTGCACCCGCCTTCCTCACTGCATTTGGACCATCGGTAGACGGCGTGGTCGTGAGGCCTGGATTCAAGGCGGATATGGTGGCCTCACTTCTTGCCTCTGGAGGCGGCGGTGGGGGCGGAGTAGGTGACGGAGACCTCGGTAAGCCTCAATCTGAATCTTACAAAAAACAACTGTGTTCTTTGCCAGTTACTTCAAGTAAAGAAAGCTCTCAGAAATGCATCCTGTGTGTATTCAAGGCCTGTCCTAGACTCAAGAGATTGTTTAATGCTGTAATTAAATGAACTGTAACCATCTCAGAATGAAGAATATTTAAATACCCCGTACTCTAATAAAAATTCGAAGTATGTGATCTCATGGCAAAATTTAATCGGAAAAATAGTATATTACTAATTCCCAATCTTACATATTAACATATTTGGATCAAACACCTTTGATATTTTGCAATGTCGGGAATCAAAACATCAATTTTCGTCTTTTTTGCTGATAATTATTCTTCTGTGAAAGTACATACATGAGAGATCGATTTAATTTTGAGACAATGCAAAGAATAATAACCCCTTCTCGATTCTGTATAATCCTGCAGAATTCTACGATAGGAGATATGATAATAAATCAGTTGATAGCATTTCACATAAATACTTAATTTTGTCGACTGTTTTCGACTCCAGGGCCAAGAACACAAGATCTCACGATGACTCATAAAGTTCGGTCACCAAACCAAAATATTTCTGTTAAGCGATACAGATTCAGGGCTAACCTTGTGGTAATTATTAATATTAAACATATTAAAACGCTCCATTAGAGTGAACTATACCACACAAAAACATCATCATTTCTGTTAAGCTTCACTTATCTCCATTCCTTTGATGTACACACATACAGTAACTCAAGCTGACGGGTCCAATCGTCAATTTGAGTAAAACCTTACAAGTTGCACTAAAATGTTTCCGACGCAACTTTTTTTCGCTTGTAGAATATTTTTGGGATATAAAAGAGCATTTTAAGTTGCTTTTACATTTTTTGAAGAATGAGTTTATGCGAATATAATTAAATGAACGGAAACACAAATCATAAAAGTATCATTCGTAAGATTTAATTTTAGCCAATTTGATCACATATCTCTCAGTTAATTAAGTACCATTTTATCTGAAGGATTCTTTATTAGTAAAGTTAATGTTGAGCTTCCATAACTCTACCATACCATTCAAACCTTCAGTTTAAGTTCTTTTTTTGCAAAATTTTCACGTTTTCTCTGAAAACATTTCTTTTGTAGCCCCTGCTTCTAATTGGATTATTTGAGACAACGTTATCTAAAGTTGAAGGATGACCGAATCCAAACCTAAAATTTGATCCAAGAATAAACAAAGTAGGAAGTGTACAGTTTTAATAAGAGAACTGAGGAAGCAGGCGGCAACAGAAAATGTGATGTCTCTGCCGTTCTCAAATTTCTGAGGAAAAATTTCTCCGGAATTCTTTTCTGAAGGGGTATAAATCAAGGAGCGCAAATATAAAGGTCGGCATGCCTAGATGAAGAAATTCCGTCCCTTTAATAACCGAATAAATGCCACTGCTTAATTGCCTTTTTCTTGAACTAATCTTAATTATGCACGCTCTACAGTGCTATGGTACATTAACTCTCAAATTACATGCGAAAGGGGCTTTAAATTTCTATTTCCTGAGGATGACCTTCCATTCCAAGGCAATTATACTTCACTGGCATTGTTCTTCCATTCCACACTTAAGGGTGCCGCTCTTCCGGGAAATCTCCCTCTCTCTCTCTCTTGGCTCCCGCAGCGATTCTCCATTGGTTGCTCTGTTCTGGGCATAGTGAGCCATTTTTGCGGTGGACGAATTTAGAAGAAACAGATTTACAGCAAGGGACATCAAAATGCAACTGTGTTTCACAGCCATTTCAGTAGTGCAGAGTTTAGATGCGTGGCGGAAGGAAAAATGTATTCGCTCTCTTGAATTTTTACTTTAGTGCCTCGCATTTCAACAATGCCAGCGTCTTCTATGATAGCGTGCGGTTTACTAATTGCTGATAAATGAATGGGTTTACAGTTCTTTTTATAGAAGTGAAGAATTAAATTGACGTTTGCAGAAGGTTTGCCGGTTTCTAAAGCTTTGTGACATTCTCTGCACTTGACTGTACTCAATCGAGCCAAAAATGAATTATCTTTGAAATCACTTTTCCTAAATTTGTAAACGAGATGATTCTATGTGGTGAAGCAAAAGTATGCCCCCTTTGGTATAGGATGCGTAGGAATCTATTAAGAGGCATTCAAGTTTTATGAATATTTTGTTGTTAAATTAAAATTTTAAATGTTACACTTATCAAATGAAACTTGGTTGTTTGTAAACTTTGATATTTGTACCCTGTCTTCACATGCTTCTGATATGTACTATGTTTGCTTTCTCGCACAGGAGTGAACGGCAAGAAGAGAAGCAGTGGCGGGGGAGGAATGAATGCAGCCGCTGGATTTGGGCTTAACACTTACGATCTGCTTTTCGGCGTCGTCTCCGGAGAGGCGCTCTTCCGCTTCTCCAACAGGGACGTTCAGTCTGGATTCGAGGGTCAGTACAACGTATCCAATGCGATTCGCTCTCAAATTCCCTTCAATTCAAGATTTAAAAGAACACTTCTAATCGGAGATATTCGAGAAAAGTGGGAGGAAAATACTCTCTGCCATTACCCCCCACCAATACTTGAAATTTTAGTTTCCTATTAAGTAACAGGAAAAATTGCACTGTATGTGTGATAATATATTATATATTCACTTAAAGTTAAACCTCCTGCTACATTATATTAATAGATGAATTTCGCATATTATTTTACTTCATTAATGCTGAAGATGAAACTAGATTTAGAATTTGGTGATTTTCCAGCAACATCTTTCTTTCTTGTTTATTATTTAATTTCCAAGAAAAGCCCTTCCAATTATTGACTCACTCTTCCTTGGTTGTACTGATGATTACCCAATGCCTGTAGTAAAAAATATTTTTTAAATGTCAGTTGCCCAATTATGCATAACCACATAAACGTCCTCTGTCCAATCATTTGTCTTTTCATAATGATAATAATTTGCAGTTAGATTATTGAAAACCTTAGAAAACGCCAAAGTTCCTCTCTGAACTTTTTCCTGTACGTTCACAGTCGGGGGATCGGAGGATTTATTCACTTTCATAAATAGCATATATTCACTTTCGCAGGTGAGCGAAGAGACCGCATCGTCCGCACATACGTGAGGAACGCCTACCGATACCATTTGTCGGAGATCTTCTTTACGGTGGTGAACGAGTACACAGACTGGGAGCGCACGGTGCAGCACCCAATCAACACCAGGGACGCCACCGTCGCGGCGCTTTCGGACGCCCAGTTCGTGGCTCCTTTGGTTCAGGCAGGAGACGCGCTGGCCGCCCGACCTGGAGCGCGGTCCTTCTTCTACGTGTTCGACTATCAGACGAGGGAGGGCGACTACCCACAGGTAAGTGCTTCCTTCCAACTCAATTCATTACCTTACTTAAAATTTGCAACTCGTACAAAATCATTTCCTAGCCAATAGTCATGAGAGAATGGTAGATTCGGGAGACTTAAATATAAAAGTAACAAAGTTAGTGATTTTGCTTTAAGGTAAATTCCAGGCCTCGCCCCTCTCACTAAAGTATCTCACTTCGACCTCCTTGCGCTCTGTATTTCGGTCAGTGGCATTAGAACTGCCTTTTTACTCCTTAATTTTCGTTTTTGCCGCTTGTGAAGAAAATGAGGGTTCCTAATGGCTGACCTTTGCAGATAAATATCTTAATTTGTATTCGATATCGGAACTTCTGAGATTTTCGTGAAAGTTTTCATAGGCAAATGTATCGCAGACATGGTCGTTTTAGCTCATGGGCAGGGGCGGGTTTATAATTAGTCGTTATTTCACGGCCTTTTTAGATTTGGGAGCCCCAATAAAATTATGCTTATGGAGTCTCAGAAACAAATACTTCTTGCTTTACGCTTACAAAGGGAATTTCATACTGTTAAATATGTCTACAGAGTATTGTTTGCAGAATAAATTACTTTTCTGCTGTCACCATAAAATTATTTTAAATCTGTCATTCATTCTTTGTAATTATATAAAACTTTGTGATTTATTCGCGCCGCATTAAAGTGACAGATTTCTATTGGATTTATTTATACAAATATGTATTTTATAAAAACGTTCGAATTTTTACTCATAAATCCTAAGAGGTCTTAATCTGACCTTTCTGCCTAGGGTCTTTGCTAGCTTAAGTCCACCCCTGCTGATGGGGTCATTTGAAAAGCCTAGGGACATCATTTCCATAGGAGACATTATTCTTGTGATAACTTTTGCTTACAAAAGACCGGTTAATATTAAACGAAATGCACCTGTTTATCAATTAATATCCAAAGGTCTTGCTGAAAAAAATAAAGAACTTTATCTAGATTCCTGGTAAATAACCATTCTTAAATAACCGCTCTCCTATATGGACCACGCCTTCCGAATGTAACCTCTTTACTCTCAATCGAGTCTTAAATTTCTTTTTAAAGATAGTCTGTTTCAGAGTATCGTCTTATAGGTACGTCAAAGACTCATGTCAAAGACTTAATATGTCAAAGTCTCATCTTCTAAATTATCTTAATCTTATTTCTATTAAAACCTCTCATACTTTTTTCCAACATTGCCTTTCTATATAACATCATCAACAACAAGGTTGATTCCCCTTTTCNACCATGTCTTCCGACCTCTCTACTCTCAATCTAGTCTTACATTTCTTTTTAAAAATAGTCTGATTCTGAGTGCTGTTTTATTGGAATATGTCAAAGACTCATGTTCTAAAACATTTTAATCTTACTTCTATTAAAACCTCTCATACTTTTTTCCAACATTGCCTTTCTATATAACATCATCAACAACAAGGTTGATTCCCCTTTTCTACTCTCTCTTTTCTATTTCCGTGTTCCTTCAAGAACAATTCGCCTGATACCTTCTCTTTGAATACTCCATGTCTGTTAATAATTAAACGGTCACTCTTCTTCCGCATACCCTCAGTTTTCAACTATTTTTCTTCCAATAAAAACTTTGATCCATTTTATCTACTTCTAAAGTCAATTGAAAAAATTATTGCAAGAGACTGATTTGGACCTCTGAAACGCTGATCTCTTTTATTTTGTTATTGTTTAATTTTGTTGATCAATTTTATTATCATTATTGTTGATCGTCAATCATAATTGGCCTAGTGCTGTGAGCTGATTTATATAAATAAATTCTCTCAAATCCTGGTTTTTAGAACACCTTCGTTCAGTTCCTGTTTCCAGTCTGTCATAAAAATCCAAATCAGTGGCAATATCAAAGGATTTCCCTAATTTTATAATTAGTGCCTTAAGAATTTTGCGTAAGACACGTAAGTTATCTCACGTTAGGTTTATTTCTTCCGTCTCAGAAAAATCACAATTATCTTTCGTGAATCTATACGAGTATATAAAATTTCAATAGCTCTTAATCACCGATTCAAGGAAGAATTTCCAATTTCTTCGCTAATAATGTATCCATAAAGAGATTAAGTGAAATGGAGAATTATCGACTCTCCAGATCGCTTTTTACGACTTAAGATATTGTCCGTTGATTTTACAATACGGATCGTTTAATCTTGAATACAACAGCTCTCTTAAACATTACGTCTTAAATCTGTACCGATTAGAGTTATCAAAGAAATTAATATCCAACTCTGAATTCCACTTTCGGGGAGATTAAAGATAAGAGCTACTAAGATAAGATTTTTATTAAATTATTCAACTTTTTTTGTGAATATGAGGGTATTCCCAGTGGTAGTCTCGCCATCTACCTGACGTGTAGATGGCGGTTGATATTTGAAAACATTATTATGGTCGAAAATATCAATCTTAAATAAATAAGTTTGAAGTTTATTTTTGAAAACATCGATTTAAATGCTCCATATTGAACATCATATTTTATTTTTTGAAATTTTTTCCCATTGTCCAATTGGAGTAAAATAAAATTGAAAGGAAATATGTTGCATTGCCCTTATTACATTTTCTCGTTAAGAATAACGGAATGATTAATATCGGAATGATAAAATTTCCGGTATTTAGGTCTAATTCCTTTATATCGATTTAGATAAGTCGCAGTCATTATTTTACCCACGTGCATCATAGTGCCCATGTTATCCACATAAGTAAAATATACTATACTAGACTTAAATTTGGTTCAAGCTCTTTTAGAAATGAAAATTACTTTCGTTATTAATTTTGTTTGTTTATTAAATAAAACGAGCACTTTGGCAAGAACCGGAGAGAGATTTGCATTCTTATTCATAATGAGATAAACGCAGAATTCGATTGATCAGTGAAAGAGAGAAAGGGCAACGGAAAATGCTCGCCTTAATCAACTAATTGCGAAAGTAATTAAATTAACTTATTTCCAATTCAGACTCCTCAACAGAAAGATATGTGTAAGTCCACCAATCACAAAAGGAACTTGATTGTAAATCCGCCATAATATCATGAAAGTCCGAACGTCTTATCTGCATTGCCATTAATTCACGCCGTAAAAGCTCGAAGAATTCTTCTCTTTCGAAACAAAAGATTTTCTTAGATAATTTGAAATGCTTGTTGAGTTAAATTTAAAGGCAAACAGTTTTCAAAAATAGCTCCTCTTTTCGAAAACAGAGATTAGATAACTTCCTATCGAAAGAAAGGATCGCAAGCGAATTTAGCAGAGAAATTCTTGTCGAAGCGTCTCCTATACACGCACGGAAGACAATCGTGTAAAGGGTGGAGAATTATTTTTAGAATGTAGGTCTCAATGGAGAACGAATAAGGTGCCTCCGTAAGCGGTTCGCCTTTCGTTAGCTGTCAACACCCAGAATTCTGCCATCGCAAATCCGGGCGGCGTTCCTTTCTTTCAGCAAACATGTAAAGCGAAGAAATGTACACTGATTGTGAGATGCAAAGGTATCCCGAAATTGATGCATTTGTAAAACTGTAGGAATCGCAAGTTTCGTCATTAAATTATTTGCAAAATTGAATGGTAATGCCTTTGGTGATTGATTTCGGAAACAATTTGTAATGAGTAAGTAATATTTATCGCGAAGAAAAGATAGGAAACCGAGGAATTTGGACACGGAGATAACCGTCATATGTATTCACCAAAATGTGTACCCCCAATCTGCATAGAAAATTTCCATCCACTTTGATAACATATACATAATTTCATATTGAGGAATAATTTTAAAATAGAAAATGTAAATAGTGATAACTTAGGAAAAATGGAATAACGATTAGAAATTAAATCTAAAATAATGAAATTGAAAACTTGGATGTAATAACATACAATAACTATTAAGTTTTCGAGAAAAGAGCAGTTATCATATCCCAAGACGAAGGGCTTTAGGATTATCCACTTGAAAAAGTTTTTCCGTTTCCACTCCCATTATCTGCTGATAATTAATTCCCCTATTAAATTCCTGTTCGAATTCTCTGAATTTCTCCTCTGATAATTTCTACTCGATGATGGCGAAATAGTTAAAGGTTAATAAGAAAGAAAAGATGCATTACTAAGAATCAATTATCAATCATTATCACCTTTCGTTTTATAATGTCATAAAGTTTGTGTTCTCCCATTTTAGTACAGGAAATTATAGCCATTGTATTATGCGAAAGCGATTTGTTAATTATTGGATTAAATCGGAGTTAAGTCAAGTTATGCGAACGTAAAATTGACTTAATAAACATTTGGTAACTGTTCCATCATTTTTCAAAAGCTTGCGTAATTCATACGATTACCGATAAAACTTATTAATTCTTTATAAATTTTCAAATTTACAAAGAGATGTACACCACAAACTAGCGATTTGCGGTGTTTAATAAAAAGTTCGATTTGCCTCTTTTAGAGTGAGTCTGCAGAAAATAGTGAACGTTGAGAAGGTTTTTTCTGGAGCATTTCAGAAAATTACATGATTTTCGTCAGGAATATAAGACCTTATACTATTAACCTATGGCTTAATTTATCTGGAAATTCTATTGAAGTTAAAATAGTTATGTAATTATAATCAAATTAATTGTCTATGGAAATCGTTTGAATTATTCATAGATTTTATAGTACGTCAATACTTAACATTAATCATGCATATGTACAGAGTTACAACTTCTCTAAAACTGTGGTTAGACGGAGAAGGACTTGACTGAACGAATTAAACAAACTTTCCATATTCCTCAGTCCTAGGGAAATAATCGGAATTTCGATCTGTAAATATATATGATTTATATATGTTATCTACAAAAAAATATTATAAATCAATATTAAATGTGCTTATCAGCCCTTCCGCATTACGATACTTTTGGAATATACTCAGCCTCGGATTAGAATCCACCATATTTTGTCTGAGTTTGTTTTTCAGCCACTTCGACTAGATTAAGCTTTATCGATCCCTCTTTAACTATTTAAAGGTCTGTATTTCGATGACGCTAAACTTTATTTGCCTTCTCTCTGAGGAAAGCGTTTTCAAACAGTCCATCATTAATTCTGCTTGCTTTAAATTAGAATGGTATAATGGCTCATGTTTAATAAAGTGCAGTGCTATTCTAAAAGAGACGATTTGCCATTCACTGATTCTTCATTCAAAATACAGCTTATTTCAGCTTAACTTTCATTTATAATTGTTTAGAGAGGTAATTGATGGCACAGAATTTAATTTTTTGCTCATTTAAAACTCATCAAATATATTCTTGGGAATATTTACACACTGTATTTCCTTGAAATGTTAGCGAAAAAGCAAAGCTACATATTTTAAGATTTTTAACAATGTAGCCTTATTTCTGTTGCATCCCCTTTAAAAACCTGCATCATCTTTACATAAGTAAACATTTTTGCTAATGACTTTTGTCGTGGTTCAGCTGTTTGCTGGTGGAATGGTTAGCATCATCTCCATGGCATTTCAATAGAAGGCAGCTGTTCAGGATTACCTTGAAATTCCACGAATATTTTTTCATTGTTTCTCGGTCGACTAAAAATGCGTTTTTGGTCAAGACCTCGTTTTGAAGATAATTTTTCTTTAAATTTTTCTCTTTTATTCTTCAAATGCATGATTTATTTTCATATTAAGCTTCTTCTTTACTCTTAAACACGCTTCTGTTTTCTACCTTTTTTATAACATTCACGCTCTATTTTACACCTAAAATGTTTTAAGAGGAAGAAGGAAAGAATGCATCGAATGTGGGACGATTGTTCGAAATATTTGTGAAACAATGCATTGCATTATCTGTCTCGTTATATAAGAATCATGCTCTCCAGAGCGACTGAAAATCTATAATACTAAATTTGAGCATACTCAATTCCAGTTCTTTCTGGACTAAAGTAAAATTTTATACGAGATATATTTTAATTTATTTAATTCGTTTATCAAAAACCGCATTAACTAAAGTTGTTTTCTCGAAAGGTTTCACGAACGAATGAATTTCAGATAATCGTAACAATTTTTATAAGTGATGTGAAATCTGCACGAGTAAAGATAGAGTCAATAAGCTGTAAATTTGGCTGGGGAACGTGCTTTTATCGTGGATATCTTTACAGTCTATTTCGATGGAGGTAACTTTTATAGTGATCAGTGATATTGATCAATCCTAAAAATGTTATTCATCAAGGGTCTTCAAATAAAAGTTATATTGGTATATTCTACGGAATAAGCCAACTTGAGGAATCTTACACATCAAGTGAGTATGTTTCGGGACTTCCGCACGCCAAAAGGTGGCTTGGAAGGTATGATATGGATAGAGTTTGACATCAGTTTTGACTGATCGACTGTAATTTACTTTGGTCGAAAAGTATTGGAGTCGATCGATACGAGCATGGATATTTATTTTAAATTCTGATCTCAGTGAACTCTGTTTTCGTAGTGAAATCTCTTTTGTACATTCAACCATTTATAATATAGAGCTGAATATTTCCGTAAATCGATATCAATCGTCCGCACTTAAACATCTAAGTGATAAATGCAGACTTCTAAAGGCATCACGCATTCTTCTTGATTTATAAGGCGAAAAGTTGTTGGCATGAAAAATTATAGAAAAGAACGTTAAATTGCTCGCACATTTCGTGGCCGAGAGAAAAACTTGGGGAAGTCGTTGGAAGAAAATTAACCGAGTTTCGACGATGCGGCGATTAAGGGCTCCTTTAGGAATGGAATTGGAACGATGTTTGGACAAGCGCCGAATGGGTATGCTGTGGGAATGAAAGGTACAAATGGCCAACGTTTGACGTGAGTTTTGGAGAGAGATTTTCGAATCGAATTAAATATTAATGCCTCTTCCCACGTACTCTCCACACCCTATGAAAATTGTGAATACGATGTTCGTTTTGATATTAAATTTCCACCACTGGAATGGGACCGAATCAATAAATTGATTCCTCACGCAAGTATTACCGAATGGTTGAAATTGTTAGGTGATCCTTGGTAAATACTATTACCTGTTACGATCCTGCGGATTATGATGGCAAAACTAAGTCAGAAACATGCTGTAATTATTCACAGCGAAGATTAAATCATCAACAGCGTACCAGAATTATTTTAGTACGGCATAAATATCCCAGCAGAGGGAAAAGCGGGACTCATGATGTGTTAAACAATGCATTCCGTAATTACTTATGATTTGATTATTTAATTTCACTCTATAGGAATGTGTATAACCTAATTGAACAGGCTATAGTGCTTAAAAAGCAAAAACTAAAACCATCATGCAATTATTAGGAAAAATATTTCATCTCATTGGTATTTGCCTGAAATAGAAGGCTCTTGGAGGCTGCCTTCGACAGTATTCATCATCACAATGGCCAATTTGAAGCACATAGACTAAAGACAGTGCATAAAACAAAACTATTTCTCAGATTACTTTTGTGGTTGTATTTAAACCAATAAATTTCGTTCAAACGGTATCCTTGTATCGAAGCATATTATAGTTTGAAATGCACATTTCCTTCGATAAAATATATTATTACGGCCCACCGAAATACAGGAAACTCCCTCCGCGGTCTGCCAACGTGAAATATTCCAAACCATCGATTACATAGCACCGTTCATATAATATTCAGTATGTAAAAACGCAGGTATTTACACAAATTAAGGAACGCTCCTTGTTTAATTAAATCTCGGCTATTCCTTAATTTTCGTTCACGTACGCTGCTCAAAGGGCCTTTGAAAATTGAATAAGCCAGTAATCTAAAATAATCTGCTTACGTCTATTCGAAAATGAAAGGGGAGTTTGAGTGGAAAATAAGTGGGAGAAGGGATAAAACGGGGGCTTAGCTGGGTTGAATAGGAGGGGTAATTGGAGGAGAGATCGGCTGGATGTAAGATAATGTTCCCCATATGCCTTAAGGAGACCTTCGCATGACTTTTTAATGCGCCCTCTGAAGCGCGCCATTCTTTGCGATGGAATTCATTGCACAAGTGTGCTCCGCTTCTTTTCCGTCGGTTTTGGAATTTCTCAAAAGACGAACTTGGTTGACTCCATCCGTTTTATCAATGCTTGGTCGACATGTACCAATGTTTTTTTTAATTATCCTCCAGCAAACCTTTACACTGGACATACTTTTCTATACACTTGTCTCACGTGACCCAATTGACTTGGGCAATATTTTCTCGAAATATTTTGAAGTTTAATTTTCCTGAGCATGGCGTTGACTGCGTTCACTCTTGCGATTTCATATCCTTTATATTTATATCCTTTATAAGACCTTCCATACATTTGCCTCTTCCTTAAGGCGAGAATGCTAATGCGTCCCGCCAATTGTTAAGAGCACTTTTGGGAAAAGGGTGAGCATTCTTTCCGTGAATCTCAAAACTGGCACGAGAGAAGTGGTCGGGAAATATACGCGAGGACAAGTCGTTTTAAGGACTCATTCTTTCCGCGAACGATACTCGACAACAATAAGCTTAAGAAGACGAAATTAACGTGTGATTACACCCCCTGTCATATGCCGAAAGGTGATTTGTGGGGTATTAGTGTAGGTGTAAATTCTCTAAAATTAATTTTTTTTCCTTTATGTGCATCTATTTATTGCTGCTATTGAGGAATACCTTTTGAAAGTACTTTCGCTCGGTACTGAATTGTCAGTTGCAGAGTGAAAGTCACTCCTTAAAATCAGGTGTTTGAGTATTTGATAGCCAATTAGTGATCTATTTATCAAATCACTTTATGGTAAGAAAAAGTAAATGTTGGGCTTTGAGTACAACCAACGTGTGATGAATTCCATTTCCACACACCTCAATATGTAGTTACATTAATGATTCGTTAGCAAAGTAGTCTCCAAAAAAATGAATATGATACAGAAATATAATAACTTTTTAAGTATCTCTTTTCAACTTTGGTCGAGTGTATTCATTAATTTTTTATCCTTTCGTATTGCCCATAGAATTATTCCGTCGTTAGAAAATTGCAGTAAGGGAAAACAACTGAAAACAAACACAATGAGGAAAATCTGGAATGAAGTATTTCACAGCGAGAAGGTTCACGATGCGATGATTTCCGGTAATTCGATGATTGATCGGAGGATGCGTCATAAGGACCTCATAACAACTGTAACGTAATAAGCATCGAATAAGTACAACGCAAAGCAGCTAGAATTATTACAGGCGGATTTAGTAGAACTGATAGCGACAAATAAATTCTACGGGAGCTTATGTGGGACACTTTGGAGAAAATAAGGAAGGTTAATAGATTAATATGTTTTACCGCGTATATGCGGGTAAACCTGCCGGTAAAGAATTATCTTATAAACGGGCGGATCCTTCTTATCTAGGAAAAAATTATCGCGGGTACAAAGTTGTCACGTGATTTTACAAAAAGAAAAGATGTCGGTAAATTTCCATTCGTAAATAGATCCACATTGGACTGGAACGTATTACCTGAATACTTATTCAATCCCTTCCCTGCAAATGAAAGGACATTTAAGAAAAAATTAAAAACAATTGACTGTTAAGATATAGCTTTATTTTTATTTTAGCTCTACATTTTGTAATCCTTCATGTTATTGTTACTACTAGACAGGGATATTGCTGTATTGGGATGTATAAATTAGTGTGAGATTCGAAGATATAACGAAATTGATACATGAATTGATATAAATTTAATTTTTGGTGATATGTAGGAGAATTTTAACGTTACCTCTGCATATTTTGTATGTATAATATTGAGTACTTCGCTCTATTGTACTGTAATGTAAGGTAAAATTTAATGGGAAGTACTGTAAGTTCTTTAAGTAAGTAAGTAAATAAGACCTTTGTGGCTTGTGGCCTATCTGCAAGAATTCAGTAATAATAATAGTATTAAAATCCCACAAAAACACAAAATACAAGTACCATTGCGGCTGATTTTAGTCATAAAGAGAAATGGTCGCAAGAACGAAATTTTGGGCGCATACACGAAAAAACAATGTACATACGCTGTTTTATGGCGTAGTCATTATTAATGAGGTATATAAAGTCATTACACTGGGAAGAAAGTAGTGAAATCTCCTCTACCTTCTATTTGAGAGGGCATTGAATCCCTCTCCTTTGCTCTATGAAAACCGCGCTGTAATTAGAGGAGATATCCATTGGATCCGATTAAATTGAAGCCCACATTCTTCCCCACCAAGAATCCGTTTCCGTAGTTCGTTCCTCTCCTCTGAAGCATCCCAATTCCACCCATTTTTCATCGTCTCATATCAGCTGCGAGCCCGGGTTTTTATTACCAGTAATCCTAGGGGTAGTCGTGAAAGCCGAGTACCAGCTTAAACCCAGTGTTAGTAATTGCTTTTACTTGGAGGAGAGATCTCCTAGTAGTATATTGGCTTAGGATGCTCTATAAACAACTATTGATGGGCGGAACTATTAATCATAGGACGGATAAAATATTCATGTTTTCATTGCCATTCAAATCGTACAACAAATGCTTTGAGAAGTAGTTGCTGGATAATACTAATGAACATCTTACCTTTCCCAATTTGATAAATAGTTTTCAAATGGTCTCTACCGAATTTCAGATGTACTGAAATGTGTTGCGATGTTTATAAGGCGTAGTGGATACTAAAAGATTCAAATGAAAAATGCCGTGCAAATTGATTTATAATGCCTTTACATTTTTGTTACATACGTTTTGTTGCCTCTATCACTTAAATTATGTAAATTCTGATCTGAAAAACGGATTTTAATAGGAAGAAATAGCAGAAAATAGGAGATTTATGAAGGTTACGATTGAAATGCAGTAAATCATGGGAGTGTTTGTGGTGAGATTTTCAATTACAACTATTTTAGGAACCGATTTTTATGTATTTAACCTTATAATGGAGATAACTCTTAATTTAGGACACTTTTTGTCTTCCATAGTGGCTTCGTTAAACAAATTTGATTTCTTATTTTAGCAGAATGTCCTTGTATTCATTTTGAAGATCGCATTTTTGTCCAAAGTGACGTGGATTTATTAAAAAACATACACCTTCACATGATCTGTGATCTCAAAAGATACGATTACTTAAGAGCTCACCACAGCTGAATTATACTGAATCATTAAAGGCCTGAAAGTACATATGTGAAAATTACAAAGCGGAAACGTGAACGCATAAATATCTTTTTCTGATGTGCTTTCAGTGGATACATAGAGCTGAGGTGTACAAAGTTACTTTAGAAGTAATTCTCTGCATATGAGAAATTTCATTTCTATGATCAATTTCTATGATTGCTATTTGCATGGAATGTTTTGCAGTATTTTTATGACCAAAGTCTTTTTATGACCCAGTTTATTCGCAAAGAGATCAACTTCAACATGGTTATAAATCTAAATTACGATACTGCCGTCGTACAAAAGGAAATTTTGGAGAGTACAAGTAAAGTTCGACCAAACAGAAAATTCACGGGATTTTATATTTGTTGTGCTCATAGGACAAACAATATCAAATTCCGTGAAATAGAAATTCTGAAAACTCTCTGAACTTTAATATTTTGAAATTAATTGTAATTTTCACCGAATTTCATCTCTTCTGCATGTGCCATGGCACTCATAGCGTTCATTCTTTGAAGGGTATTCATCACGAATACGCTCTTGAGAAAACTCGAGGACGAGGGAGGCCTTTATGTCCTTATGGATCGAGTGTGCGTGACGAATGGGAGCGAAGCGAACGCCTCTGGTGGTGGGGTACGAAACTGCGTTCTCGGAAGAGGTCGTGATCGAGCCGCTCTAAGTAGCTGAAGAGGCTGCGGATTATCGAGGGTCTGAACTGTCTTACGAGTGAAATTCTAGATATCCTCGAAGGAGCAGCCGCACAATACAACACTCCCCTCACACCCTTTTCTAGTAAATGCTCAACTTTTATTACAAAGTTCAATCTATTAGAAGCAAATCGACTAAAGGATCTTATAAGCATTGTATTCTTCGAAAAAGAATAAGAAATGTTATGATTGAAACGTAATAAATTCAACGTGATGCGATGTAAAGTGAGATCTGTAGCTCCGGCAAAACCAGCAGATGAAAACCAAAATCCAGTAAATGTCAGAGCTCATAAAATATTTTTTATGACGTATTCCCTCAGAACCCAAGACGCTTATGCAGAATCATTTTTCATTCCGCAAAGAATTTCATATAATTTAAACAACTGATTACCACAATTTGTTATCCAGTTATTGGCTAGTTTAATGGCTTAACAGACATAGCTAAAGAGTTCCGGTTTTTTGGTTTTACTTGATTGCCGAATAAAAGGTTCTAATTCACCTCTTAAACGTATTTGATGATCTACATTTTTTAGATTTCTTCCTGAAGATTGAATTAAGTAGTGCGCATTTGGAAATCATGAGTTGAGATTTGTCGAATCTTGTTTTAAGAGAAGTAACATTTCGGGCATGAAGATCCTTAGAAATTGGTTCAGAAGAAAATTTTAAAATGATCCAAACAAATTATTTGCTAACATTGATAGTTCCTCCGTCATTACTCAGAAATAGAATAATTCCTTAGTTTAATTAGTATTATAATTGACAGCCAGTTCGATAAAAGAAAGGGCTCTTTATTCTAACCGTCGTTTAAGTACGTACCAATTAATATTCTTAATAATAATCTTAAATATTACAGTTATTTTCCTAAATCGTAAGTCGTATCGTAAACAGTAACCAATTATTATAGAAAATTTCATCTGTTAAATGGGAGTGTTGTGGGGAACCTTGTATTATGGCAGTAAAAGTCGGTCAAGATCTGATCTGATGTTATAAAAATTCAAAAACACTACCGCTATTCAATTTCTTTTCGTGCTATCTGTTTAAAGAACGCGTTGAGGTTTTCTAATACACTTTTTCACCTTCTTATCCTCCAAAAATCCTTTTATGAATTTTGTGCGTAGCAATTGCATTCTTTTGTCATTTACGAACATATCTATTTTGTTATCTTTGCCGACTTCTCTATGCATTAGTGTTACCAGTAATGAACCTCAACTAATTTCTCGGCGAGTCTTTTTTATGTTCAGCACCTATGCAATCCTGGAATCATATAGTGATAAATGGAATATCTTTCATTTGTATTTTGGTACAGAATAGAGGAAAATGTATCTTTAATTTAGTTTTATGTCATTCTTGATCACGGTTGTGATAACGTGAAAGCTACCGATGAACGAATTACTTAGTAACTTCTTCCGCCTATAACATTCTGGCTCACTGAGCAAGGCCAACTTTTTCAAAAATATTATGGAATATTCGCTATTTCATCTCTTACTAGAGTTTTTACAGTATTTATTCGTTTTGCTATCTCCAATTTCATGACTTCCATGTGTATCGCCGTCGCATTTTCCTCTAATTTGTTATCTGTTTCTCTGTGTTATGTTTAACCTGTGACTCTTGTTATGATAAAATATATATGATTTTGAGTCAAAATGGAGTTTGTATCTTAGCATAACAAAATATTTGGACGTAAAATAGTTATTATATTTTTCTTGCCGAAGATAATTTTATTAAATATTGATAGCATCCCATTCTAGCCACCGGTAAGGTTTTATCATAAGAGAGTCAGCTGCGGAAACCATTTTGGAATCGTCTGTAATTGACTGGAGAATATTTCGGCAGTCCCTTCGCAATGAAGTGAGAATTGGTACGTCGCAAGAGAACAAACACTAACAAGGCGAAAGTCCCCCGCGAAATGCGACGAAACGTGACTGGAATCCGCTCAGCGGCGGTCAATGGGCGGAGAAATGGAAAACATTGGCGTCTTCCAGTGGGAGATGCTTCGGGAGGTGCATTATTCTCGAAAACATTTGAAAGGGAGTGTGCGCGAGACAGCTGAGGGAGGGGCCATCCGGCGATGCGTGAAATATGGCTCCCGCTTTCTTGTTCGTGCGAGATGTTTTTAAGAAGAGAGTAGTCGGACCCGCCAGGGGTGCGGAAGAGACATCCAGGGTCAAATGGCGACGCGTTATATGACCAGAAGAAGCGCAATTTGTTACAGAAAGTCAGAAAACCGGTCTACAGTTGACCGCCTTATTTCGTCGCAACAAATAAATCTCACTTTCGGAATTTTACGCATGAAAGTTTTTTCAAGATAAGAATTAGATTCCAATTCGGCTGAGACGGAAACTTTTTTTCTAATTTTTGAGTTTTATGTAGGATCATATATTGATTGATTAGGAAAATGTACTTTAAATAGGGTTTTTATTTTCCTGAATATAAATTGTGATGATTTCCCATTTTTTATTTGCTAATTTACTATTACAATATTTTTGACAAAATTCTCTTCGGTGAACGAACTACATATGCATTCCAGTCTTATCAGACGCACAATTTTAAATACTGTATTTTAAACTCTATGATTCGTCTTTGGGTCATCATGGAAACTGCAGTCGAGAGACATTTACGAGAGGTTTTGAATTCGGGCTTAGAAGATTTCAAGAGGAAGATACACACCACAACCACTATCGAGTATTACAAAAAATAACACAACCTAGAATTTTCACTGTACAATATAAAAATATTTTTAGCGATTATTTTACGCTGATGACAATTATAGCAATATATACTGTATTTAAAATAAACCTATTCATCATAATTATGTAATATTTTGTAGCAGAATTTACATGTGCTTCAAACCTGAAATATATATGTGCTTATGCAACTATTTTATTTCAAATTAACTTTGGATTTTACAAAATAGTTAAAATATTCTCGTTATTCAAGTTTAACGTTCAATTTGCATAACTCCTCCCAACCAATAAAGAACACATTCTTCAACTCTCTTAAGAATTGAATCAAGAATTTCGCAGCACCTTTTTTTACAAAGTAGTACTACGGCAAGCGTTTTTAGAGCGAAGAATTTGCTGGCGAATTTTTCGCAAAAAAAAATTTAATCGCAGTTTGTCACATCTTTGGTACAAAAACTTGTGGGTGAATCTCAATTGTGACTATGATAACTTGCGTAGAGATTGCCGTTACGTTCGAGCAGTTTGTTGAAATAAAAATGTAAGAACTCACAAACAGTGTGTTTGAATCGAAAGTGACTCATGCCGCTGAAGACTCTGAACTAAAATTTGAACGGATATCGGCCGGAGTGATTTGGAAGGCCAACGCAAATTCTTTAATGGCACCTAGATTTCTAGTCGAACTTTTAAATTATGTATGAACTTTACGGTAGATTCTACCGAAAGAGGCTTTCGTGAGTCTATTCCTCAAGTTCAAGACGGTATTGCATTTATATCCCTGCCTAAGCCTTTTTCTCATGCATAAAAATACTGCTTGAAATTTAACTTTTGTTACAATATTGTACGTTCAGTTATAATTTATCAAAAATTAACTCATAACGGATTTTCAGTAGTGACACTTCGTGAACACTTTCA
Source organism: Ladona fulva (assembly GCA_000376725.2). Taxonomy (NCBI): domain Eukaryota; kingdom Metazoa; phylum Arthropoda; class Insecta; order Odonata; family Libellulidae; genus Ladona; species Ladona fulva. The sequence goes on from KZ308731.1 coordinate 1,196,830, forward strand.
GCGAAATCATTTCCATATAATTTTCTCTTGTCATTTGTCGAGATATAGACATATCAGTTGACCTTTTCTGTGAATTGAGGTTTCCGACCGTCAAATTTAATAAAAGTTAATTTAAAGAATAAAATTAAAGACCGAGTCAAAATAACTTATACTGATTCTGGAATTGTTTTCCTTTTGCAGAGAATGGGTACAGTCCACGGAGAAGATCTGCCATACATCTTCGGGGCGCCGTTGGTCGAGGGCGGATTCAACCATTTCCCTAGGAACTATACCAAAGCAGAGGCAGCTCTCTCTGAAGCCGTTATGATTTACTGGAGCAACTTCTGTCGCACTGGGTGAGTTGGAAGGTGATACATAACAAGAATAAGGTAAAGAGGTAACTCGAACGCTTGGAGTTCACACCCCCTGCCCCACCCCCACTCCCAAAGGCGGCTTTCACGGTGTTTATGTAGATGTAGATACTAATATATTTTAGCATATAACGATCATGAACATAAACGTGCGTGTAATCGTATAGCAAAAAGAAAACTTCTCCTTCACTGGTATCTCTTGGCTAAGAAGAAAGGAATACACTGTATTGATACTCTACAATTAAAGTAATCCCATACAAAAAGTAGGAAATGAATCTTTTATAGTATAGGTTATTGAATAAAAATGCATTACTCAAGTCACGAATGTGAAGAATTATGTGAGACTATATATTGAAATTTTAATTCTTATGATTTGTCTCCGTAGAAACCCCAACGAGCACCAGCCGAAGGCCGACGGAAGCGACCGCGGATCGAGGGAAAGAAACCGGTTTAAGAACATTGTTTGGGAGGAGTACGACAGTGTACATCAGAAGTACCTGGAAATCGGTAAGTGCGCCTCCAATTGATATTGCATTTAAGGGGATTTCCAAGGCAACGTACGCGATTTTATTATTTATTCTGAAGAAGAAGTTACGTTCGAAGAATTAAGAACGAGTTGCCTTTGCGTTGTACCACGAGTTTAGAAATAAGAAAATTAAGTTTATGCTATCTGAGATTAATTTTCAAAAAAGTTATTAACTTTGATTGTCTATTATATTTAAACTAGTAAACACCCCCGTCAAGCATGACGGAACTTAATTTAGTTTAAAAATATATCTATTATCGTATATATCTGGTCCTTCTAAGCCAAAAATAGTCCATCGTAAGATCTCAATACATTTCTTACCATTATTGTTTTTTTATAATATGTATTCTACTGTTTTCAAGACTTTACCAAAATTTCCTATTCCAGTTCCAGTCTTCAACGTAATTTCGCAAAATTAACTTGCTTTACAACTTTAACTTACTTTTAAATTAATTTTAAAATTAACTCTTGTCGCCATTCGCTCTCTTTATATTACTCATTCCTAAGCACAACTATTTCAAATGCGACTGAAATACTTCTCTCAGATTAGGTAATTTTACTACCGTTTTACAAGATGGGTGCATATACTTTTCTAGTTACAGACACTACTGCAGGGAATTGTCTCTACTTTCCATTAACACTGTCAATTATACTCTGTTTGCATCACTGTTTGATCCCAAATACGGACCTCATTAACTGTGATTGGAAAGGTCTCAGCTTCAACTTTGATTCAACCCGAGGACTGTTTCCGTCTGCGAAGCAATTCTTAATAATGTAGTCGAAAATTCGATACTAGAACTTGAAATTAGGAGCTCGTTAAATGTTTACTTTTCTTACCAAATTTCCTATAGTCATTTTGGAAATCGATGCGGGAACAACTAAGAACGATGAGACCAATCTGAAATACGCACTAGTATTGAAGTCATCTTTCCCTTTAGGCAACTTCGCCGAACACCTCATTTCCGCCATTCTGAGATCCAAGTACTTCCTCCTCCATATTTAGCTGTTATTTTGCTTGTCTCAGTTGAGTTCGAAAAAATCCTTTCCCCGGATGTAGTCGTCAATATTTTGTCTACCGCACTGTGAGAACATCTTCGCACTGCAGGGATACGATATCGATATTTTGCTGTTTTTTGTTCCGATGAGATTTTCAAGAGGTTCTTATTCAGGATTATGGTCTATTATTTCCCTTCCTTTAAGTTACTTAAAATACTGTACCTCTGCTCACTCTCGAGGGTTCCGCCCTCGAGAAAACTGAAACAGAATGAAGGGCCACAAATTTTCCTCGCGTAATTAAGATTCTCCGATTTTCATAAACGGCCGTCTCAAAAATCAACTTTGCAGGCGATGGAACCGTGTAAGCTTTAATGTTTAATGAACCGGATTTGTATACTGTACAAATTTTGTTTATTAAATATGGTGCTCAGGCATTTCTGTTGCAATATCACGACGTAGAATGTTCCATTTCTGTTTTGTTATAGGATTGAGAAATATATATATATACGTATCTTTCATTTACTTTTGTCTGACTGAGTCTTGTTAATACACTATGGAAAATTAGTGGGACACGAGTAACGCTGAATGATTGAATTTTTTTAGTCTCATTTTATTGAATGCAATGGAAATTTTTATTCACGCGGTCTTCGTACTGCACCTTCGTGGATCTCTTCCACTCATAACATTCTCGATCGAGTGGATTCGAAGCACGAACTACCTCACTCCTCACCCTGTATAGTATGACTCTATCCCTGTTCAGAGAATGCTGTCGGTGATGGTTTGAAAGTTAAGGATTCTATTAGCCAACGGTTTGACGATTTTTTGGTTAAAAAAAAAGGCAAAAGTTTTCTTAAGTTTCCGAAGCAGAGTTAATGTAAATCAGAAGAAGTAAAAGAAGGATTATTATTATCAAAAAACTATTATGTTAACGATTATATTTCAAGGATTAAGGAAAGGTAAATTACTGAGAACGGCATTACCATGCTAATGAACCCAAGGAATAACAAAATACCTGCCCGGAAAGTGGGAGACTTGCGTTTGAGTCCCAGTCATGTCGCTATTTTTCACACCTGTTAGTCCTTCGATTAAATTTACTAAATCATAAACTTCAATATTTTGAAGTATAATATTGACTACCTAAAATTTTACTATACTTTTCGTGGAAGCAGGACCTGTAACGAAAAATTAATTACAATAATTATACATAAAATGCAGACAATTTTAGCGAAATTCATTTTAGAGTATCTTTAGTTTTAACGAAATTATATATGGAACGAATAAAATGTAGTACGAAACAATTTAACTGCAAAATATTTCTTCGGTGACTATCTTTGCAATAAAGATTGTAAAGAGATCATAATATAGCAAAACTACAATTATTACGGAAACGTATAATTGGCGAATCGTCCAGAGCAAATCCCATTCCGCCATTTATGTCTTCGTCCAAATGTAAATTATTCGTGTAGCAGTGCTTTTCTTTGCACCTGCTTCCTTCAAATTCCTCAATTTGAATAATTTGCGAAGTCCAAACGGAATGAGACGTAAGCATGCGGGAAAAAGGAAGGAGATGGAATTCCTTGCTGTCGCTCTTTACTCACGCAGCTTTAGCATTTAAATTCCACCGTGCATTCCTCTTAACTTTCTCAAATGCCTCAGTTATTCTCTCTTTCCCTCCATTAATACAGTGTTCTGTCATAGCGTTTCTTATGAGTTTCTCCATAATCACGACTCGAATGATAACACTAATTTGCAGTTGAACCGATGCACGCTGACGCACCTTTCGTTAACGAAACTATTCGAATAAAAACCTGCCGTGGAAATCATGAAGTATTTTCAATTTTAATGCCTGTGTTGAGACCCACAAAGTCAAGCTTGGACATATTAATTTTATTAAAGAATGAGTAGTTTAATTTTATGTCCTCGGCCTTACAAAGCTAAATTTTTGTGCAGTCGCATTTAATTATTAGTATTTGCACTATCCTAGGATTCTACCAGTTTTGGATTTCCACTCACTGATTAATGAAAATGATAAATTCCACATTATAATTTTCGTATTCGCTTCCTAGCAATGATCATTACGATGGTTCTAATGTTTGTAATGCTGAAATTACGTACGTGTTCCAACATTCTATTATTTTTGTGTAGACGAAATCATTTTTGAGTTTTTAAACATTTTCTGATTATTTGTGGCACAAGGTATCACAGTTACTCATCTTTTTCTCCGTTAACGTTCAGAAACCAAACAAATTTTTTAATGGTATCCTCAGATTCATTGAAAATTATTTTCTATACAGTTATTTAAAGTCTTTTGGAATTCGAAACATAGGAGGTTATATTTTCTTTACTCCTAGCTGGTACCGCGTCAATTCTCAAAATAGAAACATCTTCAATGATTCGAAAACTGCGTTTCAGCGAAAATACCTCAACAAAGAATTAAGAGTAAAACATTGTAATTTCCACAGAAGATATAATTCAATGACCAGTTTCAACTGATATGCCGTCTTCAGGTAAACAAGAAATGAAAACATTTAAGTATATACAGTAAGTTTTGAAGAAATGGCGAGGAAAAGGCAAGGCTTCAAAAATATTATTATATTGCTTAAGTTTTAAGGAGACATTATTTCAAAAGTTTTTATGGTATCCAGTTTATCCAGGCTAAAAAATCGTTCCTCCTCTTACAGGTATGAAACCACGAATCAAGAACCACTTCCGCGCTCATCAACTCTCCGTGTGGCTGCGGCTAATACCGGAGTTGCATCGCGCTGGAATGGAGGACGCTGCCGCCAGACACAACCTCTTCCGCAACCACGATGACCCTACGCTCTACGACGGGCCTTTGAGGGCAGATTCCGGATCTCCGCCTCTCCTCGACCTTCCGGAGGCTGTTTCTTCGCCGTCTCCCGAGGCTTCCGCTCCTCGAGGGCCTCCAACCACCTGCGCCAGCGTCCCCGCGGCCGCCGCGACGCCTCCCTCCGCTGCCGCCGCAGTCAACCAGAGCGACGCTTTGGCCAGTCTCGAAGCAGCAGCCGGGTTCGCGGCCTATTCGACCGCATTGAGCGTGACTATTGCCATCGGGTGCTCGCTGCTCATCCTAAACGTGCTCATATTTGCAGGGGTGTATTACCAGAGGGACAAACACCGCCTAGAGGCGAAGCATTTGCAACAGCAGAGGGACTTTGGCTCTTCGTCAGGAGGAGGTAGGAGTGAGTGGATTATGATTATTCTACATTTTGGGTGGTCAAGGAATGGCATAGGAAATAGAGCGAAAATATTTTGCTGAAATCAGAGACTTCTTAGTACACGCAGAGTCCGCCATAATATGTATACACGGTTCAGGAAAAGAAAAAATATTGTAAAAGTATTTTCAAAATAATTTACCCAGACAAAATCCACGAAAGTTTAATTTCACCTACCTCTAATAAAACCGGTGCGGTCATAAGTTTTGCCAGTACGAGTAACCACAGAAAACTGCCGTACAAGTATGTCAAGATGTCCTTTACAATGCTTTGCGTTCACCTAATTGTCTTGAAGCCAAAAAACCACAAACCACGTTTCAGGTACTTCTTTTACACGTATAATGAAAGCTTACTTGTATTAAATTCATAAGGTCTAAACTTTTATTCAAGTGTTTCTTACAAAATATACTAGAATGTTTTGTTACAAGATTTTCTTATTCTGAAGTATTAGCGAACTCTGTACTTGTGGATATTGGTAGGAGAAAGGAAAAGAGATTTTCATAGAACCGATGATGATTTAGCATGGTCAAGAATGCAAGTACGAAGGAGGAGACAAGAAAAATTTGGTGTCATTGGCTCTTGCCACCATTAGGTTTCGCCCTAGCTACTCGTAAAGGAATACGTTTACAACATGAGTATTCATAAAATAATATTCTAGGGTCACAGAATAACGAAGAACATTTTGAAGCATACTGAGTTGACCCATGAATGGGGAGTAACCAAGGTTCTGATGATCAATTCTAATATTGCGCGAATGTACTTTTTATTCCCTGATGAATATAAATATTTCATAATCTAGGCACTCGATATTTCGCTCCAAATGTAGACTCCAAATCTCGCTGATCTGATAAGCTGATCTATATCAGTTTAGTATCTTCGTTCACTTAATAACTCGATGATTGAATCGTATTGTTTTCTAACGCAATTGCGACTAGTAAATTTTTATTTGAAGAATTACTGGAAACGTTATATTACAATATTGTGGAATAGATAAGAATTCCATTTAAGGAAAAGAAGGAGGTCTAGTTTAGCTGCTGGCTTTAGGTAACTGTATTTTCGGTGGATTAAGTGTTCAAAACTCATTAGTTTTCCCTTGTTCACTTGTATGTTGTAAGGTGTACACTACCACCGAAGCACGCCAGCGGGAAAGAGCAACAACCAAAATCTACAGAATGATTTCAAACGAATTTTAAGCAAGGTATTATTCATAAGACGTTATAAATAAGTTTTTCAATAGTAAGGTTAGGTACTATGGGTGCTAGAATAAATTATTTATATTTTATACATTGACGATTCCTCATTAATAACTTTTTCTTTACTTGCTAAGTATTTATGTTTATTATGATTACTTCTCACTTTGGTTCAAAAACATTGGACTATAATATTTTGTAAATTGTTATCTTCTTTGCGAAGGAAAAGTTAGCTGGTAATAAAAGTGTCCAAAATTGAAACGTTGTAATATATTCACAATTTTATGTAATAGCTCTATTACTTTCCATTCGTTATTTTCATTGTGCATAATAATATCCTTTTGCTAAACTAAAGCAGTATTTCAGTAGCTATTTGTGATCAATGGAATGTACTTAATAAAATAACGATTGATTCAAGTAGTGAGATAGTCAGTAAATGGAGCGAGTGGAGATCTCGTTAACTTGTTGCCGCAATCCAGGTGGTGAATGGAATTTGTATTTCAGGGACGCTTGACAAGAGAGTGGCTTGTGGCGACAGTGGAAGCAGTCTAGATGAAACGGCCACTTCGATGGTCGGGACGCCTTCGGCAGCGGCCACTGCAGCCTCACCCCTGCGAAGCAAAACAGCCTTCTTGGAGATGGGCGTCCAGGCTCCGCTGAGGGCCCCGCCGCCGTCCCCAGCCGGCATTCCGCCCCCAATCCTACCACCGCACCTGGCCCACCACAGGTCAGCACAGCACCCGACCTTTAGGTGAACTCATCCCCACTGCAGCGATGTCCGCACCGAAAGACCACTGTGAATATGGCATTTTTGGTATTTTGCCTTTACTTTATCGCGGAGGAGAGTTCATTTCTTTCCTATAAACACATTCTCTCACGCTTGCCATTTTAATTAGAATATCCATTTGCTGGTGCCTTGCATGCAGGGGAATTTTGTAGATAATTAGAATTCTGAACGCATTTCAGTCGGCTTTCCTGCTGCACCCATCATTTGCTCTGATATTTTTTTGTTTTGAGAGCAGCCTTTGAAGCTGTATATGGCATTCGTTCTCCGCTCAAATGCAAATACCTGATCCGCCTATCCAATTGATGAGTCCACCACCACTTGTTTTGCAACTCATGGTTGATTCATTACTCATTGTGAGTCTGATTTGTTGTTCTTAGCTTCTGAATTGTTTTTAGAAAAAATAGCACCTATAAGTATCATAAATTAGAAATTAGAGCAAATAATATCGCTCATTTAACAACATTTTTATTCCAGCTCTTCCGAATCTCAAATAAAACTATGATAATTACGAAAATATTGGTCAACTCGGTATACGGAATAAAAATTTTCAAAATTTAATCATTAGAATATTCTTAAATTTTTATTTTTTTCTGTGCGTTTATTTCAGAAGAACGCAAGCAATCAGTCGATTTAAAACCTATCTTTTATTATCAATCAATATTTTGTGTCTTCATTTAAATATTTATGCATAGAGTATTCTTCTTCTGTCAATCTCCTACAAATTTAGCTTCACTGATACCCTTAATAGTATAATTTATTTGATACACATGAAATGGAAACTATGCATAACATTATTCATTTTATCATTGGCGTGAGTTTTCACCTTTGGTTTACTTTTAATCTAATTTCACTCAAAACGGTTAGAACAAAAATGGCGGCAATCAAGAAATATTCCCTGTTCCCGTTCGATTCCCAGTACCGTCAGACTTTTTTTTCAAGTGCATTCTTCCTTGGCATTTTTCCTGGGTGAGCCCATGTTGCGCTAGACCACCCTTACCCGTCTTCTAAATCAAAAAATAATCAAGATTAATAAAAGGAAAGTATATTTCTATTTTATCTGACAATAGCGCTAAATAGAAAATAAAGAAACTAAGATTCGGAAGGTTTGTCTAATCACATACATTTTTTAGCAGTTCAGTGAGAATTCTCTCAGTAAATTTTCCTAAGTAAATAATTTAATTAAAAAGACTAAATTGGAAATCTGCTTTTATATATATTTACATTCCACTTCCTAAGGTATTGTATCTGTTGGCTGGGAATTGTGAGAAAACTCGGTAAATCTATGGACAGTTGGTAATTTTCTTCTGAAGACACTTTCATCTATTTGTGTAAAAACGATGCGTTTACGGAATTTTGACGTGTAATAAATTAATGTAAAATGAAATAGCGAAAACAAAGTATAAGAAATTGGTATGGAATGGACACTGACATTTTATGCTTCAAATGCTGAAAAAAAACATCCATATCAGAAGTATCAGTATTTACCAGCTTAATCATGAGTAAAACTAGGTATCTTCCAGTTTCTGACCAGCTTGAGAAATTTCTCTTAAGTCGCTTGGTTTTTTTCGCTTCTAAACAATATAAGATTTTTATTTTCAATTTCTTTGTAGTCAATTAACACTTAAAGTGTCATATAATATATTTTTACACTACAATGAAAACTTTGTAAGAAAATATAATGTACTCACATTTTTGCTCTACTGAGCGTTTCTCTAACACAGTCCCAATCCGAGTGTAATTGAGAATAGGAATATTGATCCTGGAAATAGGACTCTGTAATCGCATTGGAATCGTAAGTTCAGATTAGTGTCGAGAACTGTACAGGAATCGGTGAAGAATTTGATATATTCCCATCACTTATGTTATTAATTGGGAATTAATGCAATGTCACCGATGTTTTAATATACATTTTATATTTTATTTTACGTTTGCACATATTCAAATTATGTTAAGCATTATATCGATTCACTTTAAACTAAACTTAACACATATTAGCTATGGTAATATGTGTTATGCTTATACAAATATTACGATATATTCAAAACACCATTAAAAATTTCCCGGCCACGCCTATAGTTATAGTTTAAAAAGCGTATTGCCGTTCCTCCTATGACTTTCATCGGAATAGTAAGAATAATTTAATAAATGAGAAAGTTGAATTGTCTCTCTGCCAATGAGTATATCTACTGTCGTAATTTTCCGTTAATAGAAATACTTTACTTGATTTATTTAGTTGGCTAATGAATACTGATTTGGACAAAAAATAATTCCTAAACTAAATATTCTTGAATGCATAAAACATAAAGGATGCCGCCAAATTCTGTTGAGAGTTTCAGAAATCGTGACATTCTTCGGGCAGCATTGTCTATTTAGAATTCGGGAAGTCGGGGAGCTTCTCAGCCGGTCTCCCGCAAGAAATCTCTCGGTCAACAAAAATTTCGGAATATATTAATTGTCAGTTCATCTCACATCAGCCAGATCATCATAGCACAACTACTTCTTAGATTTCCATTGTTCAAAAAAATATATGATCTGCATCATCTAAGATTTCAATTAGCTGCCTTTTATCATGGAATTTTGTGGATAGAGCAGAGGATAAGGGACAAACGATATACCCACCGGTAACTATAGTTACCCATGATATAAGTTGGTGTATATGTGCCATGTAAAAGTTGAGAATTGCTGCCCGAAGGAATTACTGTTAACGTCCAAAATACCAAATTGGGGATGGTTTCAAGAAAAACATTCTTTCTTGTGCAGGCTCATCCATGGCCACGCCCAGCAACATATCAGCGCCGCCTCTTCGCCCCCCAACGGTTCGGCTGCCCTTCACCTCTCCGTCCCTCACAACCACCCTCCGGTGCCGGCGCCTGGGCCACCGCCCTCGGCTATGACCCACCTGCACCCGAATCACGGACACCAGCCCAACAGCATCGCGGGGCACCCGGCCGTCCAGCCGACCCCCGAGTCCCAGCCGCTGCTCCCGCATGGGGCCCCGACTCCCCCGAGGGGCCGGGGCCCTCCCCAAGGGGTGGGCGAGATGAGAGTCTGACCGCACGGACGAGCCCCTTAATCGTCTGCCTTTTGCCCTCTTTCTTCTCTTTGGGGGGGCCCAACTCAAAGACAAACAGGCGTCGCTCAATTACTGCCATGTAAAAGTTTTGAATAACTTCTTCGAGATAGTTTCGAGGCTTTTGATTCCTCGAGGACGCACATACACCATTTACTCTTCTCAACGATTCCCCTTCAATAGTTCCTTTCCTTCGGAAGTGTATTTTGGGTTTCTTTTCGAAGTTATGCAAAGGACGGAGGGAAATGCAGAGGGATTTGCGCCGTTGAACCGTTTTATGTGAAACTGTAATCGAATCTCGACATTGACTACGAAGATGGATGTGTGTATGTATGTGCATGAATGTAAGTGTATGTATGTATATGCATATATGTATGTATATATGTATATATATTTATGTATATATGTATATGTATATACATACGATTTCTGAGAAGCTGAAGAGCTTTACGTAGACTCGACAGATCGACTTGGAGATTGGTGCGATCGTTGGATTTGACAGGCAGTGTTTTGTTTTGTTGTTGACTCGAAGTGTTAGTGAAGGAATCAAAAATTGCGCGAATGACAGGTGATGTCTGATCCTTAGTTTCCTTGGTGAAGTGGATGATTAGGTATACAAACAAGTCTTAAATATCGATGATTTTGTAAGATGGCCATTCTGGAGATGCACGTAGTCTCTTGTTTTACGTCCTGATGCACAGCGGATTTTCAAATATAGGTTCGTCTACAAACCGTCTTTTGAGTGAAGAAGCAAAGGGGGTGTGTCCTTATTTTTCTGAGCGGACGACGTTGGCATCTCTGGGTTTAAAATTTATACGTTGTTTTATTAACACGAATTTCAAATCAGTGAGTGGCACTTCGTTTCATGTATCTACTTTCTCTTAGATTAATCAATATTTTCATAGGGGGAAAGCTATTGATTTTTCTACCTCAACACCATACACTCATCTATGTAAACGCTAAGGTCATCTTGCAACCTGATAGCGGCGATTCTTTCCTGATATTAGTCGTTAAAATACCACTTTTAGATTCTTTAAATGACGTTAAATTACTCTTACGTGAAAACTGTAAAGCAGTGGTCATCGTTGGGAAGTTTGAAGAAAAGAACATTTTTTTCTATCCGAACGGTGAAAAAAATCTAATAGAAGCGTCTTCTTTTGCTCATGGATTCGAGTAGGACTTGATGAAATAACGGATGCAAGTTCTCAGCTGGAAATGGATGAAGGATTGTTACAAATTTTTCATGGCTTTATTTAAACACTTTTACTTACAATATTTTGCTATTTAACAGGATAATTTCGCTAAAATGTTTTCTTGATTTCTTTTAACCAAAGAATTACGAACTTCCTATCTGTTTATTTCGGAAGTTTTGTTTTAACTCTGAAGAATAATTATTAAGAAGTCGGGATCTTCCGATCAGTTCTTACTTAAGTATCTAATTTCGTTTTATCGCATTTTAAGAATCAGTCAGAATATGTCACAGAGATTGTCATTCTTCGGCCGACCAGAATTTAATGTACCCTTAGAGTTGCACAAAGTGGTTGACGTACACAAATAACTGCCCTTATATGGAAGAGGATTTCACCTGCATTCTCCCCTTCATCAGGTGCTATTTCCTTTGGATGAAACTTTCAGTTCATTTCTAACCGATGGGCCACTGAGTCAATGTCCGGATGAGGACGACTGGACCTCCCTTTCTATTATGAGTTTGGTGATGAAAGAAATCGGAAATCTTTCAAGACTACGAGAACGAAAAAATAAATAAAAATCAAGGATCCAACAATCAGAAATATGTATGTTAAGATATTATGAGATCAATATTTGTAGTTATTAAGTGTTCTCGAATTGTTTTTCTTTTATTTGTGAATCCAGAAAAAGGAAAACATTTACGCATAAATTATATTGACAAGTTGGAGAAAGAAAAAGGATGCTAGTGTTAAACCTGTTATTGTATGAAATTTTCAAATACAAACATGTTTATATAAAGTCTACTTTTCTTAACATATCAAAAATCCACGAACTATTTTCATATTAACATTAAGTAAGTTTCAATCATCCAGACACGACTGATGAACAATAGCAGAAATACCTTGGAATTAAAACCATGTGTTTATATAATGAGTACGCATTGATGGACTTGAGCCATGGCAAGTTTATTATAAAAGCCATATATCTTTTTCAGATCCATTTGATGAATTAAGTACCCAAACAAAATGGAATTATTAACCGATAATTTTCTGCTAAAATCAAAATATGACAAAAAGGAAGGAGAGAAATACAGCTAACTTCATTTTCTATTTTCAACAATATCGAAAACTTGCCGAGGGGAACAATTATGAAATCACTCAGATTTTACCATAATAGACTATTTTCTTTTAAATCGGATAGAAAAATTAATTTTCTTCAAAATTAGAAAAAATCATTCATTTGCATTTTGAGCCATAAGCCTTTTGATGCCTACTTGTTTCCGTATTCAATTTTCAACCAATTCGTGGACATTCCGAGAAGAACGATTATAGAATCACTTGGATTCTATGAGATTAAAATATCTCTTAGAAGAAAAGACATAATTAGTTTGCAATTTTAGGAACAAGTTGTGCTTATTTGTTTTTTATATGAATTTTTCTATTCAACCAATTACTTACTTACTTACCGAGAAGGACTATCATGAAATCTATCAAATTCCACAAGATTGCATTATTTTCTTAAAGATAAGTATTAATCAAAGATTTAATTATTTACATTATTAGTACCAATAAATTTTAATTTTTTAAATATTTTCTATTCATTATCATATCGTGGACTTTTCGAGAAGAATTTAGCTTCGAACGCATTTTTCAATATTGAATTCTAAAACTTCGTTAAGTTAATCTTCAGACCTCAGGAATACTTATCATTATCCATTTGATTATTTATTGCACTTGCCAACGATCAGCCTTGAAATATAACTCAAATTAATTAAGATAATTCTTTTTTCTAGAAGATAAAGTTGAAAAAATAATTATCTGCATCCAAAGTCCTAGGAAAGGTTTAACTGTTTATATTTATTAATATTCTACAATTTCAAAGATTCGGCGAGAAAAATGGTTAAAATAAAGATGCAAATTTTAAAAGATTTTATAACTTTCTTTGAGTTCAATCGAGAAAGATATTTATTTGCATTTCAGCTTTAAGAAATGCTGGATTACTCATATTTTAGACGTTCATCCAATACTTCGACTCTTCCAGGAAAATAAAAACAGAATCACAATAAATTTTTAAATTTCGAGAATTTTCCGAAAGATAAGGCTGAAAGTTAAAGTGATATTTAGCATTTTCCAATACAACTACATGAAAATGGGGTTCCTGAATCTATAAACGGTTAACAAAATCTGATGTTTGAGAGTGAAATGGAATGGATTTTTGGAGTTATCTTAGAGAAATAATATTAACCTTGAAGAAGACAAACAATTTTTCTAACAGTTTCCACAATAAATGCCAGAAAATGGGTTTTTTCGATTTATAAACAATCATTTGTATGGTTTGAGAGTAAAAGTGAATGATTTCACGGTCTTATTAATCTAGAATAATACAATCGATTTTTTCAGTATTTTCCAATTTGTCTTGGCCATTTGTCAGAGGTCATAATAGTACCCGGGACCTCTGATTACAGCCTCAGAAAACGTGAGCAAAACTTCGATGGACAACATCTTCTGTCTTCTGTTTTTTCTCGTCTCCAAACCCAATGATTACAGCATCGGAACCGTCTGCAAAAATCGATGGTCTAACAATTATTTTCCCTCCAAACTCACTACGTAATTGACGTCTCGATAAACGTGTGTAAAATTTGATGTACATTCCTGAAACAATTCCATGTCTTCCATTTTTTTCTATTTTTTTTTCTATTATTTGTCGTTGCAGACACTGATTATTAGTCTTACGAATTTTTTTTAAACGAACCCCTCATGTAAAAATCTATGGGCATCTATCTATGGGTATTCCGACTTTTTTTCTGCCTCCGAACCCACTGATTACAACATATAAGAACGTGTGCTAAAGATGGACTCAACCTCAGTAAACGTGCGCATACATCGACTGATCCACTGATTGTTATTCTTTCGAATTTTCTTCTACTATCTCATTCATTCATTTTTGATATTTGAAGATATACAATTTTTTTAAATGCATATTCAAACCATTATAGTTTCTTACTGCCTTTAAGCTAAATTTTTAATGAGTCCAGTGACTTTATAGTAATCTTACTGTGCCAAATCTAGCAACATAATCAAAAATTAATTGCCATCTCCACCAATAAACTACATCAGCCAGTCCTCTTCCCCTTTCATTCTTATCACGAAGTGCGAAAATAAGAGAGACCCCTCTGCTTATATGCAGGATTGAGTGAAGATTCATGTGCATTCGTGGTGGATTCATATTGTGTAGCTGGACATTGTCGAACCAGGTGTACCGTGCCTGCTCCAATTTAGACGAAGGTGGTTGTGAGTAGCGACAACTGCTTACCGCGTCCAGAACTACGTCAAAAAAGCACATCTCTTGAACGCGAGCACTCTATAATATTACTCTACCACTCTAATTTATTCTAGTACTACTCTATTGCTACTGGACTACTCTACTGCTACTATCATTAGAGTAGGAGATACTCTAATGATAGTGAAAATGAAAGATTTCTGGGATAATCATCATGAAACAGTGTGAATCTTGGTAATATTAGTTACTTTTATCGAAACTTTCCTCAACAAATCCTCCAAATTGGGGTATTGAAAAAATGAACAGTTAAGCATTTCTCAGGCTTTAAGGAAAAAATGTTTTGCCGTAAGAGTGATTTTTCAACTTCTTTCGTAATGAAACCTCAAATTGGTGATATGCAATTTTCTTTCTTGGTTTCATGAATGGTATGAAAATAAAAGATTTTTGGGAATATCTTCAAGAAAGTCTAATCTTGCACAATACTAGAGATATTTCCAGAATTTTCCTAAACAATTCATGGAAATGGCGGCATTTAGAAAGTATAAGCATTACTTGGTTTTGACAAGTAAAACTTACTTGGTTTTGACTTTTCGGCCCCTTTCTTAAGGAGGGATGGAAGAGGGAGCCTCCGGCCTAGCGGCCTCTGCCACTCCCCGACCCGCGAAAGGGTCTCTGGGGTTGCTCACCAGTCCGTTGACCTCTGGTACCTCGGGCTGGAGTGAATCCGAGCCCCACGGTGGTCTGGCCACACCGTGTGCTCCACGCTTGGAGTTGGCTTCGAGGGGTCTGTGCCGCTAGGTAGAGTCTCCGTCGTGCGGTCCTCTATGGAGGGGCATCACTTGGTAAGGCTATGCTCGGGTAAATTGGGTTCCGCGAAAATTGAGCGTGCGACAATTGAGTGCGTGACAACTGAGTGCCTGCGGCAATGGAGCGTATCTCACAACTAAACTTAACGTACAAATTTTTTTATATTAATTCTTCACAATCTGACAGAAATCATAATTTGTAGAATACTGTTATAGATATATTTTTGTCGACCAGAGATGACAATATTTCGTTTAAATTTCGTCGGGAGTATTTATGTTTACTACTCAATACATATGACAAATTCTTTTTTCGTGAATTTAAAGACCCTTAAATCACACTTTATACTATTTTAACATTCTACATTGTACATTGGTGTAATTTATATTAAACATTTATATTAAGAAAGTTCTAGACCAATTGAGCAGTTCGACAATTGAGCGAGTCTCACTACTTAATGTGAAACTATGTTATATTAACTTCTGACAATCTGACGTATGACAATTTATCAAATACTGTTATAGTTATAACGGTATATAGCAAGGTCCCCCACGGTCGTGCCCTCCCTCGGTGGGTTAGAACCAAAAATAGCACTGGGTCAGCAAGGGAAAATCGGGTCTGGCCCTTTCACTCTCCGCTACTAGGAGCTATGACGGGCCCCACCAGGCTGCTGGCTGGGAACTCACGTGCTACTGCAGGCGGTGTAACCCGAATTGATCGGGCCGGGTAGTTGAAAGACCGTAAGTGTTCGGGTTCAGAAGTATCTTGTAGAATCTTGTATCATCAAGTATCAAGACTAATTAAGAATGATAAGAGTTATTTTTCAAACTTATGGTGTTTAGGTTGTAATCTGATTCTAACAATTTGAGTTTTTTCTTCGAGATAAGTCTAACAAATCATTTTTGTGCATTCTTAAACATAAGAAATGCTCGTTTGTTAATATTTTTTGCATATCAACGTTTCGAGGAATTGCCGAGAAGATTGGTTTTAAAATAAATTGGATCACTCAGGATTAGAATTTTTCCTCGAAAATAAGGCTGAAAAGTTTTTCCGAATAAATCTGAAAATAATTTTTTACGAATAAGGCTGAAACTCATTATTCTTAGACTAATTAGACTTAATAGTTTAAATTTAGTATATTTCACCATTTCGTGGATTTGCAAGATCCCAAACAACTTTAAAAATCTATTAATAAATATATAAACAAAAAACTATCATGAACTTATAAAACCTTTATAATCTGTCAAATATTAAACACTACCAACGAATAAAAATATTTATGATTTAATGCTTTGATTCCTAGCATAGAAATCTAGATATATGTTTATGTATATCACTTATTTAAATATTTATAGAGAATAAATCGTTATCATTAGATATGCTTTTTTCATAAATTACGAATTGCAGTTTAAATTGGGTTCAAATAAAGCGTTCTTTAAATACTTTTCTATAACTATTTAATTGAGGTTATTTTGTTTTTAAATAGTCTCCATTTTCTTGAGGCAATTTTCATGCATCTCTCTTTAGGTAAATAACACTCAGCCGTACCGCAAAAAATTCCCAATAAACCCATAAGATCTGAAGGCAATCATAGTAAAAAATCCTTTATTGAATATAAAAAAACTTTACACAAAAGAATTTAAAACTCCACTCCATTGTATACGTTTAAGTTATTATTATCTGTAAACAAGTTAAATAACGACGAAATATTAAGATTGCAGTGGAAATCGATTCTGGTGCAGCATACCAGTAGTGTAGCCGTGATATTTTCCGTGATACACCTTAGTTAAACTTGAACTTTCACGAAGAAAAATATTTTTAGAAATACCCATATCGCCAACGTTGAAAGAGAATGTAATTCACTTTACATGGAAAACCACAATTTAATTAACATGGTTGAATTATATACTTCCTATTACAATAAGACACAATCTTTGGCTAACTACATCGGTGTGTATTCGAGCAATAACTTCAACATGCAGCTCAGCGGGATCCATTCATCAAACTTCTATCGCCACTTATACAAATCCTTTTATTTTTGTGGAAAAATAAGGCAACCTTCTGGCTCTTGAAGACGGACATTAATGGGAATGTATGCCCAATTACTTATTCCGTCAAAGGCACTCGAAAAATCGACAATTGGTTCGATGATAAGGAAAACATCGCACGGACAACATTAATTCGTTCAAGTTCTTATAGGAACTATAACAACCGATTTATTTGCTTCCTTCTGGATATTTCCGTGTCATTGTTCACCGCATCCTACCTCCGATCCTCATTCTGCTTTCCCCACGTTTTTCTTCGCCTGTCTTTTCCCTGTACCCCTTCCAACAGTACCAGTCTTGCCACCCGCCGCCCTCTTCACCGTTCCTTGTTCCTGCACCACTTCGGCCGCACCCAAGTCCACCACTGGCGTCCCTCTGACAGGCCGTTCCGCCGATGTCTTCTTTGATATTGTCGGTTTGATAATCACCTTCGGTTCGGCCTTAGATGTCCCTCTATCACTGTGGTTCCTCCTCAACGTCGAGGACACTCTAGGGGGTGGTGGAGGTGGAACCCTTCCCGCTGGGGTCTGAGTCTGGCTGTCTGCTTTCGGAACCGCTGTCGTCGGCGTGACAGGAGTGGAAGCGGATGGAGCATGCGTCGGCACGATGGTAAGCTGCGAAGATGCAGGAAGTGAGCGCCTTTTGATGGAAGACGTGGAGGCTATAGATGGTGCAGACGGCAACGGGTGAAAGGGGGCAAGGTCCGGAAGCACTTTGGGATCATTCTTTCTCTTGATATTCCTCAGGGTGGCCTCAGGACCACCGCTCTCCTCCGTTGGCTCCTCTTCTTCTCTACACGTCACGTTGATTTCTCCATCGCCGGCCCTTGCTCCTCTCTCTTCCTCGGGAACAGCGAAAGTGGACAGAGGTGGTTGTGGCCTCACAGCGGAGGCCATAATAGTTCCCGGAACCACCACAGCGACTTCCTCTGGGGAGGTGGCCAAAGCTACCGTCACCGCGTCGTCTTCTGGTAGCGTCTGAGTCGATCCCGTCACCTTCGTCAAAACTTCCGGTTCGTCAGCTGTTGCAGAAGTGGCGTCCACGCCCACGGAGACCTTCTTTCCCGCTGCTTTCCTCTTCTTAGGCCTTCTGGCAGTGGAAGTGGAGGAGATCTTGTCCTCCGAGTGAGGAGACTGTTGGGCCAGCTCGAGGGCCACCTCTAGAGCCAACGGAGAGGGCCTCACTTCCTCGTTGAGGGTCGCTTGCACGGCCCTCTTCCGGCGGAGGAAACGCGGAGAGTATCGCTGCACCACATCGTGTGCAATCCACTCTCTCACTTTAGTGTGCGGGTCCATGGTGCTGGCGCTGCACTGTCTCACCAGCCACCGCCGTCTACGCTGCGCATCACCCCCCGTGTCCTCTTCATCCTCTTCTTCCACCTTGGCCACCTCTTCTTTGCCTCCGAGTCGCCTGAGTGTACAGAAATCCCATCATCAATTGTAAATTAACAGCGGAAATGGGACGGTTTAATGGGACGAGAAATTAGGAGAAAATTAATTCAACTGTGCGTAAATAGGGTTTTCTTGATCATTTCCAACTAACGATTTTCATTATAACAATATCATAACGATCGTATTAGTTTTTGTGTGATGACAGTATTAATACATTATAATATATGGAGCAATCGTAAAATAAATCTACTACATATTTTATTTCTGTGCCACTACTGTGATACTAATACTTAAACATTGCATTGCTTATTTATTAGGTAGAAAGGCGCTATTTTAAATATGGAAATACAGAGGGAATGTATAAACAGGGATATCCTTAAAAGACGTAATTGTATATTTGAGATTTGTCTACAATGTAACCAAGTATGATAGGGTCACGTGTCCCCACTTAAATGTCACATTGCTTCAGAACGACCCCTATTATCTAATTCGCGTAAGTTTCTTTGCAATTGGAAAACCACTTGATGGTTGTTTTTTTGATGGAAATGATTGAAAACAGACCAATTGAAACAGAATATTATGCGGTTCACACAAAAACGAAAGAGCGTTAAAAATACCCGAAAAAGTAAGAAAGACTGAAAAGAAGAAAGTTAGCTCTATAGAAAATAAAAGAGTTAAGTATTCATGAACCCAAAAAGCGAACTGACGAGGCTATGAAAAAGGTAACCAAGAATGTTTTCTCGAAGTGGAGGGTCTTCAGTAGGAAATAAGGGAATGACTGATGAAGTATGGAACTTCTTGTTTTATGGTGGCGAATCTACCCCTAATAAAAAGGTAATAGCTACTAGGAGGTCTTTAAAATGTTAATTGTTATTGATTTGGCAAAGAATCAAAGAAGCAAGTTTGTCTGATCGAATTACGTACAGGAACGTTTTGGAAATGGAAAAAAATGAAAAGTTTTAAGTAAAGAAAGCGAATATTGAGGGAATCTGTTGTCATACATTGAAAAGAAATGAATTTGGAAATAAATTAAGACTGTAAGAAAAAAAAATGCCAGAAACGAAGGCAAAAGCTAAAGTTCCTAGAGGAATTCAAGGATGGAGTTAGTTTTTGGAAAGTACAGTAATATGCATTTTAGTAATCAGTTTCAGGGCAGAGGAACCTATCTGAAACCATTCTAAAACAAATTTTTGAATAAAGGTCCCTTAAGTGGGAGTTGTCTGAATGGATGAGCAGAAAAGAATGAGAATCGCTTGCAATCACGGGCCTTTAATAAGAGACGGAAGCACAATTAGATCAGAATTCAAGACGATGGTTTACCTGAGTGCGCCTATTAGAGGAGTGGTGGTTTTGCTTTTGCTGTGCTTCTCCGTGGGAGCGCTGTCTTCCACCTCTATACCTGGCCTCATTCTCCTAGGTGCCAGCATGCGCCGAATTCTATCCCTCTGATAGTAGAGTCCAGCAAACACACACAGATTGACAGCCAGGAAACAGGCCCCCACGATTACGATGAGTAGGAAAGTGGAAGATTCTGATATACCGCCCACCGTAGGCTCCTCCGTAGCCGGGGGTGGACTGACGAGGGGCGGTGGTGGTTGAGGGTCGGTGGGGAACTGGGGTTGACCAGCGATCCACGGGGGATTTCTCCACGGGGGAGTGACGAAAGTTGGCGGGAGTTCGGGAGGGTCCCAGATTGGGTCCTCCGGTGCCGAAGGGAATGTCTTGGGTTTGTCCGTATGCCCAGGCTCCGTCTGCACTCTTTGGTTTGACGTCGGGTCGGACACAAGGTTGGGGATGTCTTTATTCCAGAAGTCCGTTGCTCTTCTCCTGTAATGCCGTCCGATTGATGGAGGAATTCCTTCAAGGAGAATTCAATTATCTCATGAGATAAATGCTGTATTCGAACCGAAAGCGTTTCGCCAAAGAGACTGTTCACCCAGGAGGCGTTACATATAGAAAAAATCTACCCTAGATTTTCGTGCATATTTCACCTAAGAGTTGGTAGAATAGTTAAGATTATCTTATAATACTACTGGTTGAGGTACCCATTGAATCTCAAAAGGGAAAATAGAATTCGGATTAAAAAACTATTCTTATCTGTACAAATGAGGAAATAACATCCCGCGTCTTAGTTTAGTCCAATGGGATAGGTTATCGAAAACAAATTTTCAATCTAATCAAAGGTCTCAATTCGAAGCCGAAATCTACAACCAACTATAAAAATATGAATCATTATGAAATATCCTTCTTATGAAACTTGTCTCAAGTTAATGCGCAAGTCTGCATGAATTTCAACTCAAGTTCTAACCACACTGTGAAAGTCTCTCTAGATCTGAGCATCAGCTATCTCGTTAGCTCTTACCGTAATTTCTTCTTCCTCTTCTGTTACAGTTATATTACCTTGGGCATGGACGATAGGAAGCCAATAATACTCTCCAATTCTGTTATTTAAATGAATTGTTATAAATACATCTCATCTACATCATATTTTTTCTCTATTTATTTTCAGGATTCTTTCTCAGTAAAGAAGACAAATAAGGTGAAGTTCAATGACGAGGATTGCATGACGATCCGACATGAATATTGCCCATTCAACGAGTGCCTCTGGCTGACATAATGACCATTAGCTATAAGATAATCTTACCTTTTTTGGAATTGACCATGTGCTTTCAATTTATCTAGAGAACTACTCTTATCTTTAGAGACGTAATTTCATTTTCTAACTATGCGTAGCTTTTAAGCTTACATTTTTATATTTCATAGTTTGTAATTCCATTTTCGTTTTTTCTCATTTTCGATTACGTACTAGTTAAATTTATTGTTTCATACGTTGTCTTTATATGCAATTTATTAGTTTTCACGTTTTTTTCACCCTCTTCTATTTGGGTGTTTTCCCGTAACGTGGGTTTTTTTTCTTTGTAAACGTTCAGTTGCAAACATTTTTTCCCACACTGCACTCCTCTTAATTTATAATCATATTTTGTGTATATTATAAAGGCATAAGAGGTTAGGTGAAAGAGAGAACAACGTGGGCCTAACCTCGCCAATAAAGGTTGCAACATTTAATGCTTCATTGAGGACACTTAACAATTTGCAATGTATGGAAGTTGTCATTTAATTTCTTTTGATGAGAAATTTAATCGTAAAATATGTCAAGATTCTGGATTGACAAAAAGTTACTCATCTATCTCTATTAATTCATTACGGTGTTACGTGTATTTTTTGCGATTCCTGTGATTCATCGCTAAACATTGTTCGTCAGGGGGACGAGTTGTCAACAACCTCAAAATTTTACAAAACATTTGTATATTTTATCTGAATTATCGCAACTTCGAAACGAAAGCGATATTCCACGACCATAATAAGACAATCATTCAATTTCCCTTCTTTCGGTTCTCGATCTCATTCCATCTCGATTTCTTACGACTATTCTTTCTAATTTAATTTTGCAAAAGAAATTGTCTTTCACTGATAAAATTGAACTTTACATGTACTTCATATGGAAATCTACCTGAACGAACTTGGTTCAAACACAGCAATGTTATCGAATGAAAAGGTATCAGTACATCGTTTTGGGTCCCAGAGAATACATATGAAAAGTTGGACTCAAATCGGATAAATGGTGTGGACTCCAATCTCAGACAAACATATAAACAAACCCACAAACACAAAAACCCACAGAATTTAGATACTTATTACCTATATAATAGGTAATAAGTATCTAAATTCCTTATTATTATCTATGTAAGACAACTTTAATAGTATAATTAATTTATTTTAAGATAACTACTATGCCAATAGTTATCTTAATTAGCCGTTATCGTTAAAGATCGGCAGATTCTACTGTGATTAAAAAGTAAAAATGAATACAAATCAATGTAGAGTAAATACGTATGACAGCTATTTACGGTTTAAAAGTTACATATCTGCATTCGTACGTAACAATGTTGGAAAAAATAACTGCATTAATTTATATTCTTAGTACTCACGTCCAGAGAGTAAATTGGCCTAATTTTTAAATAAGTATAAATACGATGTCATTCTTTCATACTAAATTATCATAAACAAATTATTTACGAAGTTCAAGTTTTTTATTTATGAAATGGCGTTCCGCGAAGTTAACGTCCAATAATATTGACTGTAAGGGGTTTAAAACTTCGCAAAATTACTTAGAGTAAGTTGAACTTTTTGATTCTTTGTTTAATTTTTTATATTTGTACGAATGAAAAAGATACGGTGTCAAACATTGGGTGCGAATTTTCAAAGCACAGAATATTCTCGGATATTTGGAAAACAGTCATGCTTTCTGCGATATGACACTTAGAGGGTTTCACCGATTTATATGTCTACGATAGCTCAAACGAGAAATAAGTAAAAGTAATTCGTAAACTTGAAATGCTGTGACAACTACTATTACCGAGCAGTAGATAAGTTTGGTTGACGGTGTCGTACTCGGGCCAGTCGAGTTGATATTGCATCCATTCCCGCTTGCCCTGAGTCGAGAAGCCTTGCCTTCTTGGCGCATTGGGATTCCTGGAAAGAAAAGTTGGTATTCAATATTAATTTTCTGAATATGAAGGAATGTAAAAGAAACAAATATTATTGATAACGATCAGACGAGCAAACTAAACTACAACGGACTTCAAAGTGAGTTTCAACAGTAGGAGTACAATACACGGATAATTGGAGGGATACCACATGATTACTTTAATAAAGCAGCAATTAAGGTATACCAGAATTGAATTCTTGAGTTATTATATATTTGTACGCCTTGAAATTGAGATTTTTTCGGAATTTCTGTTTATATATCTTTTTGACGAATATGAATGAAGAAGATAAAAGTGAATATATTCAGTGATTGTTTATGGATTTAGTTGATCGGAAAGTAACGAGTCATTAAGTTTGAGTTAAGGAATTTCGTTTGGTGCCACAACGAAAACTTATCAAAAATAAATATTTTATTTAAATATTTGTGGGTGTAAGCCTAGTCTTTTTAATTGATTTGTACTCAGAAAAACGGGTAAGGGTGGAGGAAATCCTATTCCTGAATGGATTTTATGTCTTAGCTTGTTTTCTTTACATGGAGTGTTGAATTGAATCTTAGCAATATGTATAGAAAATAAACATTTAATAATAAATTTGAAGAAGAGAGAGGGCAATGCTTTGGATGTGATTAAGTTTTAGTCATTTATTAAGGTGGAGCAATCGTTCGTACTCCATCGTTCTTTGAGTAACCTATATTTTCACTAAGTGTTATATGAACATATTTAAGATATCCTATCAGTGTTATATGAGCATATTTAAGATATCACGATCTAAGCCTTCTATAGATGACTTTCAACTTCTCCAGAAACAACTCGCTCTTCGTCGTTACTAAATGGAAAGATATACTAACTTGAACTGATTGTAAAACTTTTTGGCTAAATTACGGGAGACTGGGGTACGAATGTCCATCGGGGAAAGACATTTTTACGGACCGCGGTGGTGAAGTGGTTTTCATTGTGAACCCAAGGTCCCGGGTTCGAATTCTGGCTAGTCGAATATTTGCTACTAGGGAATGATTGCTGTTATTCGTAAAAAACAAAAATTATTGAAATGAATGTGATTGGAATTGTCTTGCATCAAAGAAGCTGTTATCATTAACATCCATTTCCATATAAGTTCCTTTAGACGCTCAGTCTCACCCTGTCTTGGCGAAGTTAGTCCAGAAGGTCATCACGGCTTCAGCGAAGAGGGCTTCCTGAGCGCTGAACTTCTGAGGGAAGTGTGTTCGGATCTCTCCCCAGCCGTCCAATGGAGCACCGAAAACATATGGCAGCTCCTCTCCTGGTACGCTGCCAGACGTCTGCACAGTATTTAACGATCACTCACAATGGAAAATGAGTTCCATACAATAAAATCGAAATAAATTTCAAAACACCTTATTTGAGAAAACTGTGGAATAAGTTGAGGCATAATCGGATAACTCGGCATTTATTAAAATATATAAAGTTAGCAAATTTTGTATTTTATGGAAAATACGGATACATGGCGCTTCAGTCATCAGTTCCCAGCACTTCCAAAAAGCTTCCTTAGCCAATGCAACTCTTATTTGAACCTCATCTGTGCACCTCCCATCCCAAGAGAGAAATATCTAATGATAATTAGAGTTAATCTATTCCAGTTTTCCCCTTTTATGATGATGTTTATCTTAGCTTTCTTTCATTTGGTAAATATCATTACTTTAGTATTTCTTACGGTTATTTGAATTCCAAATTCCCCTACTATCATTTTATGCAGCCTTTATTCCCGAATGAAAGTTTTTTTGGAAGATAAAATTCTTCTCCGTGATAGTAGTGAACATTAAAATCCGGCAAAATCGTATGGTACTTGCGGAGGTTTCGAGAAGTTCAATTCCTGTTTATAATTCTCAAAGAGATTTCTGTTTCAGTGCCCTTTCCGCTTGCCGCACGCCGAAGTGCAGATCTCAGGGATCGTCAGTACAAGTCCAGGGGCAACCGAATCGCGGATCGTTTGCAGCATCTCTTGAATAAGGTAAAGAGTAAGGGTGTTTTTTTAGGCAGTGGTTTTACTTTTTTTTCTGAAAAAGAATTCCTCGATATATCAAGACCAAATGTATTTTACAATTGATAAAAATTGATATTTATGAAAAAACCCGTGGTTGGAAAATCCTTTCTAATTTATAAAAAATCCATAGATTTGTCCGCATCATCTTTCGATAATCCATTCTCAATAATAAAACGACTATCCAAAATGGAAAAAATTTGTCTTTCTTCTTGATAAGTAACATTTTTCGAGATAGTAATTTTTGTTTTTTTTGAGTTTTGATTCCAGATGTTTTTCATCTACGCTCCGATTTCAGCGTCGTAATCCTGGACAACGGCTAAATCACATTTTCAAATACGCTTGCATGATACATCCGTATATCGTGTGTATTATACGTTAAAAGATTATCTCGCGAATTTGTCTTTCATGTGGTTATATTTAGCTTATTTTCATCGAAATTTTATCATTCACCTATAATTTGATGCATTATACATTTATGAACCACATCGCTGAAATTAATGTTTACAAAACCCATTACAGCTTCCACATTCCTGAGGGTCACAGTGGCAAAGGTGTGAGCACCCCTTCTGAGCATCAACTCTCCATTCCACTTGAATCAACCCCATCCAAAATCACCATCACAGGGTGATGAGGTGATACCAGTGCTCCTGCAGACGGAATCGCAACGCCGATGTCGTGCTTGTTAGTTACTCACCCCAGGGAAGTCTCCAAACTTGGTGCGATGCGAAAAAACGTAGAAGTAAGACTTTGGGTTGACAGCAGAGTGATAATCGGCAGTCTGCACCATTGGGGCCACCATCCTGGCGTCTCCAAGCAACTCGAGCAGAATGTCTCTGTGCTGCTGTGCCAAAGTAGCATCCGATGCCATTCCGGAACTCATCTTTGCTCCGATTCCAGCGTCATAGTGCTGCAAAACGGCTGCAAACACCTGCGAAGTAGAAAGTAGAACTGCAAAAGTGTATGCACTACTATTTCAAGAGGGTTTCGATTTATATCGATTTCTTCAGAGTACTTCTTGTTTTATCATTGTAATGGAATATTTGAAAATCCAAATTTTGTTACCTTCATCTATTCTTCTGGCAGTTACGACATTCCTTATACTGTCGGTGCCCTGTATCTTGACAGTGCACAAGAACAATTAAGGGTAATCTCTCAGTATTTGTTATGTTAGGTAACTCATTAAATCAGCATATAGTGAAAAGTATTATGACATTGAGAAGAGCGAATGCGGTTTCATAGAAGACCGAATTCGCTTTTAAATCTACTCATGGATTTTAGATATTCAAGTTATAATGATTAATGTCCCTTTTCGGGGTATCCAGCTCAGTAATGGTGATTGTTGAATGGCAATGCGTAGGATAAATTCTAAAGTTGCGATAAATTCAAAATGTACAATGCGAGTTTCCACAGTCAAATTCAATCATATGTGACGTAATTTTGTTATTGGTGATTGGAGGCGAAAGATAAAAAACAAATCTTAGCGTGCGTGCTCTACCTGCTTTTGTCGAGTAAAAACAAAAAAAGAGTTTAAAGATTTTCATCACGACTCTATGGAGAGAAAAATATTAGAGCCATTATAATGTAAATATCCTAATATAAACATGCTAATATAAATACGCTTTGGATAATTGGTCTACCCTTGGCGCATCAGACTGACCTGGTCAGGAGCCATTTCGTATCGTGCCCTCACGTACTCTTTGATTGCAGCATCTCTTTCCCTCTGCAACAGTCCGTGAGTGAGAGCCACAGCTCCCAAAGAATGATGGGCTTCCCTCTCCGTGATTCCCAGCATGAGGTCATATCTGGAGAAGAGATCCCGGTACACGCCCATTAGCTGCCGTGGCTCGTTGGGCACCACGCTGCCGTCCACTACGGGCCCAAACGGAGGGTCGTATCGAGAGCCCGCCACGCGCACGCGCATCAGCTCCATGAGCTCTTTTCGCCGAAGACAGGCCGCCAACTCATCGTTGCGGTCCACAAGGGCACAGTTTAGTGCCTCGGCCACCTGTGAACCAACAACACGAAACTAAAAAAAACAATTTGAATGTAACGAGGAAGGGAACGAAGTTCGCTATGTCATACTGGGGGTCAACTTAATATGCAATGGATGGTTATAGTTAAAATTTCCCAGCTCAACACGTGATTGATACGAGAAGGGTAAATATGTCGATAAATAAAGGAAGTCGATTTATAAATTAATTAAAATAAATAAAAATCTACAATTGCGATTCTGAGTCCATAAATCTTTTCAATGAAACAGTTCAACAGACATCGAATAAAATCTGCTTTCGTAGCAAAAGACTCATGTTCGTAGGAGTGTTAGAGTAATACACCTGACTTCTGCGAAGCGAAAGCTTAGTGCAAGCGCTTCCTCTTATAAACTCTTTCCTTACAGATGTCACAATTTAAATAACATTTCTACCGAGTTTGGTAACCTTCATATAAATAGTTTCTTGAGTAGAGTTGAGTTACCTGTCGCCATTAAAAATCTTCTTCGGAATTCGGACCAAGTTTTTTATGTTTAGCTAAAGAATATTAATATTTTACTTATCGCATATACATTGTATGAACTGGATTTCATAGCCAATTATTCCAACAAATCTGAGAATTGAACGCCATGCTGTGTTTAAATGTTCCTGCGATTGAAGTCTTGCGATATACTTATCTCAAGTCCGTTTACTAAAATAAGCAGCTAAAAAGCACCCTACCTTATCGTATTTACATCCCTAATTTCTTTTTCTATCTCTTATTATTGCTAAATCCGGTATGCAATTAAGGATCACGTGTTGAGTACGTATCGTACGTTTCTCAAGGAATTCGATGAGATTACGAAACGAAATATCGGCGCCATTTATGGTAAAGTATAGCAAACACTACGGAATCTACAGTTTGCCAACCAATGTATTTAGACGAGTAGCTTCGCAACCATTGTTATTTTTTTCATATTTGAGATCCTAAAAGAACTATTGAATCTGTACATACAGCGACTCATTGCTTGGAATCCCAAGCCGTAGACGATGCATTCTTATCAGCGAGATTATGGAAAACACTTCGATGATACACATTTCTCTACTAATTTGAATAAACTTACCTGTATGGTTGATTTGACAGGGTGTGAAGTTAGGGCCCAATCTCCGAGGGCTGTTCCACTCATAAGAATCGCTCGATGAAATAATCCTGAAAAAGATATACTTCCGAATCAATACACTAAAGTAATTTGGCGAGATTTAACAGTGCTTGAAAATTTATATTCAATTGTTACATTATCTTTAATGGTGTGTCCCATTTTCAGCGTAGGGGGAATTTCCATAGAAAAATTTGATCCGAAACTGAAGTGTACCCAAAGTTGAAGATTCTATAAGACGCAAATTTTTTCTAGTGGCAGGTTTTAATCCATACAACAAGTGTAATCATTCTTTCTGCATCGCCTTGCTAAGGATCAAAATATATTGTTTGAAGGAAGTCGCAGTTTTAATAAACTTTTGTGTGTTTCTCGCAGAACGTTCACACTCTTGGAGTAATCTCAGCTATTGAAAAAGTGTCCGTTCTGTAAACTTTCCCGCAATATTCGAAGTACTTTTGTCGGTGACTGCAAAAGAATTTTAATCAAAGATAACTAAGAAAATTGAGTTTATCTGATAATACATTTTTACCTCACTGTGACATACATCAAGTTTTGTTTATAGTGAACCAATAGATTGTGTTTATGTTATATCATCAAAAAAAAGATCAGTTCACGTTAATTCTGTTTACGGCTCAAGTCCATTTTGCTCTGTTAAATATGAGATTCGTTTAAAGTGATATAAGGGCATTTTACCCAAGCAATGGTAATAATAAAAAAGACCTAATTACGGAATGTGTCCATTTGTCCATTGTTCCCGACAATAAGCTTGTTAGGAACTACTTTAACAATACTATTTCGAAACACTGAGTTAAAAATCCCACTGCTGAAGGAAAAGAATGTACCATATATTATGAGGATAGCTTAATAAGAATCATACATATTACTTCTATACGATATTTTTATAAGTGTTCTTAGTAAAACTCAATGTTATCGTTGTGAGTTATTTTGAAGGAAATCTGAGGATTTTAAATTTTCAATGAAAACTTTAAACTAGTGTAAGTAAATTCTTAAACCACATCTGTTTTTGAAGCACATATTATTTAATAATAATGAAAAACTTACGCTATGGTTGAAACATTTTTTAATTCATAAGTACACTTCAGTTTCAGTCAAATTCGAAGAATCTATCAAAACAAAGAATTAATGAAAACACGCAACATAAACCACACTCATAAAGCTACATTTTCATCACCGACTCATATTGTTTTTCTCTATTTATAATATTGAAAATAAATAATTGGTAACAAGGGAACTCATACCGTGGAAGTTTTTGTTTCTAAGTCATGAAGTGTTTGTTCTTCAATATATTTACGTTGAGACTCTTATTTCACAATTAATCAAACCACGAAAATTCGACAAAGAAAGAGTAAATATGCACAATTATGAGAAGGTGAATAGATTTTAACGAGTGCTTCGAATTTGCCAATTGATATCCATATCTTCAATTGTTCTGAGACTATGGCACTCACCATCCGCGCCTCTCGCCACGGGAGACACGAGCAGGAAGTTGACGCAGGCGGCCCCTGTTCCGTGGCCCATCAGAGTGACGCTCGATGCATCCCCACCCACGCCGCCGATGTTCTCCTTAACCCACTGCAGGGCGGCGATCTGGTCCAGAAGACCAAAGTTACTCACTGTGTGCTCGTTTACACCCGGACGTAGGAAACCTTAAACCATGACAGAAGGACAGTTAAATATTTTATCTCATCAGCTTGGGTAGTGAAACGTGGGCATTGAAACGGAGGTTGCCACTTCCCATTACGTTCAAACGGAATATTATAAAACTAGTTTCGTTACCCTTGTATACTGAATATAGAATTTTATTTGTAAGATGTCTGATATGTATAATCTTGGGTTTAAGTTCCAAACCAAAAAGAGAAAATCTATCTCACTATCAGATACTTAGGGGGATATATTTGTACCTGGCGCGTTTGCTCGAATCAATATTCCTAACGATGAACTTCAATGTCTATCATGAAAAATGCAAATGTTGCTTCCATATTTTTAGAAACAGAACAACATTCGAAAGAATTACAGTATTATTTCTTTAAATTTTAATAAAATGAATTTTCTGTCTGTCTATGTTTACGAAAGTACCCCAAAAGCGGCTTTTCGGCGTGTGGCAAGAAAATGGTTGCACCATGACTATTTCCCTAATTGATTACTTTCATGTATCAATTGAGGAAAAAATGAATAATTGGATTCGTTCTATGATCTATTTCTCTGATTTTTTCTCTCAGTACCAGAACAGAACCAGAACTATGTAACAAGTATGACGCATTATATCGGCTACATCCTCTGTGAACGTGTTTCTAAACTTAATTAGTAAATTTATCCTTTGTTAAAATCTTATAACTTCCAAAGATTCCCATTCTCCGTCCTGAAACGTCCTGTAACAATTCTTCATAAACCGCCTTTCGCTGCACATTTTCTCGCTTTCTTACCTCGCTTTAATAAAGTCAATTCATTCATTCACTCTGATTCTCGAATACAACACTTGTCAGCAGGGTAACACATTCATACTCAAGGCGAGACCCAACTAACGCAAAGTATCATCGCTCGTCATTTTTAACATTATAATGTCATTTTCTTCGATAAACCTATTTGCTTCCTCTAGTCACTTAAGGCTACTTATTTACAAAGATTGTACTTTCTTACAAATCCAAAATCACCGTTGCTAGCAAAAAGCTAAAAAATAGAGTTGCGTTTGCCTCTAATCCTGTTCAAACATAAATAATTTATCATAATCGCTACATATTTTTATAATGTTGCGCGCAATAAAAAAAATTGACGATTCCATTGTCAATCCGATGAAGAATAGGCAAAGATGACAGTTGAATTAAAGTGTGTAATTCCAAAATACATTCAAGGAAATTCTTATTCACATCAAGGAATAGCTTCTAAGTTTTGCTGATCAAATTGAGGTTATTCAAATTATTGCGAGCAATTTTTCCAGGCTTACTTGAATATATCTACCTATACATAAGATTTAATTTACCATTGTCAATGAGAAAAAATGTCGTTAGAATAAAATCTTCGCTCGTAGAATCGTTCACTTCGTAGAATTTTGATAGGTCCACTCATTCGTTTCTGGATTATTCATTTACTCAAAATACTTTTGAAGGGAAAAAGTAGATAAAAAGTACCCCAAGCTTCAAGAGAATTAAAAAAATGCAATTTTTCAATCGGCAAAGGAGTTTCCGCGAAGTTTTCCAGATATTTGCAAGGAGAGAACGGTCGAAATCGTCAGGAGAAATGATTTTCGAGAGATGAATGTAGCAAATCGAAAAATATTCTAAAGATATTCTGGCGCTGAGCACTCCAAAGCAGCCGAGGCAGAGAAATGAATTATGCAAAGGATAAATGCCAAAGAGTCACATAGAATCTAAGATCCTTCAGTCCTCTCAGTCACTTTAAAACGTGAACACTATCGATCTATAAGTACATCTTTGCGGAGACACTTCGACTTGAAAATGTAGAATATGCAAAGGGAAAACACATTCTTGGAAAAGTGAATCTCCTTAAGATGAGCGAGTTGTCTAATTATTAGGATTAATTTATTCGTTCCCTTGCTACTCTTGCGTTGGTTTATATATTTTAGTATATTTGATGATTTTCATTTATACCTTGAATCTTAATGTCTCCGCAAAGATTACTGAAATCGAAAAAAGCTGGCCAAACGACCAATAATATATTTTTAAAAGCCGCCCTTATCCCTGGTCTGTAACCTATCTTCAAAAACAATTTTTATTTTTCTAAAGAGTAGAAATATCAGGTGTAGTCAACGCCAATTTTGGGGAAAATTTCTTTTTCGAACTTTGGGGCATATTGCATAGAAAACTGAAACATTCGCTACTTTAATGTAAGAGAACCCATCCGGAAATTTATTTACTTACAAGAATGCGTTGAATTTCGAAAGTTAGAACGGACGGCGATACGATTCGGAAATACTATGTCGATTCAGTTGTTAATCAGATACTTCAAAATGCAAGGCGTGAAAATTGTTAAAATGGAAGATTTAAATAAAGGAGCAAAATAAATGCAGAGGAAGAATGTTCTTAGAAGATGATATTATGTGTCCGTGTTACGTGGGGCGTTCTGGTACTGAGAGAAAGATCAGGGAAGTTTGTACGAGAAGTAGTCGTTTCAAAAAGTCACTTTCCGCGAACGATACGCAAAAATAGATGGAGTAGACTCGCGCAAAAAAAAACCGCCTCTGGAATAGATAAGAAATACCTCCGTACGATTTTCAAACCAGAAAATGATTAATTTGTCGTCAATTGAATGGTTTATTTTTTTTGAGAAATTAGAATTTAAAACATAGTACTCCTGCCAAACAATGCTCATCAAAATGGAAGTGACTCCGTTTAACCTTCGGATCAAGTGATTCCTTGAATTTGTGAAAATTCGATGAAACTCTTAGGAAATTCTCACTCGATTATATATTTCAGGAGCATCTTTTACCGCAACACAACTCATTACCTAGAATCATTAGGACCTTATCTCATATAGGATTAAATACAAAGATTCAAATTTCCGGAAATCTCAAAAATACTCGGAACGTATTTCCGAGATCTCTGTTCCTATATCACTCAGCCAAATGAATCCGAAAAGTAGCAGCAAATTAGGGAAATACTACATTTTCTTATTTAAACGTGGACAGAAATTAGTTATAAAATTTACCAAATTGCTAGCAAATATTTGTGCGATTGGTATATTTACTGTCTGCATAAACTTACGCTTACAAGTGATTATTTTAAGAAAAGTATCATCATACAATTTAAAAGTTCTTCATGACTGTTAAGAATTATTTACCATAATAAACGATGAATCTAATCACATATTATCCTAGCAAAATCAATAATCTTCCTATTCGTGGCTATTTCAATAATTTTTACCACATCACTATATTTCAATTAAATATCGAATACTCCAATAGCTATTACAATCACTAAGAGTTCCAATATAGTCAGTAAGCAGACAGGTAATTTTCTTAAGTCATACTAAAATGTAATTTTCAGCCAATATAGACTTAGATTATGATACCATAATTAATAAAATTCATGTTTTGGTTCGGGACATTCTTACTTTATCATTTATATTTCACTGACTAACTAATTATGGTGGAATATACTCTGATATTGTGGTTATAATTGATTTTACTAAATCTTGAACTAATGGCAGAGCTTGAGCAATATTTGCCAGCATGGTATTTGAAAAGTCTCCATAAATTTATATACATATAATTGTTTTTATTCAAGGAGAAATATCCTTTTCCAACTGATTATTTCACCGCGGTTATTCTTAGCGATCCATACTACATGCGATACATTACATCTTTTCCCTCAAGAATCTTTAATCTTAAATTTATTTAAATGAATTAAGAATGTTTATCTCGTTCGAATTTTTTTTTATAATTTAGACTAACCGAATCATTCATTAACTAACAAATGGCCAATGGTGTACACTTCCAATGAAGAAAGATTCAGAGAAATCCGTACAAATTTAGGTGTTTTAATGAATGAAAAAATTCTTGTAGATACTGTCGAAAATGAAAAAATCGCATGCAACGTAACGGGAACACAATATTAGCTAAGGGGTTCAATTTCCAGTCTTTCCGGAGATGAAAATAAGTTTGAGTGAAAATGAGTTTCTAGCTCGCAGTTTACCGCATATCTCGAAATGTAACCGTTTCTGAGATAGAGAGGGGGACGGACGCACCCTTCGCAAATTATAAATAATATGATGATGTTATCAAGAATTTCAATAATGGTGCTAAATGCATCCTTTATCAAGTACTTAATGTAATATATTCCACTTCAGCTTTCTGCGGCGTTTATAACACGTGAATCTTACCCAGT
Organism: Ladona fulva; assembly: GCA_000376725.2. Classification (NCBI taxonomy): domain Eukaryota; kingdom Metazoa; phylum Arthropoda; class Insecta; order Odonata; family Libellulidae; genus Ladona; species Ladona fulva. The sequence goes on from KZ308731.1 coordinate 1,231,244, forward strand.
ATGCCAAGACGGAAGTTGAGGGTAACCACAACGACTCTTCCATATGCTGCGAGCAGAGATCCGTCGTAAGGATTGCCGGAGTTCCACTCATAAGATTCCCCGTGGATGAACACGATCACCGGATACTTGGGCCCCGACCTTCCGCCGCCAACTGCAATACAAGAACATTCTCTAATTTAAATGATCACGTGACCTCATTTCGAGCTCCTCAACAGCTAAAGGATTTGCAAGATTTATTTTAATAAATCTTGCAAATCCTTCTTGTAAACGAAATATAAAATTAAATTATAAATAAATATATTTAAAAATATGATTAATTCTTCTCCCTTGCAGAATACATAACTGGAATAATTTAAAGTACCTTGTTAACTTGCCGAGAAGTATTTGCCAAATCATCCCGTTTGATTCATACAGCCTTACATACACATCGTTCATAAAACCTTTCTGCGTAGAAATACAAAAGTGACATTGCATTTGCAGTACATGAGCTTTTCGCAGTTGGTGTCTTCGCAACCAACGGAGAAGATTCAACACTCCAAGACTGGAACACTACACTGAACATTGCGGGGCAGAATATAAGACTCGCGATCGACCCAATGCAAGCGGATTTCCTGTACTGAATACCGCGTTACAAATGGACGATAGAGGACGAGAGTTTTTTTCGTGCGATAAATCCGATGGGACTTCCACGTATTGAAATGGACACCAGCAAGTGATCTCGATGACTGGTCCTCTACTGAATCTTCTTTCCCTCCCCCGGATAGTCTTGACCTCCGTCACTTCGATGTTCCGTTCCCGACTGCCTTACTCATATCTATCGCAGTGTTGCCACTCACCCATCGTCCTCCCGATACCAAATCTTCTCCCCCTCGCGGCCAACGCCGTTATACTCCGCGAAATAACGCAGGCACGACTTTCCACCGGAATACTTTTCCACGCACTTGAGGCTCAAACAGCGCGGAACACTCATGCACCACATGGTGACAAATGTACAAATTTAAAATTTGACCCGCTCTCCAAACTGTAAGCAAAGCCACACCACTTATCATATCAGTGGCGTAACGTTAGAATTCGCAAGTCAGTATAATTATCTTGTGTCAGTATAAATATCTTGAGTCCTTTTCGGTAGTAATTTATCGCTTAAAGATGTAGTAGGATCAGCTGATAGGAACTTGTGGTTATGTAATACTTGTATGTCTCAGAGGCAACCAATCGAGTGTGAAAGAGGTGGCTTATTTCCCGCTCGTACGTCCGTTGCTTTAGTATTGTAGCTATTGGTGGTCTCTTTTTTTCTGATAGTATTAGGAATACCAATCAGGTAGCTAATTATGGAACTCGGTGTTTTCACACCCCCTGCCATTCCCCATAAATTAGCTTGCGTAGTACTATCCTAAATGTGTATGTAAACCAATCAGGGAAGTGCAACAATAATAATATTTGTTACGGGTAAGTACCCTCTTATAATCATGTTAAATTCAATCCTTGCCACACGTCGAAAGGCGATTTGCAGGTGTAATTTTACTGAGTACCTTAATAGCCATCATTATTTTGAGATCCTCTTAGAAATATCGAAGTATAACACACCTAAATGCTCGGATGTTTGTTGTCCATACGATTCATCACAGTAAATTGTGTGTAACAGCTAATGCTAATGTGTCATAAAATGACCTTCATATAATCCATCTTTAATTCCTAACATAGCCTTTATATGACATTCTCCATATATTTTAAGAGATAATACATGAATGAGGATTTAACAATCACACGAGCCGTTGGAGTTTTTTACAACCGAAAAATTTTGGAAAATTGTCGTTTGTGTATTTAACAAAATTCTCGCCATTCAGGATCCAAATCAATAATCCACGACAAAGATAAATATTCGCTTTTTTAGGTGCTTTTCTCCATTTCGCGAAAGTATTCTTCTGAAATTAATTTTGCTAAAGAAGTAAAGTCTGTTACCGACAAAATGATGTTTACTAACAGATGCTAAGAGAGATTTCGACTCGCCTGGGATCGAACCGGGACCGTTAGGTAAATAAGCATATACTTTTAATAATATGCTAATTTTTTAAGTTTTGCGACTTTTGGCTCTCAATCCTTAGACGAATACACACACACACATGAGAATACGAGGTGTGAACGGACGCATCCTTTCTAAGCTCCACCGCAGTTTTCGTGTACTTCGCCAAACAACGGGGAGATTATTCCTTTCAGAAAGAACTTCTCAATATTTTGGAAAAGACTTCTTCCCAACCCACTATGGATGCGGCTGAAGACCCTGTTCTTCCCCTAAAGCGTGGGTCTCCTTCTTCCCCCCTTTGGAAAGAGAAAGCCACCCTTCCTCCTCGCCGTAAGGTTCTATTGAGAAACTGAATCGAATCGACTTTGAAAAGTCACAACCTGCCTACGCTGCTGGGAAGAAAAGACGGCGTGCTCCATTTAAATGCGCCTGCTTATCCTTCCGTCGCCAATATCCAGACCAAAAAGGCAACTGCTTATCGGCAGGCTCCTGAGATATGCATCAGTTGCCAACGGGGCAACACTCGACCAACCTTCGAACTATTCGAAAAATACTTCAACACCTACCGTCAGATCGAACGCATGGATACCGATGAAAAGGTCGTTACAACATCCACGGGACCTACGAGGAAGACTGGAATTCACTGCGTTGAAAATACTACACTAATTTCTAGCGTCCCACCTGAGGTTTCGATGAGGATGTGCGTTCAGCCATTGGCGCAAAGAGGGAAGACTGTGACCGCATCTTATCCTTCCGAAGAGTAATGAGAAGCAACGGCGGCATTTTACTAGACTCTGCGCTACTCAGTACCTCATCGGAGCATCTTCTTTTCCTTTGAGGGCTTTCGGTGCTTCTTATGTAAGCTTGTAGTGAGGCTGGATGTCCTAAATTTGCAGTGTTCTTCGACCTCTGATAGCATTGCTATTGAAATTCACGTTAGATGATTTCTAAGAGGAATTTGTTTCCTTTTCCTTATCTCTATTTCGGTCTCAGAGGGTATGGCGCTGACCGCCGACAAAACGGCTCCTGGAGTGTTTCTTAAACCTCGAATTCATCGACAATCAAGTTTTAATTTCTTTCTTTACTGAATATCTGTATTAAAAGAGAGTTTAATTGGAATTTTTTTGTGATGATATAATAGGCAAAAGGTCGAAATATTAAGAAAAAGTTTGAGTAAGGAGTGTAAGTGTCCTTAACTTAGCTGAAGCTGGCGTAACGCTTCTTATTCGATGCGTTTCCTGAAATGAATTCTGCTTAAAACTATAGCAATAGTTAAATAAGGATTTTACACAACGGAATAGACAATAATATATAATATAATGGCGATTGGTTTTAAGGCAGGCCGCTTCCATTTCTCTGTGAGATTTACTTTGAGATGGACTTGTGAACTTACTTATACGCCTCCCTTAAGGATAGGTAATTGCAATCCGGTTTGATTAAAAGGGACCTATTTCATTTATGTATTCGAACAGGCTTTGCTCGAATGGCTCTACCTCGAATCCTGGTAGCAGAAATTGCTCCGATCAGAAATCATACAAAATTGGCGTAAACCCGAGGATCCAGGAGGCATTTATATTATGCTGGCTAACTGAATGTTTGCTTGGGGCCCATGAGTGTCTTTATAGCTTTGTTGTCATTAATTCGTTTTAGGGCCCCGGGAGGATGTTAAAAAATACATTTTCAATGGATAGATTGCACATTTTGGGCAAGATTGGCTCTTAAAACGTTGTAAAACTTCCTTAGGTCCCCTAACGACCCTCTTTCGATTTATCGAGGGTACATTAGCAAAGACCAAAAGTTGGGACCCTAAAGTAACAACGTCCATCTGTTGTAAGGAGATAATTCAATGTATATTCCATTTATTGCACACAATATAGAGCTATGTAAGTTCCAATAAGGAAACAGTTTTTGTTGATTAGTGGTGTTATAGCACTCCAAACCCTGCAGTATGCAATCAACTTTTACTACATGTATATAATACGTCAAAGTTATAACGTTCAGAATATTCCAACATACAAGTCCCTGTTTATTCAGAGTGCTACCTGCAATGATGCCCCTGAATTAGTTTCCGACCAATGAAAACTGTCAGAGGGAAATTGACCCCCAAAAATGTAGTAGAAAATAGTTCCAAAATTCCTATATGCAAGGCCCAGGTAGACAGGAATAAGACACATTCGCAAGAATTTTATCTCCCTAACGAGCAAAATACCCGTCGTATGATCACTTGAATTTGATAATATTGTTTGTAAAAAATCCCAAAGAAGAATGGACTTTAAAAAAGTCTGACGGAACAGGCAATCGAACACGGGTCTCCCAATTGCTGATCGGGTGCTCTGTCCGTTGAGCTATCCCGGCAGAACATTTTCCAAGCCATTCGGGAGACTTTGTGGGCAAAGGACGTGTACAGAGCATCCCGACCGGCAATTGGGAGACCCAGGTTTGATTCCCGGTCCCGTCAGACACTTTTCAAGACGATTCTTCCTTGGGAATTTTCCTGGGTGCGCATCATCTTGCGCTAGATCACCCTTACCCGTTTCAAGTGTTTATAAATTTAAACGTGCTACAAATCCTGTGATCTCTTCTGGTTTTACTGATTTATTCTTTTTTATCGCCATTCTGTCAATTGGCAATTACTCAATAGTGAACTCAAACGTACCTTTCAAATCTCTCAATAGGCATTAACTGGTAATAAAACCCAAAGTGGAAATGGAAGTAAAACAGGTAAACTGAATAGTGAGAAATGTACATCTTGTATCCCAATTATATTTCCCTCGTTGAAGCCATTCTCAGCAAATGCCTGGGCAAAGAAGAAATGTTTTTTGTGGAATTCGGTGTCATTTCATCCGATTAGAACTTGCGAAAACAAAAGATTGTACTTACATTATTATACTAGATTAGAATAAAAATTTCGATTGTTTTGAATTTTATCTTAAATTTCACGATAAAACTTGTGATTTCAAATATTTCAAAGTCATTTATAGTCAAATATATAGATCTGAAATAAATATGTCCACAGTGCTCATGAGTTTTGAGCTTTGATTTCGGTTCTGGTTTAATATATTGATTACGATGTGTTGCAGAAATCACCTGAATTGGACTATAGAAAAATTAGTCCGTTTTCTATTCTCATTTCTCTTGAGATTCAATTTCAATGATAACCCTCCTCACTCGGTGATATCAAATAATAAAATCAAAGAGTTATCAAATTCTATTCTATTATGAAATACTTGAAAAATGGTTTACATACAGTTTACTGTTACTCAATGATTACGAACCAGTCAGGCCTTGTTAATACGATCAATGAAGGTACGTTCTATGGTAAAAAAAATTGCCCGGTGCTTATGTGTTATCGCTGTACGTGACGTTTTATTTTCTTGGCGCACAGGATCCTAGCATCCAAGCAGTTGATGCGTTCCCTTAACAGATGTCAGCAAGAGCAAGAGGGTTATTCATACCCTGAAGTCGATTTTTGTGTTTAGCGCCTTGTAGCGGCGAAATGGCGAATCTCTTACGAACGTTCCCGGTATTCATTGAATCCGCAACGGTTTATCATTAACTGCGGAAGGTTCTTGTTAACCACGGGTTTTAACATCAATATGTCCATTCGCTCGAATCTGTTATTATAGCTAAATTTGGTAAATCTTTGATAGCGGTTCGACAGCTCAAAAAATCATAGTTCCAATAACAATTAACGGACGTTTATAATTCATACACCATTATTTAGAGCAAGGAACGCGCATTTAAGATACGAAATTTCATAACCCAGAAAACTATACTTTTTCAGATATTACCTTCCGAAAATGACTGTTTTCACGTCTTTTTCGACGTTTTTTTCGCCATTTTAAGAGCTTCTCCGAACTACCGATAGGGCAATACTAACAAACTTCACATCTGAACTATACCGTATTCCCATATTCCGACAAGCTTACGGACGCGTGGAGTGAAACAGGGGTGCTAGGGTGGGACGGTACCAAGGCCGTATATTGCCGTTTTTTGAAATTTTTGGGGCGGATTTTCGGTCACATCGGCGTTGGTAAACACCGATTTCTC
>KZ308731.1:1239183-1269455 GCA_000376725.2 Ladona fulva
TTGGTTTTTTTAAACAACAATCTCTTACATTCTCTACAGCATTTCGACGTGTCGATGTTATTTTTCGTCTACATCGCCTTTTTCTCTGCGGTCCGGGTTGGGTTGGGTAGGGTTGGGGTTGTGTTCTTTTCTTTTTTAAATTAAATAAAATATTGAAATTAGTGTCACCTTTTTTACGTATGTACAGCTCTTTCCTCGGTCACGTCGTTCCAAACGGAATTATTTTCGGCGCGTGTCAGGGCTCTGCAGCTGCACAGTAACGGTATACGTTGCGGGAGGATGCTTAAGTAGTCATAAAACCCCTTCCACTTGGAGAAACCCTAAGCACAATGGGACGGTCATGTTGTTTTAGGCGCTGTCTTCCTTGCAAATAGGGAATATTTTGTCATTTCACGTTGAGTTTTTCTGACGCGTGGTTCCTATGGAGTGCGACGGCTGCTGCTTTACGCTTCGATGGCGACATTTATTTCTCCGTCGACAGGTTTCGATTTTTTAGAGAAACACGGTTGCCTGTTACCGAAGAATGGGCAGACGTGTCCTCGTTGTGGGAATATCCTCCACTACAACGAGAAAAAACATCTTTGGCGATGTTACGGGAAGCTGAGAAACCCGAAAACTAGGAAGTCAGTAAGATGCCAATTTACCGCCTCACGGCATAAGGGTAAGTGATTTTTAATAATGGAATTCCTATTTTGTCGCTATGTTAAACTCATTCTCCATCTGATTTATTAATTTTCATTCTTTTTAGGTACCTGGCTAGATAATACAAGAATAACGGCAGATACGACGATTCTGTTCGTTTCTGCATTCCTCAGTAATGCACTAACGACTATATATGCCAGAGAAAACCTGGGGATGTCCTCGACTTCCTTCGCGGATTGGTCCAATTACGTTAGGGAAGTGTGTCGGGAGGATTTGAGGACCCAAGAGGTAGGTGGGTCCATTCCTAAGATTGGCGGCGAAGGTCTCACCGTAGAAGTTGACGAGACGTTGTTGGGACGTCGGAAATCTTGTGTCGGCAGGCCTTTGATGGGACAATGGGTGTTGGGGGGTATTGAGCGAGGTAGCCGGAAGGTTTTCCTTACGGTCATACCGAATCGGACCGCTGATACCCTCGCTCAACACATTCGAAGGAATATATCACCTGGCACGACGATCATCACAGATTGCTGGAAGGGGTATGGGTTTCTCAGCAAGGATCCGGACTTCAATCACCTCACGGTAAACCACGCCGAAAATTTTGTAGATCCGGCTACTGGGGCCCATACGCAAAATATTGAAAGGGTCTGGAGAGAAGTGAAGAGCTCCATCCCTAAATTTGGCCGTAGGATGGACCAAGTAGATGGTTATCTCGAGGCATACCAATGGATGCGAATGCATTCTGACCGTGGGATGCGTTTGCATCATTTTTTTGCTTCCGTTGCTCGCATTTACCCACCCAAACCACCCTCCCTATCCTAAACACCTTTACCTAACCCTTTACCCTACTTTTCCTTCACCGCCGATTTGATATCGATAACTTAAAGTTCTTTTCAGAGCTTGCAAAATGTCTTAAAGAAAATAATCTGCTAATCCATATCCGATATTAAATCGTCGAACAGGTTACGTGAGGAGAACCACTTCAGAGGAATGCAAAGAAAAAAATAGAACAATAGATAAATAACGGACGGTTTTTTTTCCATTTTTTTATCATCCAACATGTCACAGGAACAGTCTTCCGATGCTAAAAATGTTGATTTACCGCTATTTTCCCGATAAATCGGTGCTTGCTTACGCAGAATTGACCTAATACCGTCCCCAAAGTTACTTAAAACAGCAATATACGACGTCGATACCGTCCCACCCTAGCACCCCTGTTTCACTCCGCGCGCCCGTAAGATTGTAGGGGTTTGGGAATTCCGAATATTCATAGAAAACGCATACTCCTGGTTTGTCCTTCGCGCGAGNAATATATTTAAAAATATGATTAATTCTTCTCCCTTGCAGAATACATAACTGGAATAATTTAAAGTACCTTGTTAACTTGCCGAGAAGTATTTGCCAAATCATCCCGTTTGATTCATACAGCCTTACATACACATCGTTCATAAAACCTTTCTGCGTAGAAATACAAAAGTGACATTGCATTTGCAGTACATGAGCTTTTCGCAGTTGGTGTCTTCGCAACCAACGGAGAAGATTCAACACTCCAAGACTGGAACACTACACTGAACATTGCGGGGCAGAATATAAGACTCGCGATCGACCCAATGCAAGCGGATTTCCTGTACTGAATACCGCGTTACAAATGGACGATAGAGGACGAGAGTTTTTTTCGTGCGATAAATCCGATGGGACTTCCACGTATTGAAATGGACACCAGCAAGTGATCTCGATGACTGGTCCTCTACTGAATCTTCTTTCCCTCCCCCGGATAGTCTTGACCTCCGTCACTTCGATGTTCCGTTCCCGACTGCCTTACTCATATCTATCGCAGTGTTGCCACTCACCCATCGTCCTCCCGATACCAAATCTTCTCCCCCTCGCGGCCAACGCCGTTATACTCCGCGAAATAACGCAGGCACGACTTTCCACCGGAATACTTTTCCACGCACTTGAGGCTCAAACAGCGCGGAACACTCAAATCCGCACACTCATGCACCACATGGTGACAAATGTACAAATTTAAAATTTGACCCGCTCTCCAAACTGTAAGCAAAGCCACACCACTTATCATATCAGTGGCGTAACGTTAGAATTCGCAAGTCAGTATAATTATCTTGTGTCAGTATAAATATCTTGAGTCCTTTTCGGTAGTAATTTATCGCTTAAAGATGTAGTAGGATCAGCTGATAGGAACTTGTGGTTATGTAATACTTGTATGTCTCAGAGGCAACCAATCGAGTGTGAAAGAGGTGGCTTATTTCCCGCTCGTACGTCCGTTGCTTTAGTATTGTAGCTATTGGTGGTCTCTTTTTTTCTGATAGTATTAGGAATACCAATCAGGTAGCTAATTATGGAACTCGGTGTTTTCACACCCCCTGCCATTCCCCATAAATTAGCTTGCGTAGTACTATCCTAAATGTGTATGTAAACCAATCAGGGAAGTGCAACAATAATAATATTTGTTACGGGTAAGTACCCTCTTATAATCATGTTAAATTCAATCCTTGCCACACGTCGAAAGGCGATTTGCAGGTGTAATTTTACTGAGTACCTTAATAGCCATCATTATTTTGAGATCCTCTTAGAAATATCGAAGTATAACACACCTAAATGCTCGGATGTTTGTTGTCCATACGATTCATCACAGTAAATTGTGTGTAACAGCTAATGCTAATGTGTCATAAAATGACCTTCATATAATCCATCTTTAATTCCTAACATAGCCTTTATATGACATTCTCCATATATTTTAAGAGATAATACATGAATGAGGATTTAACAATCACACGAGCCGTTGGAGTTTTTTACAACCGAAAAATTTTGGAAAATTGTCGTTTGTGTATTTAACAAAATTCTCGCCATTCAGGATCCAAATCAATAATCCACGACAAAGATAAATATTCGCTTTTTTAGGTGCTTTTCTCCATTTCGCGAAAGTATTCTTCTGAAATTAATTTTGCTAAAGAAGTAAAGTCTGTTACCGACAAAATGATGTTTACTAACAGATGCTAAGAGAGATTTCGACTCGCCTGGGATCGAACCGGGACCGTTAGGTAAATAAGCATATACTTTTAATAATATGCTAATTTTTTAAGTTTTGCGACTTTTGGCTCTCAATCCTTAGACGAATACACACACACACATGAGAATACGAGGTGTGAACGGACGCATCCTTTCTAAGCTCCACCGCAGTTTTCGTGTACTTCGCCAAACAACGGGGAGATTATTCCTTTCAGAAAGAACTTCTCAATATTTTGGAAAAGACTTCTTCCCAACCCACTATGGATGCGGCTGAAGACCCTGTTCTTCCCCTAAAGCGTGGGTCTCCTTCTTCCCCCCTTTGGAAAGAGAAAGCCACCCTTCCTCCTCGCCGTAAGGTTCTATTGAGAAACTGAATCGAATCGACTTTGAAAAGTCACAACCTGCCTACGCTGCTGGGAAGAAAAGACGGCGTGCTCCATTTAAATGCGCCTGCTTATCCTTCCGTCGCCAATATCCAGACCAAAAAGGCAACTGCTTATCGGCAGGCTCCTGAGATATGCATCAGTTGCCAACGGGGCAACACTCGACCAACCTTCGAACTATTCGAAAAATACTTCAACACCTACCGTCAGATCGAACGCATGGATACCGATGAAAAGGTCGTTACAACATCCACGGGACCTACGAGGAAGACTGGAATTCACTGCGTTGAAAATACTACACTAATTTCTAGCGTCCCACCTGAGGTTTCGATGAGGATGTGCGTTCAGCCATTGGCGCAAAGAGGGAAGACTGTGACCGCATCTTATCCTTCCGAAGAGTAATGAGAAGCAACGGCGGCATTTTACTAGACTCTGCGCTACTCAGTACCTCATCGGAGCATCTTCTTTTCCTTTGAGGGCTTTCGGTGCTTCTTATGTAAGCTTGTAGTGAGGCTGGATGTCCTAAATTTGCAGTGTTCTTCGACCTCTGATAGCATTGCTATTGAAATTCACGTTAGATGATTTCTAAGAGGAATTTGTTTCCTTTTCCTTATCTCTATTTCGGTCTCAGAGGGTATGGCGCTGACCGCCGACAAAACGGCTCCTGGAGTGTTTCTTAAACCTCGAATTCATCGACAATCAAGTTTTAATTTCTTTCTTTACTGAATATCTGTATTAAAAGAGAGTTTAATTGGAATTTTTTTGTGATGATATAATAGGCAAAAGGTCGAAATATTAAGAAAAAGTTTGAGTAAGGAGTGTAAGTGTCCTTAACTTAGCTGAAGCTGGCGTAACGCTTCTTATTCGATGCGTTTCCTGAAATGAATTCTGCTTAAAACTATAGCAATAGTTAAATAAGGATTTTACACAACGGAATAGACAATAATATATAATATAATGGCGATTGGTTTTAAGGCAGGCCGCTTCCATTTCTCTGTGAGATTTACTTTGAGATGGACTTGTGAACTTACTTATACGCCTCCCTTAAGGATAGGTAATTGCAATCCGGTTTGATTAAAAGGGACCTATTTCATTTATGTATTCGAACAGGCTTTGCTCGAATGGCTCTACCTCGAATCCTGGTAGCAGAAATTGCTCCGATCAGAAATCATACAAAATTGGCGTAAACCCGAGGATCCAGGAGGCATTTATATTATGCTGGCTAACTGAATGTTTGCTTGGGGCCCATGAGTGTCTTTATAGCTTTGTTGTCATTAATTCGTTTTAGGGCCCCGGGAGGATGTTAAAAAATACATTTTCAATGGATAGATTGCACATTTTGGGCAAGATTGGCTCTTAAAACGTTGTAAAACTTCCTTAGGTCCCCTAACGACCCTCTTTCGATTTATCGAGGGTACATTAGCAAAGACCAAAAGTTGGGACCCTAAAGTAACAACGTCCATCTGTTGTAAGGAGATAATTCAATGTATATTCCATTTATTGCACACAATATAGAGCTATGTAAGTTCCAATAAGGAAACAGTTTTTGTTGATTAGTGGTGTTATAGCACTCCAAACCCTGCAGTATGCAATCAACTTTTACTACATGTATATAATACGTCAAAGTTATAACGTTCAGAATATTCCAACATACAAGTCCCTGTTTATTCAGAGTGCTACCTGCAATGATGCCCCTGAATTAGTTTCCGACCAATGAAAACTGTCAGAGGGAAATTGACCCCCAAAAATGTAGTAGAAAATAGTTCCAAAATTCCTATATGCAAGGCCCAGGTAGACAGGAATAAGACACATTCGCAAGAATTTTATCTCCCTAACGAGCAAAATACCCGTCGTATGATCACTTGAATTTGATAATATTGTTTGTAAAAAATCCCAAAGAAGAATGGACTTTAAAAAAGTCTGACGGAACAGGCAATCGAACACGGGTCTCCCAATTGCTGATCGGGTGCTCTGTCCGTTGAGCTATCCCGGCAGAACATTTTCCAAGCCATTCGGGAGACTTTGTGGGCAAAGGACGTGTACAGAGCATCCCGACCGGCAATTGGGAGACCCAGGTTTGATTCCCGGTCCCGTCAGACACTTTTCAAGACGATTCTTCCTTGGGAATTTTCCTGGGTGCGCATCATCTTGCGCTAGATCACCCTTACCCGTTTCAAGTGTTTATAAATTTAAACGTGCTACAAATCCTGTGATCTCTTCTGGTTTTACTGATTTATTCTTTTTTATCGCCATTCTGTCAATTGGCAATTACTCAATAGTGAACTCAAACGTACCTTTCAAATCTCTCAATAGGCATTAACTGGTAATAAAACCCAAAGTGGAAATGGAAGTAAAACAGGTAAACTGAATAGTGAGAAATGTACATCTTGTATCCCAATTATATTTCCCTCGTTGAAGCCATTCTCAGCAAATGCCTGGGCAAAGAAGAAATGTTTTTTGTGGAATTCGGTGTCATTTCATCCGATTAGAACTTGCGAAAACAAAAGATTGTACTTACATTATTATACTAGATTAGAATAAAAATTTCGATTGTTTTGAATTTTATCTTAAATTTCACGATAAAACTTGTGATTTCAAATATTTCAAAGTCATTTATAGTCAAATATATAGATCTGAAATAAATATGTCCACAGTGCTCATGAGTTTTGAGCTTTGATTTCGGTTCTGGTTTAATATATTGATTACGATGTGTTGCAGAAATCACCTGAATTGGACTATAGAAAAATTAGTCCGTTTTCTATTCTCATTTCTCTTGAGATTCAATTTCAATGATAACCCTCCTCACTCGGTGATATCAAATAATAAAATCAAAGAGTTATCAAATTCTATTCTATTATGAAATACTTGAAAAATGGTTTACATACAGTTTACTGTTACTCAATGATTACGAACCAGTCAGGCCTTGTTAATACGATCAATGAAGGTACGTTCTATGGTAAAAAAAATTGCCCGGTGCTTATGTGTTATCGCTGTACGTGACGTTTTATTTTCTTGGCGCACAGGATCCTAGCATCCAAGCAGTTGATGCGTTCCCTTAACAGATGTCAGCAAGAGCAAGAGGGTTATTCATACCCTGAAGTCGATTTTTGTGTTTAGCGCCTTGTAGCGGCGAAATGGCGAATCTCTTACGAACGTTCCCGGTATTCATTGAATCCGCAACGGTTTATCATTAACTGCGGAAGGTTCTTGTTAACCACGGGTTTTAACATCAATATGTCCATTCGCTCGAATCTGTTATTATAGCTAAATTTGGTAAATCTTTGATAGCGGTTCGACAGCTCAAAAAATCATAGTTCCAACAACAATTAACGGACGTTTATAATTCATACACCATTATTTAGAGCAAGGAACGCGCATTTAAGATACGAAATTTCATAACCCAGAAAACTATACTTTTTCAGATATTACCTTCCGAAAATGACTGTTTTCACGTCTTTTTCGACGTTTTTTTCGCCATTTTAAGAGCTTCTCCGAACTACCGATAGGGCAATACTAACAAACTTCACATCTGAACTATACCGTATTCCCATATTCCGACAAGCTTACGGGCGCGTGGAGTGAAACAGGGGTGCTAGGGTGGGACGGTACCAAGGCCGTATATTGCCGTTTTCTGAAATTTTTGGGGCGGATTTTCGGTCACATCGGCGTTGGTAAACACCGATTTCTCAGGAAAAAAGCGGAAAATCACCATTTTCAGCAACGGAAGACTGTTCCGGTGAGATGTTGGATGATCAAAAAAGCGAAAAAACCTTCCCATTTTTTACTTTTCTTTCGTTATTTTCGGTTGCATATTATCAAGTATTCCTTCTTTTCAAGGACTCAATCGCCTTTTTGGTAAATATTTCATAGTGGTTCGTCATGTAAGAGATTGTTTTTTAAAAAAACCAAAGGAGGCCACACAACCCCAACCCTACTCAACCCAACCCAGACCGAAGAAAAAAAGGCGATATAGACGAAAAATAACATCGACAGGTCCAAATGTTGTAGAGAATGAAAAAGATTGTTGTTTAAAAAAACCAAAGGATATTAGGCGATATAGAGATTCTGGACGTGTGGACATTTGGACGTGCAGCGGTTATTTCCCGTCTATATCGCCTTTTTTTCTTCGGTCTGGGTTGGGTTGAGTAGGGTTGGGGTTGTGTGGCCTCCTTTGGTTTTTTTAAACAACAATCTCTTACATTCTCTACAACATTTGGACGTGTCGCGGTTATTTCCCGTCTATATCGCCTTTTTTTCTTCGGTCTGGGTTGGGTTGAGTAGGGTTGGGGTTGTGTGGCCTCCTTTGGTTTTTTTAAACAACAATCTCTTACATTCTCTACAACATTTGGACGTGTCGCGGTTATTTCCCGTCTATATCGCCTTTTTTTCTTCGGTCTGGGTTGGGTTGAGTAGGGTTGGGGTTGTGTGGCCTCCTTTGGTTTTTTTAAACAACAATCTCTTACATTCTCTACAACATTTGGACGTGTCGCGGTTATTTCCCGTCTATATCGCCTTTTTTTCTTCGGTCTGGGTTGGGTTGAGTAGGGTTGGGGTTGTGTGGCCTCCTTTGGTTTTTTTAAACAACAATCTCTTACATTCTCTACAACATTTGGACGTGTCGCGGTTATTTCCCGTCTATATCGCCTTTTTTTCTTCGGTCTGGGTTGGGTTGAGTAGGGTTGGGGTTGTGTGGCCTCCTTTGGTTTTTTTAAACAACAATCTCTTACATTCTCTACAACATTTGGACGTGTCGCGGTTATTTCCCGTCTATATCGCCTTTTTTTCTTCGGTCTGGGTTGGGTTGAGTAGGGTTGGGGTTGTGTGGCCTCCTTTGGTTTTTTTAAACAACAATCTCTTACATTCTCTACAACATTTGGACGTGTCGCGGTTATTTCCCGTCTATATCGCCTTTTTTTCTTCGGTCTGGGTTGGGTTGAGTAGGGTTGGGGTTGTGTGGCCTCCTTTGGTTTTTTTAAACAACAATCTCTTACATTCTCTACAACATTTGGACGTGTCGCGGTTATTTCCCGTCTATATCGCCTTTTTTTCTTCGGTCTGGGTTGGGTTGAGTAGGGTTGGGGTTGTGTGGCCTCCTTTGGTTTTTTTAAAAAACAATCTCTTACATGACGAACCACTATGAAATATTTACCAAAAAGGCGATTGAGACCTTGAAAAGCAGGAATACCTGATAATATGCATCCGAAAATAACGAAAGAAAAGTAAAAAATGGGAAGGTTTTTTCACTTTTTTTGATCATCCAACATCTCACCGGAACAGTCTTCCGTTGCTGAAAATGGTGATTTTCCGCTTTTTTCCCGAGAAATCGGTGTTTACCAACGCCGATATAACCGAAAATCCGCCCCAAAAATTTCAAAAAACGGCAATATACGGCCTTGGTACCGTCCCACCCTAGCACCCCTGTTTCACTCCACGCGCCCGTAAGATTGTAGAGGATTGGGAATTCCGAATATTCATAGAAAACGCATACTCCTGGTTTGTCCTTCGCGCGAGAAATTTCCTTGAAATCGCAAGAGACTCAACTCCTCGATCCCTGGGGTATCTGGTGAGCAAATGACAGAACTACAGGCAAATCCATCATGGCGGAGTGAGAAATCGGTAGTTGTCCACTTAAAATGAGTGTCATTACCGTAGTTTTTACGACAATTGTAAACTAAAAACATATCTTAAATGCGCAAGGTTTACAGTGTACGTGGTCCAAATTCTGTGAAAATATGAGCATTTTCTGTGGGTGAAAAAAAAAAGGCTGTCGAACCACTATCAAATATTTACCCTAAATTTTTTTACTATACAAGAATACGGTTCGAATTGGAAAGGAGAATAAACGGTAGTGAGATGAAAGTACGACCTATAAATTTCATGGCTTAAAGTTGAAGTGTACAAAAGATTTATGAATTTTGACTTCACAATGACAATTGACAAAATAGTCCTTCATACATTTAATTATAACCCCGAATTTCGTTACTAAAATTACCAAAATTGTCAAAAATATACTGAATCATAACATTGAAGATAGAAGGCAAATAGTGAAGTAACTAAATATAATCCTGGAAGAACTCACGCCGGGGAAAATTATACGCGTTTTCTGAATACATTTTTCTGCATTCAGTTCAATAGTGAGAACTTTTCAAGTAGAAGAGCCATTGCGACAAATACCGTCTCTCAGTCTTCAAAATATCTTTTTATTCAGCTGAAATAACATAGCTCACACCATTGCTGAGTTTTCGTTATTATTTGGTGGCTGTTTCAGACTATTTTCCCCACATTTACCTTGTCTTTATTTTCCAATCGGTCCATTTTTTATTCCACCTTGGGAAAAGTTCATATTTCAAGATAAAAATTTACAGGCCCCGAATCATAATCTCTTATATAATTGGATTCTATATACAGGAAAACTTCTTTATAATATGTCAGTAGTTATATGAGTGATCTATTACTTTGGTATTGTACCAAAATAATCTTAAATTTCGCTTCAACACGTTTTTTTAAAAAGAATTTTACACAGAAATGGCGACAATCCAAGGGATGCCTTTAAAATTGAGTTTCAAAAGAACACACATTTATTCGAGGCTTTACATCAGACCGGGAAATGCCTCGAAAGAAAGAAAAGAAAAATAAATCCGAGTACTCCTCACCTATCTTACGGGGAATTATTGAATGTGCGCTTGCATCGAACCCCAGATCAATTTGAGGGCAGACAGCTGCTAATATAAAATATAGGTAAGTCTCAAATTTAAATGCAGGTTATCTTTCTTTAAGAGAACTGCTCTAAAAATGTTCTTGAAATTCTACAAAGACTTTCTTACAGGAAAATACTCTCATCGACCCCCGGAAATTGGTTAAACGGCTTTACTCGGTTACGTTGAACCAAAGATCATGTCATGAGAAAACGGAAAAAACATTATATAGAGCACGTTCGATTCACATAGACGAGGAGACTATCCCTGACTTAATTGCATTTTCATTCGTGCTGAAAGCTAAATATATTTTCCTCATTATCCCTTCTTTTCTCAACGATCAGACCTTGCTTAATAGCTTTGTTATATTCCTACATCTTTGATCAGTGCCACAGCCTATTTATGGCCGCTGATCATCTCGTAAAACTACGAAGACCTGCGACTCAACACTCGTCCCACAGCATTCAATTTCGATATCCAACCTTTTTCACTTGTATCGGCTAATGCCAACATTCCAACATGGAACCGCTAACATTCATTACGCAGACACATCGTATTTTCTGACCAACGAAGCCATTCAAGTCCCTGTATTTATTCCGTTGACCGCATTTGCACGCTATGAAGTGTTGTGATAATTATCATTAGTACTGTACCCAGTATCCTTATGCATGTACCTTCCCTTAACCAGTCACTCCTTTCAATGGATTCTCAGTTTGAATAGTTACATGGAAAAATACATGACTCTATTTTAGAGTCATTTTTTACATTTAACTGTAACTGGCACGAAGGGAAAAGTAGGATTTATATGACAATTCAGATAATTGCTTTCTGCGAATGGATGTCACATTTTTAGATCATAAATATTTTAATCCAACTATATAAACGAACAAATAACTGATATGACACATTCTTCAATTTAGAAGCAAACTTTCCTCACTCATATTACTGCGCTTTTCGGAGCAACTACTGTAACATAGTAGATCCACTGAAGAAGTTTAGTTATATATGATTATTTACAAAGAATATAATTAACTAATAACAAGGTAATGACATAAATAATAGCGCCAACTAATTTGATCTTTGTGTGAGTAAATTTTGTGATGTTAAGTTCCTTCCTTGGAATTTCTTGGAGCAGTTTCAAGCGTAATGTAAGATTTATAATCGAAGTCGATTTACTTTTAAATATGTAGTCTCCTCTGATATTTCACATAACCTTTTCTTTCTTAACTTTTAGCTCAATTTTGGCAAGGATGAATTTTAGATAAGTACCGATAGAGTATTGTACTTTACATCTCATTTCCATCACTCTTTGTTTGAAGGGTTCATTCAACTCCCTTCCACGGATAATCCTTTTTTCCTTCAACAACTTGTTCCGGCAACGGCGCTCCATTTTTTCTGCAGTAAATGGTAAGTGTATCAAACGGGGAAGAGTATGAAATGTGGCATAACTTCACCTCGGTGGCAAGACGAATGAAAATTACGCCCAGTTTGACCCACTTCTTCAGGATATCCTCGTCACGGGAAATGAGGGAAAAGTTTCTCTCTGAGAACAGTTTGGGAATCAGGAATTCCTGGAGATCCTATGGGACTCTCCAGTAAATGCCTCCGGGACAATAAGGGAGGGCAGTGCCCAAGGCTTTCTCCCGCCAAGGTATTCTGTTATCCTCCGCCGTTAATCTCGGCCTGAAAAATCGAGCCATCGCGTTCCCAATTATCAGAAGTTCATCGCACCGCCGATAGGGGCGTAGAAATTGAGGGAAGAGTCATAACAAGAGGGAATGGTTTAACTTCCAAGAACTGAACTTCTAACGAAGCATTTCCCTTTAGCATTCGAATTTCCCAGAGATACCGCAAGTATAAGTGATGAGGTGGATTTCTGCTCAATGAATAGAAATCTTCAATTTTTAGAATGTCTTTTTCTCCTTGAAGAATGAATCTCTCCTCCATTCCGAAGTAACGTTTTTTTCTGTCACTAGCTTTCCGGTTTCTCTTTGTACGTAGCGTTCAATTTAATCAGCAATCCATAAAAGAATATACCATTGAGTTTCTCGTTGGTTATTAGATCTACTGATTTCCCAATAGCCGCTCTTTTAACTTTGCGAGTTTTGCTATTAAGAACCATCCCATACCATTTTAAATACGGTTATATGACAGCATCGATTCATGCCCCCAACAACACAAGGGTTCCCCGATTGCACCTGAATTATAGTCTAACACGGCATATCAGTTATGAAAGAATACCACACTGGATTAGCGTCGAACCCTAGACCATTTAAGGGGTTGTTTCTATAAGTTAAGTTACTCAAACACCTCCAGTAATTTCCCTAGTGAGGGAGGGGTATGTGACAAAATATCGACGGTCTTTGATGCTTTTCGTTTAGACCTTGAATTCGCATCCTAAGTATATAAATACGAGTGAAATCTGTTTGCATATTGTAAGCAAATATGCAATAGATTTTACTAGTCCCAGAGATTGATGCCTAATGTATACTTGTAGAGTTCTATTTTGTGGACCACAGTTGGACATTGAATATATTATTACCATTGCTAGGATACAATACTCGGGGAAACGAATTATTCCCTTGGAAATGAACCAAAGATATAAATCCGAAGAGTATACTAAGGGAACCTAAGACCGTATTATAAACGATATAGCACATGAGCTTACCTCAAATGGAATATTCCCTCCTCATAGGTTAACATAAAAAAAGACCTTCTAATTTCCACACGGAGGCCCTCTGCGGGCCTTTAACGGAATTGAAAGAGCAAAGAAAAGATCCTCATTGGTACCAAAACAGCATTTGTAGATACAGACCTAAAGTTCATGCTCTCGGTTTGCACATTTCCAGTTTCTCATGATTATCATACATAAAAATGTATTGCGACCTGGACTCAAACCCGGAGTCACCATTGAAAATAAGCAATGCGTGCACATAAGTAAACCATGTATTTTATTGGAAT
Organism: Ladona fulva; assembly: GCA_000376725.2. Lineage (NCBI taxonomy): Eukaryota > Metazoa > Arthropoda > Insecta > Odonata > Libellulidae > Ladona > Ladona fulva. The sequence goes on from KZ308731.1 coordinate 1,252,889, forward strand.
TCCAAGTTGTAATTATCCATGTCTTTGGGAAGAGTGGGCTGAATAAGGATAAGGACTCTGGATCATTCGTGAGATATTATTTCAAATCACGCTTCGAAAGCTCACACATTAATTGCATACAATGTTATACTCTGCGTGGCTTCCACAGTTATAAATAAAATTGACTATCCGCTCCACTGAAAACAATCGTTTCTCGTTAGTATTTGATGACTTTTGGAGTCAAACAATGAATGTTCAATCTTTCTGTAATGTTTTAAGACCAAATCAGATCAGGAAGCCCCCCAAAAGAGCTCCGTTTTCCCAGAGATTTCTTATCAGTTTAACAGATGCTCTCATCGAATGTAACTGAGAAATAACCTCGGATAACAGTTTAAATCCATGAAAAACCCCACAATGATTTTCTCACGGGAAGATCTTGCACCCACCCAGCGTTGAACCGGGGTCCATTTTTGGAAATACCTTTAAAGTACGCGTTAAGTAACTATCCTGTAACGAATCCTTAAAATTGTTTATCCTGACAGAGATATTGTGTTACACCTCACGAGAAATAAAAAGAACAAACTTAAAGCCGCATCCTACTCTAATCTAAAAGACACAATTAGACTGGAAAATAAAACGATAAATCTGTGAGCCAAAGTAATTTCCCCAATACTTTGGTGAATGACCACTGATGAAACAGTCTGCGGAGAGGGGGGCGGTGCCATGTTCCGCGGGAGAGGTCGGTTGTCACAGCTCTGAGTGCGTGAATTGTATGTCAGCAAGCGTCACCTCCCGACAGCGCTGAAGCAGACGGGTAATCGAATGAATCCCTCCCGCCTTCCTTTAATTTCGCCCCGAGAGAAATGACGTGTTGATTTGCGTGCAGCTCGGAACAGTCAGCGAATGTGCAGTGAACACTTTGGAAGAGAGGCGCCATGTCCAGAGGACAGCCCCCACCCCCAACGCCCCCACCCAAAGAGGGGACTTGTCAAACTAAATGACGCGCGTGTCCGAGGTTTTGCTGCAGTAGCGTATTAGAGGGCGTAATCCGTGTCACGGATACATTTATGAACGGAATAAAATAATGTCGGGAAGTCGTCAGCGACACGCATGTAGCGGGAGAGGAGAAAACAGGGTAAAGTAAACATAAATATGAGGGATCGTTTCGCTAAATTCAGCAGTCCAGAAAAAAAATGTCTCTGTAAAAGGATCTTATGATGCAATGATATCATGATTGTAAGCCGCGGTTAAGGAGTTTATCCAATATATAACAGTATAAGTAAAACGTTGTATGCACAGTATTTTATGATAATCTGGTACACAAACACGATGGATTTTCATAAATTATTTGAACAACATTCTATGTTGCATAGAATGATGTCACGGTTTAAGAAGAAAACCGCGATGAAAATGATGTTGAATAAACTGTTTGCATTTGTAAAGAATCAAAAGAACTCAAGGCTCCGCGTTGGAATGCACTCTCTCAATAAAGACGTGAGAATTCCTCATCGAAATTGAATAGAATATCACACTTGCGCTTCAGAGTTGTGTTTATCCGTTAAGTGAGGCAATCCGTCGAATCTCTAAACACATCCGCTTTAATACATCTCATATGATATACTCCTGATGCGAGGACTCCATTTTGCGTCGGAATCATAAGAATGTAGTCTTCGAGGGGAATGCTTTGTGTTCCACCCGAGACCATTTGTTAAACTTTACATTCCCCGCGGCGGCCTTCCAAATATATCTCGCGGATGCCACTTTATTCATCCTACACACTCTTGCGATTCCACTGCCTAACACACCAACTTCATTCGTACGCTCTACTTTCATCCTTTTCCCTCCACTCCCGCACTATTTTTCTAAGTCTAAAATTCAATAACCCACACATACACTGTCGTAAATGTAAGAGATTCGCTAAACTTCCGCAATAGAAGTATCACTAATGTCGAGAATACGCACTTTGCTACAAAATAGAAGCTCACTAAGAGCATTCTATAAAGGCAATCTATAATTCCTCTTTCTGCCAACATACATTTTGATATTAACCCTGTAAGCCGCCTGTGGTGTGTGGCAGGGGATGCATAAACAAAGAAATCACTGTCTAACTTTAAAACCTGCTAACTTCTCTGTTGCTCCACAGTAATAAAATACTCCAGTATCTGTTGATGTGATTATTTTCTTTGGTCGTTTCTTCGATATGTCAACGTCGTTCACTGGAATAACAAAATCAACTCTCTCACCGACGAGTTATGAACAGTTTAGACTAATTAGCAATAAAAGTTTCCATTTCTTTTGTTTGATTGATACTCCTCTGGCCACATGCTGTTTCAAGTGAAACTGGTGAATTTGGACAAGCTATTTTGCGCGCATTAACCATTTTTCTAAACTCTTTCTCATATACTTCCACGGTTCTTTTTACATATATTGAAATGTTCTTCTTTTCTTCCTTCTTAGTCACCTTTTGTCCCATATTTAAAAAGGCCGATCAAGAAATGTCTATCTATTATATTTATTCAGAGAAACGTTTCTATTTTAGATTTCGTAATGAAAGTAACTGGAATCTTCAAGGAAGCATGCCATTAAAAATATATGACATTTGATAATAATGAATTATAATAAAACTGAAAAATAGAAACCAAAAGAAAAGTTCGCAAAATTAACGGACTGCGAAGAAGTAAGCGTCAGCTCAAATTAGATAGAAATTTGGTCTTCGGAATCCGAATCGACTCCGACAGTGGAATGGAAATGTTAAGCTTCGCGACATTTTCATATTTTCTCACAATATTTTTCATCGAAAACAAGACGGTTAAAATTAGGTAAGACAAGTCAACAAAGAGCGGAGGATGGCAATACAGATAGTATAAATAATTATTAGTCAATCAAATGAGGTGGAGGATTAACTTCAGTGGGTTGTGGTGTATCTAGATACAGGGACAATTTCCCTTATTAACATGTATCTTATGCGGTAATTTTACCATGTATTTCCTGATAAAGTGTAACATTTCCTATTTTTCATTAATTTTTCTCTTGTTTATTCTTTCGAAACCTCTTTCTTTAAGTCTACCCATGACATATGGTTAGAAATAAGATGGGATTAGCTAGTAAGTAGTACCTCGCCTTGATATTGGGTCGTTTTATTATCATTACTACGGATTACTGTTAAACTCCATTCAATTTAACGATCACTCATCTTCATTTAAAAACGATCTAATTAAACGGCAGTTATTCAGAATTACACTTTTGGATTAAATATATGTTAGTTCCAACGTTTAATTTTTACAAGTTGATTGCCAGTGTTTTTGTTTGCAAGAGTCTTCAACTTCCACAGCTTCTTTATTTCTATTTTTAACTCTGTGTAATTGAACATTTCCGTCTAACAACCGTCTAAAAATAGCCAATTACTTAGACGGGAATGCCGTCTAAGTAATTGGCTATTTTTCTCGAGGAAATGCTTTGAGAATTGCAGTTGAGAGTTACCACTATTTTTAGTATTAATCCTTCCTGATTAATTTTTTCATTGAAGATTATTTCCGGTCTAATGGATTTAATTATGATGTCTGTCGTAATTTCTCTATCCCAAAATTATCATCATAAAGAGACCTGGGGCCGAGAGAAAACAGTGTACTCACATGGATAGCGTCTTAAACTGGAGCATTTTAGATGGGTTTCACCGTATGTAGTGTTTTTAAATATTAAAAGTTTTGTAAAGAAATTGATCCAAGCAGGAATAGTTCACACTGATTGGACTAGTTTTTGATTAGCTTTTTATTTAATAATTCGTTTAATTTACATATAATTGCTCAGTGCACATCTTCAGGGACTCTTAGAGAACAGGCGTATACTTATAAAACTAACATATAAACTATATAAAACTAACTAACTAACTATCAATCTAACGAACTATTTTCAGCATCGTATTCTGCCATCGTATCATCTTTCTTTCCTGTTCTCTTCCAAGATAAATTAAATGCAGGAAGTGAGGTCTCAATTTCGCTCTTTAAATACGAGTCGTTTGTCCTCAACTCCTCATCGCACCGCTATTTCTTCTTGAGAGCCTCATTCCGAGACCAGATGAGAATCCCTTTGAAAAATATAGAGCCACTCACAAAAACGTTCCTTTGTACGGCTTCGACGTCAGAAGCGAGTTTTAGCGTATATCTGACAAGAAATCCTAAGCCACTTCTAATAGGCATTCATTCTTAACTGTTGCGGAAACATCTTCACAAACAGAGTGCCCGCGCCTAAGTGAGTGTCGAGTTGTCTTTCAATTTAAGTACCCTTATATATATAATATGCGTTCTGTTAGTCCGTCTGTATGAATTTCTGTCCGTCCCCCCTCTATTCCGGAAACGGTTTCATGCAGAAATATGAGACAAACTGCGTCGTCTTTCTAAGAAGTTGAAAGCCCCACTCGCATCGCTGAGAAGGCTCGAGTTCGAACCCAGGAGCCGTTTCCGTAAGATTACACGCCGTTTTTTCATTTTCCAGACTGCAAGGAATTTTTTCTTCCTTGATTAAAATACGAAAATGTGAACGGATTTACACCGCAACTACTTCATTCGACGTCTGAAATTATAAATCTCATTCTTGTAATGTTGCTTTGCGGTCCATTTAATCATAGATTCGCCGTTTATATCTAAATACACCGGATATAGTTTTTTCGCTTTACAGTAATTATCTAATTGTATGCTGCCATCACTGTTATTTCAGATTCAGTTGCTTCTAAATAAACTCTACGAAGAAAAAAATATGGATTGGCGTTTCTCTTTTTCTAATTTTGTTTAAATGTCTCTAGCAAACGTCTTTTTTATGTCAACGCAGATATTTTGAATGGTTTAGTGCTTTTTGTGTAATAAGTGTCTGCGAAGGTAACTTAAAAGGTATGTAGTGAAATAATACGTGAAGTTGTAAATTGTATTCGTTAATGTAAATATTAGAAGTAGTTTAGTTGGTAAGAGAATTATAATATTATTTGCACAGTCATTCTTTTCGATTTTAAATATTTTGTTGTAGCAACCAAAATTATATGGATAATTAATGATTTGTCAATTTGGGTCAATTTAGGTCAATTTTACTCACCATGTGAAACATTTTCAGTGACAGGAGTAATTAGACCGTGTATTTATAATGGTAACAATTCGAAGACTAGAAGTCATTACAATACATTTTTACTGGTTAATATTTTATTTAATAGCAAACGCATTAGACTAATAAAGGAAAACCAGCTTCCTCCTGTTGTAAACGTCTCATTCAGTAGAAGCTAGATCAGAAGTAGTAATATGCAATATGTGTGTTAAAAATCGAAGGAGTTAAATATTGATATTTAGTAAAAATATACGATTAAAATAATAATATAATTAGTAAATATAAGGTTTATGAGGAATTATTACTGAAATATTTTACACATTTCAACAGTTAATGTATTGAATATCAGATTTACGTATTTCATATTTTCTTCTTCAGTGAAAAAGGTCAACGTACCCTCCCAGAGTTTTAGTGTCAGTTTAATATTAGAAATTGTTTTTTTTTTCTTGTCCGATGCAACATTGTCTATGTCCTGATAAGTGGTGGATAGTATTAACACAATATTCTTTCTTCAGCGGCTAATCATGTGTCATTTAGATGAAACTCTGCAATTTCTAAATGATAAAATATACACCTTGAAGGGCTTAAAAATCGAAAGATTTTAATTGTGAGGATTTTTGCTATGTAAATACGTATAACATTTATAAGGAATCATTGATAACACTGATCGTTAAATATTTCAACGATGGATATTTTGCACGACTGATTTACGTAATTTATATTTTCATCCCGTTTTCCACGTTCTTTATATTCAACGGGCATCTCCACCAGTCTCCACGAAAATCACATCAAAATGTAATAAAAAGTTTATAAATATGAATTTCAAATTGAGTTACCTACGTAAGAATGTCTCATACATATCAATTAATTTCAACTCAATCTTAATGTCCCAAAGGAAGAGATTTCCCTCGAGCGTTCATTCGAGAGACCGTTGCTAGAGCAGTGGAACCGAAATGCTCTGTTTTTGCGAATTAAATAAGCTTTGATCATTATTTCAGGCAAAACAATTTCGCTTAGCTTTGATCGTAGGCATACTTCTTTTAGTTAAGTCCTATTTCGTAAATGATAACACGCGATGAAAAGACCACGCACTCCAATTGTACGAAAGAACAGTACATCATTAAATCTGTTTCTTATTATACACGTCAGGGGCCCGAAAATGTTCTTAATTAGCAAAAAATAGAGCAAATGGGCTAAGAGATTTAGTGAACTTCAACACCGCATTAGACAGTACGATAGATAGCTCAAAACATTTTCCTAGAAAAATGTAGAAATAAAAAATATTAATATCAAAATTGGTTTATTTTCGGATTTTATTATATTGATAAAATTAAGGCGAAGTGAGATTTCTTAGAATAATGTACTAGGATTTTTAAAAATACCAATAAATAGGAGCGATTAAAAAAATGTACTAATAAAAATTAATATGCAATTCCTGAATCAAAAACATGGCTCAATAAGTGCAACTACGGTGTATTAGATTTCCAATTTCCTTTAGTTTTCAATTTAAGAATTGAAATGTCCAATTTCATGTTCGAAAAATACTCATACAACGAGAAATGTTGGACTTCCGGATAGCCATGCGGGTAACGCGTTCGACTACGCTGAATACGGTTCCGGGTTCGATTCCCGATTAGAGGCCACTTTAGGTCAATTCTTCTGCGCAATGACCTTAGCTATCGAGAGGCACCTAAAAATAATGACCACTATTAAAAATATGATAATAATGATTAATAATTTGCATTCCTAAAACCAATCAAATGGTTTTAGTTTCGTTTTGATTCTTTTTTGATTCGCTTGAAATTTACCATACATATGGTGCACCTCGACTGAAGGATAGTCCACAAACAAAAGCAGCATTAGGGATTAAAAGATGGCATTATCAATCCACGCTGTAACGATACCGACTTTAAAGGCTGCATTTCCAAATCGTTCATTGCCATTCATATATTACGCGAATTTTCCCAGAAAAATCTCCGAACTCCATCGCCCCACTCACCGTGATTCCGAGAGAGCGATTTCAATGAGCGAACCCTTTTATCGTTTGTCAACCATTCACGCCGCTCACTTATTTTCGTCCATTTCCTTTTCCCCCAAATTCTATTCCATTTGGACATTTTTACGCGCCATTCAAACTCCATTAGCGCTCTAAACTTTTAATTGCCTTTTACGAAAATTTGAAAGTCGAGAATATAAATGATGAAAAATTGATGGTCACATTGAGGCGACTTTCCGAGGGTTAAATTGTCCGAGGAAATGAAAGCAGGACAAAAGCAGAACACTGTCTCATTTTAGTTTAATTACGGGCGTAATTGTTCAAAAACTATCGACGACCGTTAACTTCATACCCTAGATATATATCGCTAAATAGATAGATAAACCATAGAAGCACTGATTAATGCGCATAAAACGTAAAGATACATCTACATAAATAACATGCAAGCCGCCTTTCGGCGAGAGGCAAGGGGTGGAAACTCCAAGTGCTTCAGTTACCACTTTAGCTTATTGTTGTCGGGTATCATACGTAGAAAGAATGAGTCCCTAAAACGACTTGTATCTATTTCTCTGATTCCACGCCCATAGTCCGATCGGTCGAAGTAGAAGAAGGGGGTCGCATAACACCAATTACGTCTTCCGCAAATGAGATTTATCTGAATGTATCAAGAAATCGCAGCCTAGCTTCTAATCTCCTTGCTTTCAAGGATTCCCATCATGCCTCTCAGAGTATTTGCGTAACGCTTGCTTTTCTATCGCAGCACTTTTTAACAAATCGTATCGCCTTGCGTTACACTTTATAGATTTTGAGAGTACACGTTTCATCCGTCAATTTCATTAGTCAATTTACTATAAATCTTTCGAATATGTGTGCTTCAGTTCATATAATTGATTCCGAGATCGAGATATTCAAATGAGTCGACTACATTTATTTTCATTCCACTAATTTTGTACGAGTGGTTCTGACTCAAATGTTTCCTTTCGAAAAAATTAACCCTCAGCAGAATTTAAGACATCTTGAAGAAATAAAGCTAGTACAATTTCGCATGATCGGGCCCTTTAAAATCCTTATCGGAACAGAGGAAGCCATTGCTATATATGAACTTGATGACAATTTACTGAAACTGGAAAGCAATCTTGATGAGAAGAATAAGTGAGCTAACAACGACGTGCTGCAACACTTTTGCAATGTTAATAAGATACGTCTATAATTTCCTGGGTTCTCCTTTAATCCGCTATTATAAATATACCCCCCCTGCCACACGCCGAAAGGCGGCTTGGAGGGTATTTATGTACTCGTTGATGTAGATAAACAGGCGCATTCCAATATTCCAGACGTTAACCTCCAATCTATTGGTACACTTCGTACGTACACTTTAGAAGTCTAATTTTGAGATAAGGGGCGACGCTTTCTGCCAATTCTTTCATTATTCTAGCCGGAATACCTTCTGGACCTGGCGATTTATTCTACTTTCTTTTATGCAATGGTCCTGTGATTCCATCTTCAGTAACGTATACACCTGGAATGGACGTAAGTGTGTTAATCTCTGGGAGGCTATCTCTGCAATTATCGGTCGGGAATACGCTTTGATAAAAGTTATTTAGGATATTCGCTTCCTTCTTCGTTTCTCAAGTTACATTTCTGTCGCTATCTCTTAACGAGCTTACGGTTTGTATCTTTCCTTGTACATTTCTGACGTGGGACCAGAAAGCTTTAGGTCTTCTTTTAACCATTCCCTAAGAAATGTTTCTTTAAAATTGCGGAGGGCGTTACGCATAGCATGCTTCGTGTCTGGTTTCGTTTTCTTACGCTACTGTTGAAATACTGTTTTTAATATTAAAAAACTGTTCTTTCCCCGCTAAGGCCTTTACTTTTCAATGCAGTGTCCTTTGTTTGCGAAGAGCCTTTCTAGCCTCACTATCACACCGTTAAGGTTTGCAATGAGAAGAGATTAATTTTACGTTACCATATTTTATGCTTGTTTAGTTTCATATAGATGTCTAGTAATACTCCCTAATAGTTTCCAAACCCTTCATTATACTAAATGCTATTAATGCGCTCAGAAAAGTTAATTGGGAAGAGGTCGAGAATAATTTCTTTCCTGGTTGGAGATTTTACTGCTGAGCGTAATGCGTTTTTTAAAGTATATTTAGCAACAATTTACATATATCGGTATCTAAAGCCCTTTTCATAATGATATTTTTCCAGTCGATATCTGGGATATTAAAATCGCTCATTGTGGTCGTTATATAACGTGATTGAACACTCAATTGAATTAAATTTCTACCTTATCATTCAAATGATTATTTATTATGCTGGTTTTAAGCAAGGATCTACTAAATGAATACAATAATTTTCTATCTAGCCTTCATTTAAATTTATAATGAAATATAGCTTGGTAAAAACTTTGATTTTTAGATTTATAGAGTATTTATAGCGGCAAAGTATATTTCGAGGCAAATTCTTTTCTTACCAAAATAAATAATTTACCTAACATAAAATAATAGTAAGTAATGACAGCAAGCCTTTTTAAGAGTGGAGGACGTCACATGGATTTTCTTCAACTTGGGTAGGAAAGAATTTCTGCATTTGAGTATTGCTTTTCTTACTATTGGTTTGTAAATTATTTTGTCTTTGGATTCTCTTTATGAATCAGGGACGTTCCTAGTTGCTCATTAACTAGTTTTAAAATTGAAACCAAAGTCTTTTTAATGACTGGTCAATTTCGTGAGAATTCTGATAGGAACACCGTTTTTATCACCGTTTCTGACATTGTATCAGAGAATATCCTGAGAAACCACACCATGGATCACGTAGCGTGCGTCGCTCCGGGATAATGTAGAAGCTCCACAAGTTACGTGATTCTCTTTCTGAGCGACCAAAACATCTTTTTCCAAATTCTCTGGTTATTCATATCCCTCTCAAAGCAAAGAGTCTGTCGAAACGCGAAAGGATGCCTTCATAGGCTCTCATAACGACGTTTGCGCAAAATATATTTTGATAATGGAATAGCAGAGCACGGGAGGCGCATAATACCCACTTCCATTCTATTCCTCCCTTATTTTGAAGCGTTTCATGGGTTTAACATGGTTCCTCTCCAATCTTTCCTCTAATATAAGCCGTTTGGGTGGAAGAAGGAGAATCCATAAATTGAATAAATTACGCGCGCAGTGCGGCAGTTTTATTTTCCTCGCTCGAGATTGCATCTCATTTTCATTTACTTTCCTTTGGAGGCGAATGGTTTGGCGAAGACGGGATTAGAGAAGTTTCGCGGGAAGAGAACACGCTTTTCTCGAAGTGCCCTTAAGTTTGTTTCACTTACGCACAAGCAGTTCCTAACCTCAACAAGTAGTGTATAGGATTTATACTGTTACTGTTAGTGACGTTTTAGCGCAGTTGGGAAATTTCGAGCTTATAGAGCGCCAAAGAAGATTTAAACCACAGACTGTTGATGGCAATGACGAAAGGTAAACCAAGAGGTTTGTTTGTAACGATTTATTAAAAATAGCTTCGATAAAAAGGCAAGCGTTACACAAATGCTCGCAGACACAGGTCTCCTTGAAATAAAGGAGACTAGTGTGCGATTGCTTGCTAAATTCAGAGAAAGTACATTTGTGGAAGACGTAATTGGTATTATGCGACCCTTTTCTGCTACTTTGGCCGATCCGAAAATGAAAAATAAGGAAATAAGAAAAGTAGATGCGAGTAGAAGTTGTTTTAGGGATTTATTCATTCCGCGAACGATAGGCGATAACAATAAGCACATCGGACATCGAACGCCTGGTGTTTACACCTCCTGCCACACCACAAAAGGCGCCTTGCAGGGTTTCATATAGATGTAGAAGAGAGGTCGAATATTCTTTGATTTAAACTCGGGATCTCAGTAAATCACTAAAACTATAAATCACAGTTATTGCCTGTAAAATGCCAAGTTTAATCTTAAGAATCGCAGAAGCCTTTTCCAAAATTCACTAATATTTATATTAAATTGTTCGGAATGGTCGCCGAAACGTTCCCAAGGACTTCTGACGTTGTAATATCTTGCTTGCAGTTTTATGGCACAACATAAAGCTACTTACATTTTTAATATAAAGGCCAACGAATTCACGACATTAAGTTATGAAGGAAAATATAGAATGCTACATCACAGAAGAGAAATAGTTTTTCACACATTCAACTACTAAAGACCGGTTTCACTAACGGAATTTTATATTAAAAATATTAATAGATACATTAAATTTCAGAAACCAGACCGTATTGATTTCATTCTGCTCTTGTTTTTACTTGTGAGCACACATGTACACTTTTACTACGGATTGTTTGAGACAATAAACATTCGTATGATTGTCACAAGGTAAGAGTGATAGATCTTCAAAGAAAAAAACTAAAATATCATCATAATATCACCACTTAATATAATTTGGCTCAAAAATAAGAGTGTGTTGATAAGATATAAAATTTCCATCATCGATCACCTGCCCCATTTACCTAAGCTGGAACGAGTGATGTCAGACGCGCTTCTATGCCAATAGGAATGCTATATAAAGACCAGTTTTTATTCTTCTCGTTGAGAACTAGGGTGCACTTCAGCTAATACATATTAATAACGGATAATTTAAGGTAACTTATAGTTTCACTCTCGATCTTTTTGGGAAAATATGGTCTAGAGAAAATATATAAATATCCTTATGACAAATATATAAATATTATGAATAAGAGCAGAGATAGCATAAAGTTCAATCAATAATCGCAAACAATATCATATGTAAACTGTTAAGTATCATACAATCATTTTTTGATATTCATAAGTTCGATAGTCTCATGAGGAACATAAGAACTACTAACAATTCAGTTATGTTTTATTGGAAAATATTAAGTATTTTATAATATTATAAGTTCTTTCAGTAAGCAAGGTGTATAGAAAACGAAATCTTAAATCAATAATTCAAAGTTATACTTCAATGGAAATGGAGTTCTTTCGAGATCTAAGGGGATCTAAGGGACATCTACGAAAAAGTCAGGAGTTGAGATTGCAGGAAACGAATGCAATGGATAGGAAAGTGGAAATTGGGAAGAAATCGAAGCACGGTAACGGGCGAATGGTAAAAGTGCGATTCGGCCCACATTTACCGGAAACGAACTCACTCTTCCGTTTTCCGCATGATATACTCGGCAGGGTGGGTTCGATTCTCAAAGATAACATTCCTCCACGGTCGTAAATTAGCGATTCAAGTGAGAAGACGTGCGTATGCGAGGATAATTGTTCGGCTATAATTCTCTCGAAGAGAATATTTACTCCCAATTCACGGCGCCGTAAATTTCGTGTGAAATGCCTTAGCACCCAACTGGTGACCAATATATCGCATATGCCAGCCGTAATAATCAATTCGCTTCACGCAATTAAATCGATTCAACCAAAAGTATATATTGGTTAGTCTTTTAGTTTCACTTTCTGCTTTTAATTTCGTTTTCGAATGGATAATGTATTTCTGAAACGGGATTGTATAGCAACTTTTTAAGGGATTGGAAGTCATAGTGCACTGCTGCCTGTTATAGTATCAGTAGGGGTATTTTCTTCAATTAAATGCTTTTTAAGTTTAGTTCCCCTTTCTTTGGTAAAGGGAAATGCAATGGGTGTGAATGAAATATTTACATTCATTAAAGTAAACCATTCAAAAGCCTAACTTCGAAAAGGAAATAAGTATTTGAGATCTAAGTTTAAAGTTATGTTTTCAAGTAATTTCTCCAACAAAGAGAGACTTCATATTGGAGGATGATATTCGTTCATTTGTAAAAAAATCGCTTTCGTCGTCATGAATATTTCCTAAAAAATCTTCTTTTCGTCTGAACTAAATTTCGAAATCCCATAATTACAGGTCTATTTAAAAATTTCCCGAGATTGTACTTAAAAGTTGTACCTAACTAGCATTGAATGTTTAATGCACTGAAGATGAATCTTAATTAAATTAATAAATATTTAATAACTTCAACTCTTGGTAATGATTTGGAGAGTTAAAAAAGCATCGCGATTCCTTGATGTCTCAATGAAATACAATACAAACGAAATGAAATGAAATACAAACGGCTGACAATTACAATGCGTTGATATATCTTCATTCCATTTTGGATTCATCTTTTACTTATGCTTATATATATTTATCGTGTATTATACTACTTGAGTCTCATGGCTGTAAAATCTGTTTAACAAAATACCAGTTCAGCCTCTTAGGGTACCGAAATACACAGGAATTTAAATTTTACTGAACTGTTCAGAGCTCACTGAGTAATTTTTTTATGCCGAAGCAGTATCATAAACTGGAATCATTCTATGTGATTTATAAAAGTAAAATATTTTGAGTTTTGAGAGTGAGAAATAGAGAAAAATAGATGATTAATTTAAAAGTATTGCTCGTTCTAATCGGGTCCGAAAGGATTGAGTAACAAACTCAATTCCTCAAAAATCCTCTCAGAATCCTTGCTAAGTTGTGATCAGACAATTCCACGACTGACCAAACAAAAGTAATCTAATCCTTCTTCGTTTTCCCAAGCATATTTGAAAATTGGAGTGTAAAAGCGATGGAAAAGTTGATAAAAGAAACATGACTCCCCGGACAAGATGTCACAAGGCTTCAATTAGCAAACGAACGAATCATTGCAAACGATGATGGCGCTTAAATCACAAACCGTGTCGAATCCTGAAAACTGACTGTTTTTTACTCTAAATAAATGGACGGCATATTCCAGTGCCGATTTTAACGAGTTCTGAAGTTAATTTATTTCGCGACGATGACGCATAGTCTGGCGTTTTACCCGTCAAAGATCGGAGGTCTTTTGTATCCCACTAATTGCTGGCGTATCCCTTTGGATGAGAAAGGTTTCCACGATTGCGATTTACGGAAAAAAGAGGAAATATGTTTTCAAAGTCCTTTCCCAAAACTCGAACGAGCAAAAAACAAACAATCTCAGAGGACTAATTTTGCGTTTCATTTAATAAGTCGCGTCCGCATTGGTGTTTTCGCTTTGAAGAAACTTTTTCCATTTACATGTCGTCGTTGACCGGACAACAACTAACTCTTGATATTTTTACGTCGTTAGGGGAAAGAGCTACGAATATAAAATTCCCAAAAAAAACTTATGCCGAGTACTATGATTTGCAGTTAAACAAATTCGTAATTAATCATTGTGCAGACTTGCTAATTGTAAAGCAAGGAAGTAATTGCAGCGTGATTTAAAGACTAAACTGCCCCTTGGAAGAGTAAAACTTTAGATGCGCAAAACCCGTACGAAAATTTACTTTTTTCGAGCTAGCTTAGAATTGCTTAAAACACTATAATAACGAAAAATCCATTAAAGGTCAGGGCGAGTTTGTATTTACTGGCATATTTGATGAATACATCAAATTCATCAAACATGCTCCTATATAAAATTGTCATCTATTTACTATATCTTATCATAAAAAGCAATTTCTTCTCCAAAGTTAACAAAACCCTGAATATATTATAATTAAAGCGTGATCACTCAGAAGCCCGGAAATAATAAAGGCAATATATTATGATATATTCTGAATTAGTTAAGGTTTTGGTTTTATGAAATAATTGTACGAATGAGAACGAGACGATCATTGACTTTAACGGAGTATAAAAATTGAAATACTTTCTTTGAATACCTTAATATATTCGATTCTTTGTTAGTTGTAAGAATGACTGGAAGCGGCTGTCTAAAGGAAACAAAACAAAAGGAAAGTAGAAAAGGGTCATTATTATAAAATAACTTATACTCCTGTATCACCAGACTACCGATAGGATTGTTTCCAAGTTTATCTATAAAAATAAATTTGCTAATGTTGGAGATGTTACATTGCCTTCTACATAAACAACATTATTATCACTTGCCTCTTTATTTGTTGGAAATCAGTGTGCAGATTGAGTTCTTTCCTTACCACAATTTCCCCATCCCCAACGCCTTATAATGAAACAATTATTTATAAGTTAATTGGGTTTTAAATCCTATTTGTATGTGTTATTAAAATTTGCCCTCATTAGCTGCTAATTACTTGAATGTCGACTTCGCTCAGCCAAGAATACTCGAAGCTCAGCGATTAGCAATTGGATGTTGTGCTCATGGTTTGTTAATGCTATTCATAGCACTGCTATATCTGCTTGACATGCTTAAGTGTAGGCAGCAGGTAATTTACGATAGAGTGGAGAAAAATGTGAATAACAGCTATATGTGGTTTAACGTCACCTGTTTTAGTTGGGAAATCCGATAATAAAATAACATGATAAAAATAGACTGACAAATCAATCTCACCGATGGTCATTATTTTTAATGCTGAAATCTATTGGATGAGAATTCCCACAGCTCTGTGTGGCTCGCACGGCAAAGGAAGTGCACAGATGCGATTGGGAACCCTGAGCTGTCCATTCTGCAAAATAGAATATCATAATCTCCTTCCCATTAATCCTACGAATACCAACGCTTGTTACAGCGATTCAGGAACGTCTGCTTCCGATGGCTGGACGGAAGATCAGCGGAAGTGAAGAAGGAAAAAGTGTCTCTTCGATTGACACTGCGTGCGCGAGCTTCCAGTTGATTCCCTTCGTTAAGAAGACGATAATAATGCTATGGTTATTATTTTTTAATGTGTTATCCAAACATTTCTGTGCCTTTCCAGGAAATTATTGTTTTACAATATTATGCAGTGCATTCCTTCTTTGTATTTTTACAGTGCATGGGGTGAGGGTCTCTTCCTTGCCCTACAGACTGCTACTATAGTAGCCCTTGCCTTCTTATATGGAGGGGAAAAAAACACAAGAGGAATCAGAAGAGAACAGAGAGAAAGAAATCCTTCTCAAGCTGGTCTTTTCTTGATTGGATATGCCACCTTTATGTATATCCTCCTGTCTGGCATTACCAGTGTTGAAATATTAAGGACATTCCAAGCAGCCAATGTGCCTGTCATATTATTGGGAAAGGTAAGAGATAACAGTTTCGATTGTGTGTATTAGGTTAATAATTATTTATTGATCAAGTATTACTTTCTAGCATATGTGGATTTCATTGGTTATTCTTGTATGGAATTGTGATTAAAAATCTTCACTCACTTACTGCCTTGAAATTGATGTAAATGAGCTTATACCACAGTTTTTCATATTCTCTAATTAAGAACTAAAGAAATACCATGTTTTCTGGTAGATAACCCACATGTTATCTGTACAAAAAATATAGAAAAATGATAAAAATAATAGTGCATGATATACAACGGAAAATCTCGTTTCATTGAATATCTTGAATATTGAACTCGGAAACAAATGACTAAACAACAAACGTCATATATCGCAGAAGTCGCGGAGTATATACTTACTAGGGCAATTTTATTTCAACCAACATATTTTAAATGTTAATGTAATCAAATAATTCCATTCAAAATACAAGAGTAATTATCATAAATATTACAGTAGTGAAAAAACATTCTCGTCAACATAATAACAATTTTGAAATGCG
>KZ308731.1:1274012-1320203 GCA_000376725.2 Ladona fulva
TTATTATCACTTGCCTCTTTATTTGTTGGAAATCAGTGTGCAGATTGAGTTCTTTCCTTACCACAATTTCCCCATCCCCAACGCCTTATAATGAAACAATTATTTATAAGTTAATTGGGTTTTAAATCCTATTTGTATGTGTTATTAAAATTTGCCCTCATTAGCTGCTAATTACTTGAATGTCGACTTCGCTCAGCCAAGAATACTCGAAGCTCAGCGATTAGCAATTGGATGTTGTGCTCATGGTTTGTTAATGCTATTCATAGCACTGCTATATCTGCTTGACATGCTTAAGTGTAGGCAGCAGGTAATTTACGATAGAGTGGAGAAAAATTTGAATAACAGCTATATGTGGTTTAACGTCACCTGTTTTAGTTGGGAAATCCGATAATAAAATAACATGATAAAAATAGACTGACAAATCAATCTCACCGATGGTCATTATTTTTAATGCTGAAATCTATTGGATGAGAATTCCCACAGCTCTGTGTGGCTCGCACGGCAAAGGAAGTGCACAGATGCGATTGGGAACCCTGAGCTGTCCATTCTGCAAAATAGAATATCATAATCTCCTTCCCATTAATCCTACGAATACCAACGCTTGTTACAGCGATTCAGGAACGTCTGCTTCCGATGGCTGGACGGAAGATCAGCGGAAGTGAAGAAGGAAAAAGTGTCTCTTCGATTGACACTGCGTGCGCGAGCTTCCAGTTGATTCCCTTCGTTAAGAAGACGATAATAATGCTATGGTTATTATTTTTTCAAATTTTTAAATAAAATTTAGATCTGAATCGTATCCAGCCATTCGCACTCGTGGAAAGCATCTGCGCTTTATTACACAGTATTAAAACTCCTGTCACTCCTTTAGTCGCACTTAGATTATCTAAAGGGTTTATTTACTCTTTGAACAACAACTATTTCAAACTTAGGACACACAGGTAAGTAATAATTTATATAAATATGTAAACTCATTTGACAGAAATTTTTCTGCATGTTTAACAATTGTTAACTGGAATTTAAATACACTTTCACCTGTTGTGTCTATTAAATGAATACATAGACTTAAGCCTCCATCTCACCCTATTGCAAATATTTATTATAATCCATAGAAGCACTAAGAATTCTCAACCGTGCAACTTTCAAACATACATCTAAAACAAAATGACTGATGTTATCCAAATTTCAATTAAGAAATGATGAAGTTAGACACTGAAGTTAATACCAAGGAACAGATGATGAAACGAGAAAGTGTGATTCATCGAAGAGAATTTCACTTTGAAAATCTCCATTCCAGGGGATTACAGCCATAACTATGGAAAATTTCCGTTAAATTAATCTGTGATCACCTTTTTGAGTCGTTTTTGAGCGCGATAATCAATCAACAAATCAAAATATGTTGAAATATAAAAATGAATTTCTTGGATTTTTAACTTTCATTTAAAATATGAATCCATTCTCCTCAATTCCAGATTTGTAGAGAGAAAATCTACATTTCCTTTTTTTATTATTAATCAGAAATAAACGCATTTTAGCGACACATTCAGTGTTGCGCCTCACGGTCGAGTTGCTGGCTCGTCTTCTTCCGGCAGAAAACTGCGTGAGAGGCTAAAGGATGTCGGAAATTTCAGATGTCCGTGAAATGGCTGAGAGCATGTTTCTGTGGGCTAAAGAA
Organism: Ladona fulva; assembly: GCA_000376725.2. Lineage (NCBI taxonomy): Eukaryota > Metazoa > Arthropoda > Insecta > Odonata > Libellulidae > Ladona > Ladona fulva. The sequence goes on from KZ308731.1 coordinate 1,275,685, forward strand.
TAAACGTGACGGTAAGAGCATTTTGAGTGGAAGAGTGACGGAGCAATGAAATGTCAATATTTTGAGGTCAATACGAACATTAGGGGATGAGACGAAACGATTCTGCAATATTTTCCGAAATAATTATCTGAGGACATGATTTTACACACATAAAAAATCGTAAGCATTACAAGAAAAATCTTTTATGAAGGTTACAGAATAGCTCGAGATTCACAAGGTATATTTCAACAGATAGAGACGCAAATAATTGATTGGTTTTTCAGCACTTGTTTCATGATCGACGTCAGGGGAGTGAAAGCATTATTATGAAATCAGATTTAATTCTTCGAAATTGGAACACTTACGTCTTAAAATGCATAAAGGTGTATGTTTATGAAAAGAAATGAGCAATGGACATTAAAAATTCGCCACAATCTCGGAGTAAATCGATCTCAAAAAGGTAAAAGAATATCTCAATGTTGCGTTTCAGTAGGCTAAACAGATATTTCCAACATTATATAGAGAACTCATCTAAGATGAGGAATTTAAGATTCTCATTTGCATTGGCAGGATAAGTGCATTATTTCCATTATTTTTTATTTAAGATCGAACATTGAGATAATTGAACTAGTGATATTTGCTGAATAGAGGAGTGTTGACTCATTGCGAAAACGGAAATTTTTAATTGGAAATGTTTCTGATATTACTTTGTAAAACCGTACTCGAATTATGATTTACGAAACCGCGATAACTTCAACTCGTTATTATTCCCTACATGTCGGCGCTTTTTAGCTTAGATATTGCATAAAAATTATTTCTACAATATATGTCTTACAAACCTTACGCTGCCGATTTAGCATTTGAATACTTGGTTTAAAATATATTCCCTTATTCCTTTTGGTTAAGTAAAATAAGGATACGCTAAAAACAAGATGGTTATGGCTCTATTTTATGGAAATATACTTTAATCAAATTAAAATTTTTATTTGCATATTAATATAGTGGAAATCGCAGTGTTACTGCTGTATTTATTCTTTGAATACCTTAATATATTCGATTCTTTGTTAGTTGTAAGAATGACTGGAAGCGGCTGTCTAAAGGAAACAAAACAAAAGAAAAGTAGAAAAGGGTCATTATTATAAAATAACTTATACTCCTGTATCACCAGACTACCGATAGGATTGTTTCCAAGTTTATCTATAAAAATAAATTTGCTAATGTTGGAAATGTTACATTGCCTTCTACATAAACAACATTATTATCACTTGCCTCTTTATTTGTTGGAAATCAGTGTGCAGATTGAGTTCTTTCCTTACCACAATTTCCCCATCCCCAACGCCTTATAATGAAACAATTATTTATCCATTTTTTTGAAGCAACAATATCATACTATAAAAACAGTTATTTCAAACGCATTACAGAAGTTAACATACATGNGTAAAATTACTTCATTAACACAAAATTTACCACACAAGCAAAAAGGTCAGTTGAGATCCAGAATCGTCCTCACTCCCTTTGAAATAGTAGTAGTATTGTTAAAAGTTCTTCGACAGCTGAGATCTCTCCTATCTCCCATTGAGAATCGAACCCGGGACCACTTCCATCCGAGCACGCTGGCCACTTGGCTGACCGGGAGCCCCCTTTGAAATAATAAACTTAAAATCCGAAGTACTTGCCTCGATCTTCGGAGGAACAACTCCGCCTTAGGTCGTTCCAATGATCCACTTATTTGTAACCTATGACATCGGAGATGTCGCCTCAGCTTTCCTCCTCTAAATCTACTAAGAGAAAGCGATTTCCCAGTTACCCGTCGCTCTGTCCAAAGGGAAGAACATCGCAATATCATCCGATTCCACTTCTTCCATTCGAAACGGGAGATTCGTGGGGAGGAAGGAATCGGGTGATGAAAGAATGCAGCGAATTAAAGAGGAGATTGTTAAAAGAAGAAAGCAGATGTGACTCTCGACGCTTTAAGATGATACTCCGTATCTCCGAAACAGGAATTGGTTTCGAATGCGTGAACATGCAAAACTACGAGGAGAATGAAGACCTGGAATTCAGAATAAGGCAAATGGAAAAATGCGGAAGTATTTTTGAAGGTGTTGGTTTTCGCAACAGACATTTTCTTTGCGGTTATATATTCAGGTGGAGTGAAACGAGAAAATAATAGAGGCTGAAGGAGAGGGTGAATATGCAAATATCACGATAGCTGAGACATGTCATGAAGTAAAAGGCTTTTACCGTTATATTAAGCTTTGTCGACGCAGGTAAAAAAAATAATGAAATTGCTTTTTTCTATTAATAGATTTCTAATTTTCGTTGAGTAGCCCGCGACTTATGTCCTTTAACTTTACATAATGTTTCCCCTCCACATTAAAAAATATGATTCTTTACAGAAAAATGACTACAAATTGTGTGATCCCATAAATTTTGGCGGTAAAAGGTGTTTCAACATTTTTTTGAACATTTACACAATTGTATAAACAATATGTGCAATTTTCGTAGATATATTTGTAACATGCATTTTATTACTATTAAATGGAAGGAAAAGATCTTAAACATATCTCCTCCTAAATTTATCGCCTTTTTAAAATAAGATTTTTAAAATAAATATTTTTGTAAAAAAGTCTTTCAGCTGCTCAAAGCTGAAACTTCGCTGCTAAAGGTTTCTGGTTATACTTCTAATTATAAAGTTCTTAGAATTTAAAGAAAATAGAGGTCAATTTCTTTCCGGTTTACTGTGGAATGCCCTATGTACATGTTGATACCGCATTTTCTCGGACGCTTTGTCCCCCTTTCATCAGCGACAAAAAATGGGTGTGCGCCTTAAACCATCTGCAATGGTATATACAACCAAGAAAACCCCACGCAGCTAACTTCCCTAATGGTTTCGTACAAGTTCCTGTCTTTTCGCAATAATTACAAAAAAGGACACTGGTGAAGCAAAATTTCAGCACAAAGTGAGCATTCAATAATAATAATGTCTTTATTTAGGCGAATTTTGGTCTGTTGAGAACACTCTTACAAGAAGAACACTCTTGCATTTAAACGGAAACTCAATCAGAGGAGTATATTACTTGTTGATGTTTTTCGGAGTGAGTTTTCCCTGTGATGAATTTTTGCTATCAGTTTTGTCTTATATCATTTGATACAGCTGTTCTAAATGTGTTTATTCTCTGCAGACATCCAAAGGGCGCCTCTTCAAATTTTATTGATACTTATGCAAAACGCAAAAAGCTGGTCTCATGCTGTAAATATGAAGGAAGCATTATGGCATTAAAATAAAATCAGAGAGAGTTCCAAGTGGATGTAGGAAAGATGTATTCAGCACTTTTAAAAGTCTTCAAATACCCCAAGAAGACCGAAGGTTGGGAAGTTCAGTGTCAGAAGCAGGAAAGTGATGAAACGTCGAAAGGAACTGAAGAACTCAGACACAACAAAAGATAACATTGAATATGCCGAGCTATACAAGTCTATCAGAGTGGCAACGAAGACATGCCTGAGGAATTTCAACGAAAGAATTGTGCAAGAGGCTATAGACGCCTAGCAATAGAGAAGAAACGGATCTTATCTGCTCAGGAAGAAGATGGCACAACAAGTCGGTTGAAACAGGTAAGAGTGCGAATGACTGTCAATGCGAAGTTTGAATGAAGACGAAGGAAGTGGTGGTAGAGAAAAGGAATTACCGAATTGACTAGATGAGAATTGAGAAAAGTGGAAATGTCAAGAAAGCGGAGCCACAGAAAGAGAGAGAGGGAATATAATCTATTAGCTGAAACTCGACAGTAATTTTTCATTTCTTCCATGGATCTTTCCACAAGATTTGCGTGGGATTTGTGAAAAAGGATCACCTCGTGCGTGGGCTGGCGATTGATGGATTTCCGGCGGTGCTTAGGAAAGGCAATTGGAAAATAAGATGAGAAAATGGGCGCGAGTGAGATTTCGCAAACATCAACGACTCGGCGCAATGGGAAATTGAGCTAGGGTCGAATGACGCAAAACAGATTAATGTTCGGAGGCAGTTTTGATTCGCCTTTCTAAAAGGGCCCACTTCTTATTTTAAAACCAGCAAACACCACCGTCATACATGACGGAGCTTAATTGATTTAAAACATATTTATGTTATCGTATGCATCTGGTCCCAACCATGACGTTGCCATTTCTATGCCTATGGTAATTTGATCTATTTGTAACCTGTAAATGTTTTGAATGATATTAGATAAATTTGGAATGATTTTTTTCAGATTTAAAAGTATGAATTAATAGTAAAGAAACTTGAGGGAACTTAATTTAACTTGATTTTAAACTGTTATTGCGTGAATCTGCTCCTCTTGAGTCAAAATATGTCAGTCGTAAGTCGATAATAATTTAATGCATTCGTGATCGGTGGATGGTTTATTTGATCCTGAAGAAACTTCGAATAAATTTGCTCAAATCAAATGTCTGGAATAATATTGTCGCTATTGTTAATTCTATCTTATTGTCGCTGTCTTCCTAAAAGAATCGCCTTGAGACTACGATTACATATATGACTATTTGAAGTTTTTTCGTGAAATTAATTTTCCTTTGTACATCGATGCAAATATTTATATGATAGAAAACTTCTGAGATATAAAATACTGTAGATCAGGAGATCGAAAGTGTTAATTATTAAATTCCTCGACCCAATTTAATGACGAGATCAACGTAGAAACGTGCTCGAAGACCCAGAGTCGCAACGCCATCTGCCGGTGGAAGTACCGAAGCATTCAGATTTCGCCTGCAGTTTCCGCACAGGCACGGACCAACGAAAGGCGAAAGCAGAATAAATAGAGAGCGGTTCACGTGAGTGTAATGCGTTATCCATATTGCATTCTGCGGAAATTATAAACGGGTCATGAAGTTCGCACGGAAATGGCGTAATTTTGAGCAAGTCTCAGAGGTGAAAAGATCGGCCTTTTCGCGGCGTTTAAGAGGGCAGCACCGTAGCGGCATGTTTTCGGAGAGTCTTAATGATTTCCTTGCGATGTTCATCAAAGCAGCGCTCTTTCCGCATGATGGAGGACCAACCGCGATGCGGCCCACCTCATCATTTTCCCTTTTGAAGCGAATGCCACGACCCGTGTGATTCCGGTCCCCGCGCCACATGAAAGTAAGAAAAGCGAGCCTCGTCACATCCGAAATTTTCAGATAATTCGAGCCGTGCTCTATGACAGCCTTTGAGCGAGCCTTTTTATCAGCGCACACTATAACCTCATCAATATATTCCAGAGGAAACAACACACGATGAACCTCCCTTATTCGACAGCAATATCCCGATGCATAGCGATGATAACCCAAAGAGATCTGAATACCAAATACGCAACTTTTAACCACATTTATGAAACAGAACAGTAATAGCGCCCAGTGATACCGTTTTACATTTTTCTACTTTAGGACTGAATGAGTCGATTAAAAAAGTGCGATTGCCCTATTTTATCAATACTTGCAATATAATTTCTAGAACAAATTTTATGATTCTTGCATTTAATATTCGACGCAGGATAGAGGAATATGAGAATTTAATTTATTTATCTCAATCCTGCAGATAGATATAATGAAGCTCATGATGGTCGAGTGACTCTTAAATAACTGCATTAATGTCTGCCTATATTGAAGTTTATGAATAGTGATACACAATTGATTCATGTATATACTTTAGAGGTTTTCTTACCACAGCATTCTGAATTAATACATCATAATGTGTTGCTACCTCATTGATCGTTTATTAAACTTCATTCCCTCTCGGGGGCTTTTGGTTGATAATCGATGAGCAGATGAGATTCAAATCTTTAATTCACCTTCGTACTGACTGACGACGAATAGAATTAAAATATATTTCTTCTCTTGCCTTGAATTTTGTTTTATTAATTACATATCCTTCCTTAATCCTTGCTTACGCACCCGGATAACAACCACGATATATTTTTGCTCGTGAATCGATCAAAAATTGAAATTCTGCCTCGATCTTTCACATAATCGCTACGAGTTTTTAGTCCAAATCTGAGTACATGGTAAATTACGAAATTATTTTACTACTTTGTGAGAAAATTGATCGAATTGAAAGCGGTACCATCTGCTCTCCCGAACTGCTCTACATACGAACCTTTTCGAACTCTATTCCTATTCAATTTCAACCTCTTGATACGAACTGAATTTGAAAAACGAACTGCGATTCCTTTATAAACCCTAGTGAAATCGATACGTTCAGGCGTTACTTCGTAGAAAGCCATATCACAGGAGAGAAATGTTTCCACACGTTTCATTGCTTATAGTAATAGAAGTATTCGGACCACAGGTGGTAATATAAACGTTAAGTAAAGGAGAACTCCAATACCACCCAAATGCAGGAAATCGTCACAACCAATGTACAGTTCACTAGCCAAGCTAGCATCTCCAGGGTACGGGTAGGACTGCTGTAGTTACATTCCTACCCAGAAGCAGGATAGGATAGTTCTACCCGTACCCTGGAGATGCTAGCTTGGCTAGTGAAATGTACATTGGTTGTGACGATTTCCTGCATTTTGGTGGTATTGGAGTTCTCCTTTACTTAACGTTTATAGTAATAGAATTGTCGGAAGTTAAGGGAAAACTCTTTTTGGGGGATATGAGTGGTGAGTTATGTGGGAAGGCAAATTCGTTAATGAGGGAGAAAAGATTGCAGTCTCGATAATTTCTGAGATATTTAGACGACGCACAGTGGGCTAGAATCGAAAAAAGCTGGCCAAAAATACGAAAACGCTTTTTTTGAGTACGGGCTATGAAACTTTGCATGACAATCTTGAATAAATTCTGCATACGACTATGGAGGTCATTTACGTTGGGTCCTACGCATTAAAATTATACAGGGGGTCAAAGTTGACCGAATTTTGCGAAAAATTATGGACTTCGATTTTTCGTGAAAATCTTCAAATTCAAACCGCTGTTGAACCCAAACGAAGATAATCATCGGGTAAAAAACAATTCTATGTTATAAACATGTTCTTTCTCCTTCATAAGACGTAGCAATTATGATCACGCTTGAATATTTACATACTTTACGTAACAAAATGGCGGACCCTTATTTTAGAGCAAATTTTTACATGAGTGAAGAAAATACTAGAAAAAAACATCGAGTGTCACGGTATAACTTATGCCACAATATTCTTTGAAGCTTCCTAAAGAGGAATTTAAAATAAAACCTTGCGCATATTTGCGTAATCGTTAAATAAACCTACTTTTCGAACACGCTGCAAGGGCTTAATCCGCTCCGTATAGTTTCAATATAATTTAATAATATAATCCGTATAATTTTAATGCGTAGGATCCAAAGTAAATGACCTCCATAGTCGTATGCAGAATTTATTCAAGATTGTTCATGCGAAGTCTCATAGCACGTACTCAGAAAAAAGCGTTTTCGTATTTTTGGGCAGCATTTTTCGATTCTAGCCCACTGTGCGACGTCCTTTTCTTTCATTTTGAAGGCGTTTGGGTGGAAATTACTGTTGTGTGTGGACGAAGGGGTGGAGGGCGAAGGAGGCAATTGTTTTCTTCGAATAAAGACTCGGTTTTGGCGGCTCTATGCAAGCGCATGTTTGTACCACTAGTGTATGCGATCATTCATAAAAACTCTCTCCGATGTTGCATCGGAGTGATGATGAAGTGATGAAGTTATCAAAGCGAAATGACGGAAACGGGGTTTGAAGACAGTTTGTCATTCGAAGGGAAGACTAAATAAAAGTTGGTTAGATTTGGCCGAAATTACACGTTAAAATTATATCAAAATGCTCCTAAAGTGACAGAGGGCTTAACTGGGGAAAGAACATTTTCATCTAGTTACTTCCAAGAGTGAATCCATTGATTATAATCTATGGGGATGGATTGTTTCTTTCGCAAACAGTTTACGAAATGTCCGTGTGTTTTTTGAAAATCCTCGAAATTTCGGATCTATATCAATATTTCACCACTAAAATAAGAATAAATGATTATTTTCCTTTCTTGTGACAGTTGTCTCAATATCGTAGGATTATTGTTTCTAACTTAAATTTTGTAAAAGAAACAACCGCTCCAGGCAACGAAAAGCTATTTACGTGCATTTCTTATGTTAAGTATATTAACTGATTATCCCCGTGCATTAATATGGAAAATCTCATGAAATCAATGTTCGACAATTGCCTTGGTCGTAAAAAGGGTTTGTTTATTTCCGAAATATTTTACGAATTTTCCGTCTATTTTATCAAAGTTCTCGCAATTTCGAATTTAAATACCTCTACCTCTATTATACCTCTGCAAGTCATGAAAACGTAATTTACGTACATCTCTCATGGAAACGTATTTTGTGCTCCTGGGTTCGAACCCGGGCCTTTACCGAGATGAGAATAGTTTCCTGGGGATTTCAGCATCGTAGAAACACAATGCTGTTTTTTTAAGATCTCTAAGGCAAGTCGTATCTGAGATAAATAGGGGGGACGGACAGACGGACAGACATTTGCTTTTTTATATATGACGTATGAAACTTCCCAAGCGAAGATTACACCTTAATATAACATTTCCTTAATTCGAATTTTTGAAAAGCAGCGCATTGAAAAAGCTGTGAATAAAAAGTGTTGCCGAAAAATACTTGTACTCAGATTAATTAATTAATTAATTAGCTAGGCAAGTAAGGGTAGTTCAACAGTTTGATCCGTACTAAATACAATATAGGTTGAGAAGATAAAGAAACCCATTCGGCAATCACACTAATCGTTATAGTTCACGAAATCTAAGGAACAGAAGCACATTTTGTAGCAAAAATAGTGAAATTTCACGATGGTTAAAAATCAAGGTCAAAAATCGATTGCTAGTCGGTGACATTACGTCATTTGGTTATAAATCCTGTTTCAAGAGAGCAGCTTCAAGCGTATGAGATCAATAAAGAGGAATCGAAGGAGACTCATTTGAAGGAGAAAAAAAAACCCCTTGGATTTAATAAATACAATGCACCAGCTAAAACATGGTAGGGCTTCTGAAAGATAAAAACCCAACACATATCTAATAGTCGCACAAGTATTTGCTGATTAAATATGAAAAATAGTAGTTAGTTAATTTATTACGCGGAGATAATGTTTCTCTGGTTTTTTATGGATTATGCATTGATGGTAATTTACTGCCAAGATCTGTGTGCTAATATTCACTTGAATAAAAGCATTAAATCGGGAAACGTCGTTAGTAATAACATTAAATACAGATTTAACATCAGCATTTACTCAGGATTTTTCTAAGATATTTACCGCAAAAAGTAGCCGGTAGCACTACCACACTTTCGTGGCTAATTCAAGATATTATCAATAAAATTCGACTACATTCAAGATGTAATCAAATTGTTCCTGGAATATACATTTAACGATGTTAAACTGAACTGGTTCATTGTCGCAGCAATGAATAGCGTCTCCCTCTGAAGATAACGAATTTAGAAGTTACCTTCTGTAAACGATTGCCTATTACTGGGAATTCTGAGAGCGCCCCACGTGAAGCTCAGTATCTGGGGTCTGAAGCTCAAATTTGATTGGAATATGACATCAAATTGTAAGTCAAATGCATTCCTCCCAATCAAAGCGGATGAAGCACCGTTTGTAGGTGCGGGAAGAAAATTCAGTAGAGCAAGAGTTTACACAGCATAAAAAAAGAGGAGCGGGCGAGATAGATGGCGAATCATTAATCCGGGTCGGTATGCGGGACGCTCCTTCGGCTTCGATGTGTCGCCTATCAAAACGCTTTATTTTGCTCGCTCGCAGATAACGCGGGGTCGTCAAAGGGAATCCGCGCAGTGCCGCTGACAAATTCCTTGCGAATGGGCAAATAGCGATCCCATCTGCATTATCTGCACGAGCTGCTCGTGGCACCACTTTGAAGCGATTCTCATCCACAACTCGGTCCTGATTCTCGTCCCTCCGCCAAGAGTATCAGCTGATTTTTCCCACCCATCGTTACCCTCGCCTTTTTAAGTTGTTATTCATATTTTGGGCATTTCAAAATATTTTGATTCTTATTGAATTCTGCGAAACGACTGAGGATATGAGTCACTCGTAGATGAGATATTTGTGATGATCAAAGCAATATTGAATTGAATTTTAAAATGGCATCTAATCCTTTCGAAAGTCAACAGACCGAAGTTTGGTTTGATCCTCAACCTCTTCACCATTGTGTATCGAAAGCTTTGGAAAAGAGATAAAGGTTACTTTTCAAAATTAGGTAATTTGCTCTAGCTTTCCTCTCAGACGTAATAGAAGGAACAAGCCTCAGTTATAAAGCTTTTAATATCTAAAAGAAGTGAGAAATATATATAAGTTCAGGTACACTAATCCTACGATGAATTTAATTTTATCTCGACAAAACAAGACAGAAGTAAATACGTTTATATAATACAAGGGTAAATTTTCATGTATCCTCTAAAGAAAGACGAATTCAAAATAATCCATTCATTAAGATATGGTAACAGTAACATATAACTGAGTGAGCAATGAAACTTTGCAGAGTAGAAAGCGAAGAATAAACACTCCCTTTATATGTGAAACGACGTATCAAGTAACACAACATTCTTGTCGTCGATTTACCTTACGGTGCAGTTACTATCAAGTGAGAGAATTGCTTCTCCTTCAGATCTAAATTGCATGCTGAGTCCCTGCGAAACAGCAGTGTCAAAACAACAAATAGATATTCAAATAGCGTTTCTCACGTCTTTCCATAGTAATGGAAGGTTAATAATTCAAACCTTTCCGATAGAAGATACCGTCCATGGCATTAGTGGCCTTAGGTCATGATGTCAATCGCCCACAAGACAAAGCTGATAAGCGGGCGACTCTTTAGGATTAACCGGCGAAGTTTGATTAAGTGCTGTCCGAATCGATTTGAACGAGATTAAGTCGTCCAAACGTGTGTGCTTTCTCGAGTATTACATAGCACGAGCAGCGTATTACAGCAGCACATTTCTCTTCTTTAATATCATATTCCTTGTTTACATTTCTGTTGTCTGTATTTCTCTATTTATTGTAGAGTTCGACAAGTTTTAACAAGATCTTAATGGCACTGAATAAATTTGTATTCTGTTATTACAAATTCTTTATTCAGTAAATTTAATGATTAATTGAAACGAGAAAGGAGGAAAGATAAACAATGAAATGTATTCGATATCAAGAGAAAGGTCGCAGAGAAAAACTTATTTTCGTTAAAATAACAGGGAAATATTTTCGTGATCAAACGGCAGAAAAATTATGAATTAAACCAATACATATATCAACAGATGTTTTAACGAAAGGAAGCATTATCCTCGATACAATCACCAATGGGAATAAATAATATCGATTATGTAAGGCCTGAATTTCATAGTATTCAATTAGAAAGCAGTGAGTAAACTAAAATTATTTACCTTCAGACAACCACAAAAACAACGAACTGCACGAACTCGATGCCTGCAATCGTTATAATTTAACTCCATTTTGACCGTAGAAAACTATTTTTTGAGAAAGATGTTTCATCAAAAAGAGCGCTGGTTTACAAGTTCCCCGAATAGCCAAGTCGGCTCGTCACCGGTCCGGGCGTTCACGTAACATTGCAATGCATTTCAGAATCTAACTGGTCTTGAGGTTCTCGGAAAGACATCGAAAGTTAGCTGTCGAGGGATGCGCTCTACATTCGTCCCTGACATTAATACTTTCTTGGCTCGTCATTAATGTTTCAATTTAATGGACAGAATTATCTGCTGCGAGAATTTCAATCCTCACCATTTGCATTCACACAATAATAATAAGATTAATAGCCTCCAACGGTTGAAGTTTAAAGTTTCAAATTATACTTTTTGCTTTTGGATCTGAATGTTGGTGGAATTATTTTCAGTTTCATTCAGTAAATAGATATATAAAATCCTCCAAAAAAGGGAGTCCTTGGCGTTTTGTTGGTGTAAGATTTTGGTAAGACTTACTGATCACATTTGACACGTGACATTACTCATCACATTCGAAAAATGTGATCCAAAAAGTGCAGAATACAATATGAGGAGAATGAAAATTGTTGGAGTAATATCTTCTTCGACTGAGCTGCATTAGTGCGTTGCTGGTTATTCCAAAAGTAGGCGAATTCTACTCACCGATGAAGCAAAATCCCATTAGATGGAGTAATGCTGAGACACGCACGTCGTAATACGTGAATGGTGAAATAAATAGTAATCATAATGCATACGTGAAATGGTGGTGTACATTGCATTATGTACTCTTATGCGCTATTTCTATTATGAAATTGCGAAACTTAGAAATATCGAAAATGCGAGGATTGTAAACATCAATTTTAAATATCTGTCTCTGTATTTCCTTTAGCTTTCCTTAATTAATCTGTCATATTGTTATATGCCATTATGAAGGAGATTTTCTGCAGTTCTTTTTCTACTTCTGAAATACACCAGCCATTTAAAGACGCTATCAATCCTAAAATGCGATTATAATTGATGGAATGTTGACAATAAAGATGAATTAATTGGAACGGGAGCATTTATAGATGTCTCACTATGGAAGAAGTTTCCATTTAACAGAACTAAGTGAGTTGCGTTAAGTATGGAATGGCAGAGCATATGACTTTCTATTGGAAAAAGTCTAACGAACTAAGACCAAAATATAGATGACATCTAAAATACATTGGAAATATGTTGGATATCTGTTAACATGAAGTAAATGGGATTAACGTTTTAATTTCTCTCTAAGTGAATATCTTCTCAACCGGAACTACCGCTTTCAGTATTTACCACCCATGATTTTTAATAGCATCATAAGTTTAGAATATTTATGAAATTTTGACCGAGTTCTTTAAGCAACAAACTACTGCTAACTGTAGCTCCTTGTTTGTTTCATTGGTTTTCGTTCACTCAACAGGATATACTGAAATTAGGTATTTTACGTTAATAACGTTAATAATACGCGTGTAAGTCATTGCGACGTATTTCTTTATATTCAAATCAAATTGTCAATCTTTGTAACTTGTTGTAACGCATACGTCGTTCTGTAGGATACTTCGTCAGCTTCTGATACAGTCTCTATGTATATGAGAGTATCATTAGTGAATAATCTAACCTTGCTCTTAACATTATCCAAGAGGACATTAATGCAGACGAGAAACAAAATCAGGCCTAAAACACTTCTCTTTGGACACCTGCTGTAATGGATGAAATTATCATAATCTTATTCGTCGGATGAATTTCGGTCCAACGCAACTTACTAAGATCTATTTTGGAGAAAAGAGTTTATCCATTCAACCACTTTTTTGCCATAGCGTAAGCAATTGCGTAGTCATAGCTATTGCAAATTATTTATGCGGTACAGTTTGTCACATGCTTTCCTTAAATATAGAAATACTGTGCTACTCTAATACCCTTATCTGCTTCTATGTCATTCATAAAAAGGGCTGTCTCACAAGACCTTCCCTCGCGGAACCCGTGCTGGCTCAGACTAATTGCTCCCTCTCCAGCAAGAAAGCGCATGATTCAGCTATAATATTCTCCGTTATTATAAAAATATCGAAGTGAATAAATTAAGCCTATGGTCTTCTAGTTTCAATGTATGCCTTTTCTGAGGAAACGGTTGCTTTTTTCCACGTCATTGGGACAGTACCTACATCACATGATGTCTGATAGAAGACGACATGGAGAGCAAGCTCATTAGCTAAAGATTTTATGACAAGGAAGCGAATATCTTCGGTGACCTCTTTCGAGAAAGGCAAAACCACCGAGTGGTTAATTACGTAACTTTTTTGACGCAACTAAATAAGGATTAAATGAAAAAACTTTCAACCAAGGAGCTCAAGAGACTTAATTCAGCTTATTTAGAAGCTGTAGAAAATTTGCTGCAAAATTTGAGCAAAATTTGAAATACAGAATGATAATTTTAATTTCATTCAAATAAGTGACATTTCGCGTCAACCGAGGATTTTTGTGGAGGTAATTTCCCCGCGGACCGTAAAATGTTTTCGCGTTATTTTCCTGCTCCACAGTACACATGAGAGCGTAACGTTACTCTCCGAAGATTCAGCAAATCACCTTATAAAACATCTTTTGTAGCTGAGTTATGAGTATTGAATTTCCTCTTGAAAAATCTTTCCTCTTAACTCATTCGCTCATGAAAGGAAAACAAACAGTTGCCAAAGTGAAATAAGCCTCTCTTCCGAAAAGGGAATAATTAGTATTTCCCTCGACATATTGAAGTGGATTTTTATTTTCCCGGATCGCTACCTCTCCTAAACCGAGTAAATAATGTTGTAGTCAAACAAGGGAAAACAATTGGCTATGTTCAAAGAGGAATAACTTTTTATGAAGTGTACCGCACTCAGGAACAATGAGGAGAAAATCTTTTGCGTGAGGGCGAAGTTCGTGCCCAAGAGTTATTTGTTATAAATAGAAAGTGTGCAATGAAGAGGTGCCGTGGCGCTGGCGTCGCGTGGGCATAAGCCAAAACGCCTTTGACGTCGCTGAATGCGGCGGCGCTCGTAATCACCACCAACGCCTGCGTCACCCGATTTTCTTTTCTTTTAGCGTCCTTTCTTCCACGCACTCTATTTACTCGAAGCAAAGAACTCGTCATTTCTACGAAACATTTTCCATTCCAACTTTGATATCCATTGCATCAAAACATGAAAGCCCCCCAATAATAATAGTGTGCCGCGGGCGTTAACCCAATAACGGTTCTTTGCAATGAAAACAGTTTCAAGGGAAATGTTTGAGTAGCGAAAAAAAGGGCAGTAGACCGAAGTTGAGCTCTGTCTTTATCATGTACATTTTTGTAGATATACACTTAGTTGAGAAAATTTATTTTCTTTCGGTGCTTAAGAATGAATGTGAATACACTTTTTGAAAAATTACAATAATTGTGCAGCTGACCTAAATACAATTAATCCATTTCTACTGTATAATTACGTTGATGGATATGTTTAACTGGCAAATGGTATACTAATGCAAAGACACGCTTAACTCTCATTCAATTGCGCGAAAAGATTTACTGCTATTTTCTCGCCCCACTTAATCAAAGATAGTAATTGTAATGTGACGGTAATATTTCTTTCAATTTAGCGAAGAAATAACTCTTTAAGAGATGTATTCTCGCTTTACAAAATACTCGATTCGTGTAAGGATCAGTCAAGTATATTCGGAAATGAGGAAGGCAATTCTCCATTTTATCGACCATTACACTTGATACTCATTTCTTAATATTGCGATCCATTTCATTCCTAAATAACATTTTCCTCTTCAAGGGAACATTTCAGAGAAGAGTCCGCGTCATCTCTCTTGATACGAATTTAGTCGGAAATTTAGGGTCACTGGAAATATCGTCGGAAAAGGAATGTTCGCTTGAGAGAACATCAACACAAATCCAATCGAAGTCCGTCTGTCAGGAACACAAGGCCTCTATCATAAGACTCCTGCAATATCTTTAGTTTGGTTGCATGGATGGTAACTATGAAAGGCAGAATTTCACGTTTGTAAGACAGTCATTCAATCATGCTACCAAATGATAAATCCTCCCCTTTATAATGGCATTGGCCCTTAAATAACCATGGATAAAGATAGCTATCACCTAGCGTTCAAGGAATTACATTAGCTTTATTTATCGTTAATCTTTTTTTTTATCATAACCATGAAAAACAGTAATAAATGATTTAAGTCACTGCTGAGGTAGGAGGGTTGATAACATACATTCGCATAAATGGACACTCATATATCCATCATACCGAGCATAATATGCACTTTCTATTTAGCTACATTAATATGTATGTTAAATTTACGTGCTGTTGCAAATGTGATTTATCTGTTGTAGAATAATATATTTGTATACTATGACTGCTTATATCGTGAGCTTGTAAGATTACATAATTCTAATATGTAAGACATAGCTATTTAAACTGTGAAAATGAAATCATGTTCAATTGTATTATGGAACTGTATCTGTTTAAAATTTCAATTGAAAGCCTGGTAAAAGTTTGTAGTTAGTGAACGAGGTAATTATTGACAAATAAATAATAATAATAAATAACGTGGCGTGTATAATAGTAATAATATTTTCGCCAAACATAAAGCAGTCATAAAGGCGCACATTCGCAACGCTACACGGCTTAGAATAGCACAATAATAACTCGGAAACATGAACTTCTATCAGGATAGGTGCCAAATTATGTCTATAAATACATATTTGATGCATATATCATATATACGATAGATATGATATGTATAGATATGGTAATCCTCCTCTTAGGATTCAAAAGTAAATTGGTAGAGAAACATGCAAAGAAGCACGTAGAAAAACCAAATAAAGCAAAAAAATTACAAATGAATGCATAATATAGCACTTGAAAAATCAAACAATTCTAAGTGTAACAATTGTGAAATAAAAGATGAGACTACAATATTTCAACGCTTGACAATGAAATCAAAGAAATTTCAATATAGATCAAAATCTCTCAATCGGTGACGAAAGACGAAACCAAGTGTTTTGATTTTCTTCCGCTTAGACAATGATAGTGAACTACAACGAGATAGTGAAGAAAGTAGAGAAGAAAAGAATAGTAGAGATGAAGATTGGGAGAAGGGAGGGAATGGATTTAAAGGAACGGAAGTCGATCTTTTTTTTTTTAGCTCGCGCACGTAGCGTCGAAGAGACAGGAAGTGGGGTTTTGGAAGAGGTTGCGAAAAAGTTTGCGGTGCTCGAGGCAGCGAACGTGGAATCGAGAATAATTTGGAGTGCGTAGAAAAAGAAGGCTTCATTTATTCCTTTATTTTTGAGAGATCAAATCAAAGATTGGGACAAGCACACGTGAGTTAGTACATATTTGAGGGTATGTTCAGATATACGTGTGTATTTACGCAAGTAAAGCGTCAACCACTTAATTTGCGGCCAGACAATCCAGAATTTCTCCTATAAAAATTGACTAAATTTTGAGTTTCTCGCAGCCAAGTATAGCATATCATTTCATGTACGACTTTACCAACACTTTCTGACTGCCAAAGTATGGACACTTTTTCCTGTTAACAACTTAAAAGAGAAAGGCTACAACAGGAAAACCACGGCCATGGTAATCAAAAATCTGTGAGAGATTTTTAAAAAGAACGCATCTTTCCATGTTAACATAAGTTACCATTTAATTTCGACTCAGATTAGATATGAACTTTGCCCTGAAATAGTAGTATACTCATAAAAAGCGACCTCTTAAATTCGGCTTAAAATGTGGACTCAAAGACTAGTCTATTTTATGGATATACACACGTAACTGCTTACAAATGCATGTAAATAACGGCATAATCTATTCATATCCTTTTTCCGCTTCAGCACCACTCCAACCCAACTTCAACGTAACTCCATGAATATAAGAATCATACTTTAGGTATGCTAAACAGTTATTTTAATGTAAGGGCGTTAAAATTAGTCTTCCATGTATATCTTTTGTGCTTGTTCTCGTACGCTTCGGCTTTGGCTCTGGGTGCTGAGGAAAAGCTTTCCAAACATCACTGAATTTCAGGGAATTTTGCTGTTTATGAGCTAACTTAAAGAAAACAGTGAATTTGTATAATGCGTAACATCAGTTTCTCGTTCATTTCCCTTGGGAAATTTTCACATGGAAAGAGAGTTATTTGTATTTCTTCATATTTTGATAAATCACACAAATATCCATCAAATCTCCTCTGACCTTGTCTTCCTCAAGAGAAGTTAATAAATAAATGTAGAGTTAATTTACGAATTTAGATTTTCCAAGTTATTATTATAACCAAGAAAATAATTTATTTTTAATTCCAGAATACAAAGTGGAAACTGTGTTGAATAGAACCTTAATATAGCGGAAACATGCCCATTACCGTAAAATGTCTTGGTCCTGACCCGCGAATTTGTATAAAAGTGGTTCAAATCTGAACATGACGGACACGTATATGATGTGGAAAATGAAGGAACACGAACAGTCTTAATCCTGGCTGTCCTAGACTTGCATATATTCCTTAAAGAGTTGTTGCAGAGTCAGTGGCCATAAAGAATCACACTTTTTCGTATGTGTTTTCCTACCTACGTAGGTATGTATTTAAGTGCGTGGTTGTGCAGCTTAAATCCACATATTCATACGCTTCCGAGTTTAAATTTATTCCAGAGAGAATGCAATGGAGTAAAAAGAGATGCATCCAAAAGTAAAATGAATTTGAGCTTCGTGTACAATATGACTAATTAAGCAGTAATTTGAGCCTAAAATTTACGAGTTTCCGGTACATCAACGAAGACGCGTCAAAATTCAAAACAATAACTCAATATTAAATTAGTGACGCAGACAGCATAATCGTTACGCCAATGCGCCCGTCGCTCATATTTTCCAGATAAATTTAATTGAAGATACCTAATTTAAATTTAATGACTGTTCGAAAATAAAATTGGAGGTTGAAAATGCAATATTTTGTTAACCTAGATTTCCAGGTTCCTCAAATTCTCCGCTTAAATATTCAAACGAAAACATGCAGAAATAAATGACGAATATATCTTATAAATGCACTTTAAATATACTAGATGTTTAAGAGTCCCTAAGAAAGTTATAAAAAACATAATTTTAACACATGCGCGAGATATTTATGCGCTATTAGGCATTATTAAATTAAGCCAATCCTCCTAAACCAATATTTTATAATAGGACCAAGTCTTTCGGTGAAATATGGGAAAATAAATGTGAAATAAGTTTCAGATCAGAAAAAGTACCCAACGTATGAATGTAAGTACGTACAAACAGCTGACATGACTGGGACTCGAACCCACACCTGTTTCTGCTCTTATCCACACTCAACAATCTCACTTTGCTTTTCGTCGTAGCTTCGTAGGCAAGCGAAAGGTGGCGCTAACCACACCACGGTCCTCATTGAATGGAAAATTCTTTCACTGCCGTTTATACCCTCAATTTACAGGCGGAAAAGTAGTTTAGTAACCAATTCTCTTGCCGTTATCCTCAAATGCGGTTCGCCATTACGTAGTCTGGTAGCGTATAGTCCATGAGAACTATGCGGATTATGCGGTAGGAAACGTCACTGTCGGTGTCACCCCTTGCTTTCGTATAGAGCATTCCGAAAGACGAATTTCAACTGCTTGAGAAGTGAATTACAGGTTTGATTTAGCATTTATAATCTTATATATTGCCTTAGAGAAGCCCACGAACTTAAACGCACTCAAAAACCTCAAAGGACATCCATTTCAAAATGATTAGGGTATAGGGTTCTTTGTGACCCATTTCCAGTGGATACCTCGCTGTAGGAATGACTTTTTAGGTGGTCTCACTAATCCTCTTTTCTACTTACGAATGTCCTTCTACTCGTCCTAACCAGTCGTATGTTTCATTTTCATAATAACTGTATGTTAGATGGATTCAGAATTTAATCAGTAAATATCTGCCCTTCTTCAGCTGACTTCTTGACCCCGGAGTGAAGTCATAAAGATTTTCTACGTCGCCTCGCAGTCGCGAGAAATGCACATTAAAGAAAAGAACGCGAAACATCGATTCTCCCACCGTTTTCTGCACGGAGAGAGTTTTGTTTAATTCCACATCTTAAGAAATAGGAGGAGAAGATGGAGACACGGGCCCTAATAGAGACATAGCGATTAGTTAAGAAGAACGCTCGAGAGTTTCAAGACAGAGAAAGTGGGAATTAAAGTTACCGAGAAGAGATATATAAGAGCTTTAGCCAGAGGGGGAGTGTAGGGTCAATGGAAGAAGTGAAAGGGGTCTAAAGGGAACATAGTCGTTGAGGGAGAAAAAAAGACGGAGTGAAGAGCTTTTGTGGAAAAGAGAAGAAAAGGGCGGATTTGAGGAGAAGAAAGATTAAGGGGAGTGGATATGAGGGAGGGAGGCCATTCGGAGGTGACGACTCTTACTTGGGCTGAAATTGAGACTCTGGAGTACCATCTCGCACTTCGCCCCGACTAATACTTACTTAAATACTACTAAAGAAGCGAAGAAGAAAAGTGATGGTTTTCGCTGAGACGGCAAAGTTTCGGAAATTGTGTCTTATTGTGTTAAAACCGACCTCAGAAGATCGATTTTAAATTTAACAGCGAAGTCTGCCAATAGAATTGCGAGATAAATGAGCTGTCTCTCGAAGACTTGTCAAAACCTCTCATTATTTGCAATATAATTTAATAATTGAAGATTTTTGCAAAAATCTCTCTCAACACAGGTACTTTATGCAGAAAGAGCAACGTTTAAAAGCTCATAAACCGATTATCTATTATTTTGCTATTCCATGCGTTTCTGCTCATGTGTGCGGAAGTTTACGTATTTACAGTGAAATTCAAAGAAAACCATGAACAATTACTACAGAAGGATTTAGAATGGGATCGAAAATATGCGAATTACCTTCCAACCTACAGCATAGAATGCAAAGAAATGCTAAACGTCTTTAAGCAAACAAATCATAGTAAAAAGCGATTCTATAATTCATTAACAAAATTTCTCCCGTGGACTTGATGGCTTTACAAATTCAAAATATTTGCAAGGAGGGAAGTTCTAAAATACGTATCAGTGAAAAAGAGAGAAATAGGAATGAAGGTAATACTAGACAAATGTTTCAGTGTGAAAGGGTAATTATAGCCTATTTGCATGATCAGAGATCATTCCTAGCATTCGTTATTTCTTTTATGCCTTTTTAACTAATATCAAACAGATATGTAGCTGAAATCAATTTTATAGGCGAAATTTCTTTGGAAAGAATTATTTATTTGGAAAATGTTTGCATATAAACACTCTATTTTCCCAGAAAATCCGCAACCACGTAAGAGTAAAGATTAGAATACGAACAATCAAGAGTAATGTACTATTGTATAATTCTAGGAATTATTTTGGTTACAGATTTAACGCACACACGAGGAATGTTACTTGAAGCCCTGAGCCCAGCGTAGATGTGTGGGAGCACTAACAAGGGGTTCACGAAAGGGAGAGAAGTGCCAAGTGGATGAATTGAAAGCGGAGGAAACGACGGGAAATACATTCTCAGGGGCGCTACTTCACGCTCGTGCATTATCGATGTGCTTTCAAGTCACGAGAAAATGCCAAGTATCTTCAAGCTACCAGAGTCAGAAATTTAAACACATATTATATTATTTATTTAATTTACACCATATACATGATTGAATAGGAATTATTGTAACTTAATTATTGAAAGTCTAAAGTAGCATATGTATTACTAAATATCGTAACCACTACGTATAAATACTAGAAATAATATCGTAACCACTATTCTGCCGGTAGAGGAGGGATTACATTTCTACAGTCGCATGAATTCGCTCAGTGAACTTTTTCATTTCGGAAAACATTTTATTTGTCTTCAAACCGTTCTTTCTGATATTATTGCTTGATTTATGAAAACTGAACTGTAACTACACAGCATCTCGTCTGTAGTCTTAGAGGATATTCTGTAAACTACAGGAAACTGAAAACCCTCGGAAAGAAGTAATAATAGACGATATGTAAAAGTACGTATCCTTCCTTCGGAATGAACTTTAATTTCGACAGTATTTCGGCCACTTTTTCGACTTATGTTAAACGCAACCATTCCTTTAATAATCATATCATTGAACTCATTTAGTTTATGCTTTGCCTGGGTGAACATCAATATGGCAACTATTTTAACAAAAGACAGCTACACTTCCACAATTTAAAGTAAAAAAATCTTATTGATGTATGGAAGGCCGAAAGTTCCAAAACAGGTATTTTTTAATAAGAAATTGAGGAATTTCATGTTTATAATTCTTTTATTTGGCGAAAATAATAAATTTCATATTTTAAAATTTCTTCCAAGGGCATCATGGAAAAAACGACAGCTCTCAACAATTATCCTTCCAGGGAAAGAAGTATCCCTTAGATTCCTTAACCCAAAGGATTGTAAAAGATTTTCAAAGGTACCACATAATAGGAACGAATTCTGGAGGTAAATTTGATAAAAATTGACAATAAAGAAATTTTGATATTATTAATTCAATTATCGAGAGTGTAATCTTGAGATGTAAACCTTCGATATGTAATCAGTTGGTGGATGAAAATATTTCATTGAAGAGACAATCCATTGGAATTCCATGCATTCGATGCAGAATACGAACTCTCTCTCATGAATCCAAGTACCGCCTTTGAAGGAATCCGAATGAATAAATGACGAGATACGTGGTTTTCCGCGAAAAAAAGGAATTGGACATAGTAGCGGTAAATCGAGGTTCTTTGGCACGAGTTACATTGATTGGAGTAGAAAACCATTGCACATAGTGTTTCTCCGAAACACAAGTACATGAGTCAATTGTCGGTAGTTTAGAATATGCTGTAAACATCCAAAAGTTTTTTCTATGTAGGGAAGAGCTCCGCTATGTTCACTGTTAATTTATTATTGACAGTTAACGGAATGAGTGAACTATTCCTAGAGAAGTACATTTCAGAGCAGAGTACGGAACCTTTGAGGAAAAATCTGGTCTTCGAAAAAGATATTTCCAGAGCTGAATCCATCATCTTCGTGAATCTACTACATAATAATTCCATATCTAAAGCGAAGTTTGGAATGAATGAGTGACTGTAAATATTTCGTAAATTGACCGCAGTCAGTACTCATTTTGAACGCTGAGAATGCGGAGTCGGTCTAGGATTTGAAACTGAGTGAATTGAAACTATGGGCGAATGCCTCCATTCGTAAGTTTAAAAAGTCCACATGGCGAGGTTTGTGAGTTCCTGGCCTTTAAACGAAAAATTAATGCAACATATTCCTACCAAATTACCCAAAAATCGGCAAATATAAGTTTCCGACAACGCTAAAGCTATCTCAAAAAGTAATTAATCGTCATGCCGTGTATGTTGCCTATAAATTGTTCTCTTCGGTCACTGAAAATAGCTGCACCGTTGCCGAAATATACATTTCTCTCCAAGCACACATAATTTAGGAGGAATGTGCGACGTTCAGATGCTTTTGCGGAAACAGCTACCCTTTCTATGCCTTCTCCCGAATTTGAGGTATTTTACGCTCTGCTGCCTTTCCAAAGGTTTCCTACTGCTTCTATCTTCTAAGAAAGAATACATCAAGGCACATTTCATGAAATGAAAGATTTACATCGAAAAATATCATTTAAATATTTAATAAAATGCATATTGTTTTGTATAGGCTGAATATTTTCTATAACATGCATTCTTATGTTCTAAAGATTTCTCTGAATGACGAGACAAAAGACTATATTCCCTAATTATTACCTACGTATACTAACAGAACTACTAGTTGGGAAAACGGCTTTATTTCAAATATAGTAAAATATTCACTCCTTATGCAAGTTTTTATGAGATAAACAAGAGATTTTGAGGGATGGAACAGCAATTGAAGCCACAAAGATCTCATACAAACAGATGAAAATACTCCTGTTTCAATCGAATAGTTTACAACAGGAACCATTATACCTGCATATTATAAACCAATTTTATTGAAGAGTAAATACGTCGACGCAGTTGTTTACCTTCACTCCCTCTTTTGAGCTGTTCGTGGCGAAAACGATCACTTTTATTTGTAGATTGTTGTTTTATCACTCCAAATCTCTTATTTACCACTTCATGACACTATGTATTTCATGGCATAAGAATTGAATTCTTTACCCTATCTATACACCTATCCTAAGCCTATTAAAAATGTGGTTCTTAGGAACATTTTGATTGACACTCATTTTTTTCATTCATTACTGAGATTTTCCCCTATAACAGAATTGCAATCTGTCGCCTCTCTACACATTTGCTAGTTAGATCGTTTTGATAATACAGGCATTACTCATTGAAAATTCCATGAACCAAAACTGTGAAACGAATTCGAAACCAAACTTTGCACGACGGAGCCTTAGCAACACGTATAATGAATTAGGTGTGAAGCAGGTTTCCAACTCCTACTATGCAGGAATTTATTTCTTTCAAACATTACATTATAAATAATGATTCTGTAAAATCATGAGAGTTAGCGACAATCAAATGGAGATTTTGACAGGCTTCAAGGTGGCCAAAAGAGTGGAATAACAGGGTGGAAGAGGATAGAATAACGTTTTCTACTTGAAATTGCGAGAAGTTTGATAGAAAGAACGAAAACTTTCGAAATCGAATTCAATCCCATAAAAAAGATGCCAAATCTGTGATCATGTGGAACTGAATACGTGAATATCATATTTTTTCCCGTGCAAGATGTGTTGATGAAAATTGAAAAATATTATATGATCATGAATCTTGATTTCATAGTAATGATTGAGAGTAATAATAATAAATTCTTCTTTATCTATAGGTTGTCTCCTTTTTAGAATAAATAAGGACACTATTGAATGAATTGAGTATTGCAGATCAATTTAAATCCGTCATCCTTGACGTAGTCTCACTAATGTGTGCAGAAGATGTCCCCTTTATGGTCTAGAGGATCTTTTTTACTCGGTTTACTCATAAAGATATGTGCATGACATGCAGTGATTTACACTGCGTAAAGTATCAACGCTATTGTAGAGGTGTGATGACATTTTATCGTTATTTCTCTGGAAAGTCGTCACTCTATGACAACTTGGCTTATATTAATAAAACTTAATTGAATATATACATTTTTATGATTTTTTGCTCAGAGGTAGCTTTCGAGAAACGCATATAACACTTTATGAAAAGCGCTTGAGAAGGGATGAAGGCAATGCTTTCGTCTGACTGACAGCTTAAAACTAAAAGTGAATGCCATTTCCCCTTATATAGAGATGGGGATTCTTTCGGAGGAGATATGGTAGACACCGAGGAGAAGGGAAACCGATTTCTTGGAATTTGAGGAGAATGTAAGACACGATGTGCCTCAACGTGCCCAAGGAAATGGAATTGCGGAATCTTTAATTTCTCGGTGTAATATTTCGATGTCAAGACGTGAATACCGGAAAAAGATCTTCGCTGCACTTTATTGACACATAAGGATTAAACGTTGAAAACGATGAAAAAGTTTGGCGACAAAGAAGGAAAAACAAGGCAGACTTACGTGGTTCTCACTACAAAAGAACAAACACGTGGCCGACAGAAAATAAAAATTGATACGCATACGTACATTAATGCTTTGAAACAAGAGAGAGTGAAAATGTAGAAAAAAAGAGAGGAGCAGAATGGTGTGTTTAGAGAGAGGCGAGGATTGTGTTCCGAGGGCGGATTGGTGGGGCGAAGGGGAGGTTTGGAGGCGACATTCAAAAGAGGAAGTTGACGAAAAAGTGAGTTTCGGGATGGAGGGGCGAGGCCTTAAAAATGGCACATTGGATATAAAAGGAGAAGAATATCGAGGAATGAGAAATGGAAAAAGGCATCGCTGAACATAATGGAAGCGAGGCCCTGGAGGGGCGTGGGGGTGTTGAAGGGGCGGGGGTGGAAAACGACGACGCGGAGTTGCGGTCTGGGGCGGAGAAACAGCTTGGAGCCGGCTTCGAAAAAATTCCTCTGAAGTGACAGACGAAGGAATAAATTAGGAAGAAAAGGTTTGATAAAAAGAATAAGGGGCCTTTCGAAGGAAATGGCGGATTTTTAAGCTCTTCGATTTCTCCATTTTCGTGTAGATTTTTCGTGTGAGGATTTGCCAGGAGAAGGATGGCGGTGGAAAAGCAGTGGTACGGTGCCATTTCAGTGGCGTCCCGTTGGAAGGGAATGGAGGTACTTTCACATCTGCCCCTTTGACGAATATTTTGGTTTCTTAAGTTTACTATTTTATGCTCGGTGATGACGGTGTTGCCTCCTGAATAGGCATGGAAATAGGAAGTTATGAGAATGACTAATTACATAACAGCTCTCTTCTTCTGAATTCTGTGAATTACTCTTCAACTCAAATCAAAGTTCAATCTCCTTAATTCAGCCAAATATCTAACAATAATTTAATGAAAACATAGGATTCGGATTGGGAAGCAGTGATGCGTCATCGGGTATCAGTACAAATATATACAGAAACAGAGAGAAGGGTGATTTAAATAAGGAAATCAGTTAAATAACCTTTGTATTTTTGTCCAATGGTTTAATTTGTGCCAAATTGAGGCTGTTTTTAATCATTAACTAATTTATAGAAAGTGACGAAGATCTCTTACTACCACATAAAAATCCTGAACTGCTGTGATTTATGCGAAAGTCAATTTACTTAAATTCTTATTCTTAAATGACAAATTTAACTGTATGATATGTAAAAAATGATGGAATCTTATCGAATTGGTCATTTTTAGCACCGTTTTTAACAGGTTATAATAATAATATTAATAATAAATTTCTTTACTTAGGCGAGATTGAGACTGTCTCCTCTTCCATTTCGTTAAAGTTGTTAAATAGACAAATAAGAGTCGTTAGATATATATTATTCGTTACATGTAGTCATATACTACTTATGTATATGTATAACGACATTTTTAAATATGCGCCATATGTAATGTGTCAAATAAGACAAATGAATATGTGTAGCGACATACATAGTCGTTAGATAGATTGCATAAGAGTCGTAAAATCGATTTTTAAAACTGTTGATCTCTTTTCTAAAATATAAAATCTTTGAAAGATAATTAGAATAACACAAAATGGTTCTCTTTGGGACTATTTCTCCTGAAGTAGAATTTTTAAGTCCATGATCTCTCCAAAAAGAAGCATAAACGTTAAAGTCTACATTTTAAATATAGGGGAAGTGGTCCTAATATCGCACCCTTTTTAAAAATGTCCTGAAAATTTGCTCTTTGTCAATTAAAATGAATACCTTGTTAAGATTAAAATAAGGTAATTAATACTGTACCTTATGCTGAACTACAAATTTCAATACCCCTTATAGTATAAAATAATAAAATAAAAAGACGCAACAATGAGATATTGGTCGTTTGAAAAAAGTGTTCCTAATATCGCACTGGGTGCATTCCTAATATCGCACGGGATGATATTAGGAATACTGTATTTTATAATCATAAAAATGAGTGTAAAAGGCATAAACACTAATTGGAACACTGAAAATATTCTGAGAAAATATGCTGAGTCAACCACTGCAAATTTATGGTCCTTAAATACATTCCTCTGTCCGCTGCTTTCTCTTTTTAGGAGGCATCTGCAACAATGAATTAAAACATGTTGCAGAACACCAATAAAGCGACAAAGCGTTAGTATTCATTTAAATTATCTTGTGTGCTTAATATCGCTCAGTGCGATATTAGGACTACAGGTGGGGTGCGATATTAGGAACAACGTGACATTTCAATATGATCGACACTACCGGCGAAACTATCAACTGACAAACCGTTACAACTGTACCTGCTCAAACTATGTTATAATATAGTTGTAATCACATTGCTTTGGTTAAGAATACAACTTACCTTTCAGCATATTGATCTCTGTATGATGACCTCTTCAAAAACTTTTGGGCTGCCGCAACTAAGAAAAAAATCACACGCACTAAACGGAAAAGTCAATTCCACCAATGCTCTTACAGGACTGAACCCTTGCCACTAGACACCAGTTAAGATAGTTCCCGCCAAGTTGCAGCAAATACTTCCCGAGAACACGAGGGGTGCGATATTAGGAAAGAGTGCGATATTAGGCATACTACCCCTACTATATAATATAATATATACTACTTTATTTTAAATATACTTGTTAAATGAATACCCTTTGAGTTATCCGTTGAAATTATCTTGAGAGTATTATAATAATCACCTCAGCTCTCCCAATGTCTTTATCACAGTGGCATTTTCTTAATAACGAACGAATTCCTACTTTTGGAAACAATGTTTCAAGCAAAATCAAGATAAAGTTGCTTTTAAGATTCCAATAATATTTTACGACTATCCCAACAACTTGCCTTTCTTATGTCTTTGAACTCAAGAAAGGGGAATAAAATTTTTTGTTTGTGGATGAACTAATCTTCATATTTACAAAATACTAACTTCTCCCTCGTGAATTTAACCAATTAAAATAACTTTCAAACAAAGTAATAATTGGCCAAACATGTTGCATGCCGCCCAAGGGGAATAGATTCAAAAGTTTTCTGCATACTTAGAGGTGCTCTTACAGAAGAAAAGGTTACGCATTATCTTCTCCCAGGAGTTTAAGTTTTAGAAAAATAGAATTTAGACAAATCTTCGTTAGAATGCGCGCAGTTAGGTTGCTCCGCTTCAACTCTCATACACTGGCATTTTATACCACTTTCTAAAAGAGAGAGCAGTAAACTGTTGAAAATACGTGGGGACATTTATTAAAGCATCAGAAATAAAGGGACGATAATCCTTTTCCATTGATTCATTCCCCGTCCTCATTCCGACCGTTCATCCAATTGTTCCGGACGGCGCAATTAATATCGTTAAAGGGTCTTTGTTTCATTTGCAATTTTAATGGAATTTTTCCGCAGCAGTTGGAGAATTTTATTTGGGACGACGGACGGGAAAAGGCGCGCGAAGACAGGGAATGATCAATGCTTTAATAATCAATTAAAATCTGGGCAATATATTTTCGATTTGACGATTCTATTGACCCGCCATGTCCTTTGACCGATTTTAAAATATCGCCCGTCCTTTGTTCGGAGACCGCTGTCGCATTCTGCGTTTCAATTTTGCGGATAAAGATAACAATATTTCAGCGCAGTGCAATACTCTTTTCAAATTCTGAAAAATAAAGAAATTCCGCATTCATAGGTCTCAAAACCGTAGCTATCGATAGACCATACAACCTTCCCAACACCTTGGAATAGAGCACCTTTTCTAAAAATACATCTCCACAAAATTTTCTAAATACAGAAGTGGTTTTTAACGTGCTCACCTGTTTTATAGTATAAATAGAAAAATAAATAAGAGAGGTATCGCTATCGAGCTTTACTGGAAGTCAAAATATGTTTCTAATGTCCACTGATGTAGTATTAATATACTGTCGTCAATGAATTACGATTTTTCTTATGGTTTGAATATTAACTAAGAATTGTTTTACTTTAAATTTAGAAATTGCACATGGCGATGCATGCTTCGGGTTCATTATGATGCTCGTTCTAAAAGATTTTATGACTGAAGGTGCTACAATTGACCAATCATATGGCCTTTTCATTATTAACCAAATTTAGAATGCATCAATTGCAGGAGAAAAAGGGAATCCTGTACTTACACACCTAGTCCTGGGGACCTAGTCACGCAGTCTTTGCGAACAACTTGTAATCTGGTGAACACCTCCGAAATCTCATATCTCTGAAAGGTGCCTAATGGCGTGAGGCAGGGGTCCCAAATCGCATACTGTCGCGTACACTTTGCGGAAAAAATATTATATTTTTCGAACCACTAGTCATAGCTTCTTTTTTTCTGATATTTTCGCGATATTTGATTACCCCTTTTTTGGGGATTGGCGCATAATATCTTCTTCGCCTTCGTATTTATCTACCATTTCTGAATTTAGTGAGAAAACGCATCCTAATCACATAAACTCCCCCTTCTAATCACTCCCACTCTACGGCAGGAAATATTTACAGTGTAAGGGCAATACTCTACCCCTTACACGACTTGATTGGGTATTGGCAATGCTTATTCTTTGAAAAGTTGTTATCTAACGTTATTCTGCATGAATAAACTGACGAATTCTGGATTAAGAAGGGAGTTAGTATAGGCGATTACCCTTCACTACCTCTTTTTATAAGCGTTCTCTAAGAAGTTTTTAAAAACCTTACACTGGAAGGAGGAGGGCACATTGATTATTGACTAGTACATCAGTCATCGGAGTTCCGCAGATGATAGTATACTCTTCGTAAACGACGAAAAAGATCTAGCTTCAAGATTCCAAAAAGTGAACACGGTGAGGCAGAAGCTCAGGACAAACTAAGTAGCGCATAATTCTTCTGCAGCGGAAGTCCCAAGAAAACCAAGAGACCAACCTCTGGACGCTTGTACAGAATACACTAACCTGGGACATCTGGTACGAGTAACAACAGGGGAGTAGAACAGGATTAATGAAGTTAACCGAAGAATTAAACTAGGCTGGAGAGCCTCCGGAAAAAAATGCCAATACTCCCAATGATATATAAGGGGAAATGTATCATCCAATGCATTTTACCTTGTCTTGTAGTCTTGTAAAGTGAAATGTAAGTATTAAACGCAGTCCAGCGTCTCCAGACATATTAAATAGGCAATTATTCAAAAGTATTCTTCTCTAAGCAAAGGTTTTTCGTGAAGAGGGTATTGGCTGAGGTATCATATGTTGACCTCTTACTTTTAAATCATTAATATTGGCTGAAAGGACTGAATTATTATTCATTGGAATAATCATTACATTTCTTATTTATATTTTATGATATTAGCGTAGAAAATGGAATTTTAAACAGCAATCGACTCTAACTGATTAGGAATAGCATATAAGCTATATTTTTGACCTATTTACACGGCAAATTTGGCTATCAGATTTCTTCCAAGATCAGGGGACAATTTTCACGACTTGGTTTAATATTTCTCCTTCGGATTGAGGAAACATACAATTTTACGCATAATCCAGAAAATGGAAATGCTTTACTGGACATTACTCCTTTTTATCTTTTATCGCGATTGATATTTTGATATATTAACGAGGATTGTGAATTTTGCTATTTTATATTACACCAACAAATTCATAGCGAAATCTATCATATACATAAAGATATATCAATTATTCGAAGATTAACATTATTCGAGAGGCCGCATATTATGTTTTAAATTACAGCCTTTCAGCTTTATTAAAGTAAGTAAATGGCACAATTTTGACGGCCATCGAGGATAACTAGCTCAAGTTTTAACATTATCCATTGCATAAGATTACTACAAATCAGTTTTTAATGAATTTCTAATTTGTTGCGTGCCAGATACTCCTTAAACACCAATTTACGTACTGTTCTTAATGTACTACTTCATAAAGGGATGATTTTTGCATTGCCTCCTTTTAATTTAATCAGTTTTGATATTTTTGAGTCGACTAAAGAAAATTTAAATCGCACTCAAAACGCTTAGAAAAATACTGATTACAAAAGGAAATCGACAACCGAGGCTAATGCAGTACGATCGTCGGGAAACTCGGGTGAGTTGATCTCATTTGATGTCATAAGCGAGGTTTTCAATTGACTAAACAACTTTCCTGTCTCTTTTTACAAATTGCGAGTGTGCTTTTGAAGCTGAAACGGTCACCGAAATGTACGCAAAGATTCAAAATATCCATTACCGATCTTTCGAAGTCCTTAACAGTCGTTCTATCCAAATAATCAATTTTCCCCTCCACTGACGGGCTTTCATACTTTCCTCGTTTCGTGGGAAAACGTCCAAAGTCTCGAATGACGTTTGAAAAAGTTTCGCCGCTGACGCGGAGAAATAACATTTGTGAAGCGTGCAATCGGTCACGAGTGCGTGAATGGAAGTGTCACAGCGGAGATCGAGTCACGGAACAGCGGATCACAAAACGATCGGAGGGATTTCCGCAGAGAACCACGAGTGCGAAAATAACGCCATTATTTCCATCGTTCGACGAATTTGCGCCATTTGACGGTTGGGGTGAATTGGGTCGCTTTTGAGTTGTTTACGGCCGCTTACCGAGATTTCCCTTTCAAAAAGGCGGATTTACACGCGCGCGACGCAATAATTATCCTCCCATAGTTCCCCGCGAGCATCTTGGCGCGAATTAAAGCGACGTTCGGCGGGAGAATCGACAAACTGCACGAAGAAGGAAAATGATCAGAGAGGATTTCCAGTACGTGTTGGAATCGTGAGAGAACGGCGAACGAGTACAAACGTACCGAACTCGTAGATAAGGAAACTCATTTCCATTGAGGTCAGTTTGGTCATTTAAAACGTCCAGCGCCGGCCGATTGCTAAGCCGTTGATTAAATTTCCGCAGCGCCGCCTTGCTTTACGCGCCCAAAGTTAAGCAATATTTATCTCCTGGGCTCCGCGTAAATCACGATGCAGTGCCAATATTCTTCCCCCATCGCCACACCTCCACCGCAACATTTTCCATCTCAGTGGCGTTGGAATCGCGAAGCGCCTACTGCGCAAGGGTATGGTGGTCGGTCTGACCCTTTTGTTTTGTTGCTCATCGGCTTCAAGGAAGTCATTATGAGCGGTGGAAACCCTCTAAGTTAACTGGCAAATATTTATGAAGTAGGCATTGCAATAAACGGATGTGATTTGCATGGCCATCGGGAATATGTAAATGGGGGCGTCCTTCATCTTTCCCAGATTCATAATTCCCTCTTTCGGCAGAGGTGTGAATGCACTTGACGTGGAGGAAAAGGGATATCCCCTGTTTACACCAATCCTAACCGGAAGAACAACGTCATTCATGAATGATGGCGACAACCACTGGCTCCACCCCGCGGATGCCTCCATAACTGTTGGGTCAATGCCTCGATCGGAGAATTATGTCGAAAATATAATTAATTCGCAATTGGCGAATGTACACTTCAACCTTCCGCTTGGCGAATTCGCGGGAATAGATTTCGTTATTCACGTGTCAATGCTCTTTGCAGTTGTTCTCCTTGGGCCCGACCCATTTCACTCAGGCAGACTTAGACTTCCATGTCGGCTAAATTGAGTCGAATCATTGCATCTGTCCTCTTCTTTTCCTCAGTAAAAGAATGGTATGTTATAAGTTGCTCATCCGTTTTCCGTTTTATTTTCTAAAATTCTAACCGGGGTATACAAAGATAACCATTTCTAAAAATTGCTGTGTAAATATACCTACGTCATTTCAAAGTCCGCCATTTACATACACGTTAAATCCCTCTTTTTTTAATAGAAAACGTCTGTGAAAAGAATAAACATTTAAGAACAGGTTTGTTGGAAAATTCTTGGAATTCAATTTCTATGACAGATTTCCACTATTTGCAGGGTTAATAATGTATTTGTGGTAAAATTCATGAACTTTTCCTCTTGTCAATTATATTTCGCTTACAGTTAATTTACGTACAGTACATCTGCCATACTCTCCAGCAATTACTGGACTGTTTTATGGATACACAGTTTTATTCTTGACGACTTCATTTTAGAGACTAGTGGATTTATCCTCTTCATTCGGATTTTTATAATATTCCAGGGTTAGTTAACTTTTACACTTTCGCGAAAAATAGAAAAGTCCATTTTCAATCATCCAAAAGAGAATGGATGACTTACTATTCTCAAAGGCTTTTTGTGTACCTTCTCTCCCATGGCTCTTCATCAAGTCACGCCTTAACATACTGAATTTATTTTGATTTAACTTGTTTAGTTAAGAAATCAATCTGACTTTCATAAGCAATATTGACCCTTCCTTGGACTACAACCTCGTCTTGGTGGAAAGGCTTGCGTGTTCCTATGACCTAGAAAGCGTAACTGGCGAGAACTATGTTCCTGGTAGGGTCACCCATGCCAGAATGG
The DNA here is from genome assembly GCA_000376725.2 of Ladona fulva. Classification (NCBI taxonomy): domain Eukaryota; kingdom Metazoa; phylum Arthropoda; class Insecta; order Odonata; family Libellulidae; genus Ladona; species Ladona fulva. The sequence goes on from KZ308731.1 coordinate 1,309,044, forward strand.
TCAATAGGTAGGGGACAGACAAAAGGTAGTCCACACAGCGTCTGTACCTCAGTGAGGTGGCTGACAAGGTGTATGTACCCCCAGTGGGGTGGTCATTACGAGTGATGGTGTCACATTAAAACACCGCTCAGGAAGGCAAGGGGAGACCACTTCGACTACTTATCCCAAGAATATGATGTGCCAATGTAATGATATTGTGAATGGCGTACACGTACCCTCTAGGGAGACAGTCGCGCCCGGCAGGGGTGGGAGTATTGCCATCTCTGTCGTCATTCCACAAAATCCTTACCGAACGAATGGCAAGAAATGAGGAGAGAAGATAGCTAGGGAAACTAGGGTGGGAACCTGGGATTTTACTAAGACAATCCTGGTTCCACTACAGAAAGAGAATAATGCTACAGTGTGTCGGGACTACCGTGCAATAAGTTTAATATCTTACGCGGCAAAAGATATTTAAGGGTTTTGAATAGAAGAGTTGAAGAAAAAAGTAAGGGGCAAATCCGAAAACGCCAGTTCGGTTTTCAGAGGGGGGAACGAGGGACGCAATTGGGGTAATGACAGTTCTGGTAGAACAAGGTATAGAATTTAAGATATATTTGTATGTTTTGTCGATTTTGAAAAAGCTTGCGAAAGAGTACAATGGACAAAACAGATGGGAATTTTAAAGAAAATTGTGTTAGACTGGAAATATAGGTTTTTGGTGCAAAATGTATACTTTAACAGAGCTAAAATAGCTGATGGGGAAACAGAATGGGCAGAGTTGGGGAGAGGGGTAAGACAAGGCTGCCAACTATCACCATCGCCTTTTAATATATATATTCAGGGGAAATTGATTATGAAGCTGTGGGTGAAAGTTGGAGGGGAAGTAGTGAAGTCAGTAAAATATGCAGACTATAAAGCTATTGTGAGCGATTCTGAAAGGGGTTTACAGATACTAACCGCACCAATGTAAATGCACTGAAGAATAAAGCAAGGGAATTTGGGATGTAAATAAATGTGAGAAAAACTAAAGTAATGAGATTCACCAAAGGAAAGATAGCTACGTTAGCGATCAAAGTATGTGGGGAAAACTCGAACAGGTAGATAATTTCTCTTACTAGGGAAGTGTTGCTTCTTGGGGTAAAGGGTGTACAGATGAGGTTCGAAAAAGTTTATCATTGGCCGAAGAAGCTTTCGTGAAGCGAGAGGAACTGATGACTAGAGGTCTATATAGAGGAATCAGGAAAATATTAATAAAATCCTCGGTATTGAGTGTTTTGCTAAATAGGTGTGAAACGTGAACCTTACGAAAGGAGGACATCAACAGATCAGAGGCTTTCAAGATGTGGGTTCGGTGTAGAATGGAAAGGGTATTTTGGGTTGCTAGAAAAATACAGATGTACTAGAGATGGTCGGGGAAGAGAGGATTTCAGTCGAAGTAATTAAACGTCGACAGAGGAAATGGGTGAGCCAAATATTGAGGGGAAAGGTATTGCTAAAGAATGTTATTGAGAGTAGAATGGAAGGGAAACAGCAGAGGGGAAGACAGAGACAAAAGTTGTTAGATGGCATAAAGGGTGGAGTGGGTTATCAGGAAGTGAAGGAAATGCCGATGAGTGGGGAATATTAGGGCAAATGGTCCTACCGAAAGGTAGAAAACTTAGGATGAAGTAATACTTAAAAAATAGAAAATTTTACTTTTAACTCAGATAATACTTTCCATGGCTATTGCCCAAAGCACATTGATAATAACTTTCAAATCCGAAGCAGCAATTTATTCCTCGAAAAACTCATACGAAGTTCGGTTTTACGCTCCTGAATGTAGAGGTGATGCTGTATGGTTAGGAATAGTATCCGCAGCTTGCTTTCTACTACAAGTAACCTTTATTTCCTCCAGAAATACTGAAGTTCAACTTGCTATTTTTCGCTACTTCCTTGTACGGGCAGTTTCAGAATAGAGCTTATATCTCCACGTGAATCTAACAAAACTGCTTTTACCATATTCTAGTTGTAGAGTTAACTTTTCCAGTCATGTCTCTAAGATGTCAGTCTAAATATGGTATCAAAATCTTCCATGGAAGAAAAATTACGGTACTAATCCGAAAATTTCCTGGGCCAACTCAGCAAATATTCAAGGATTATCAGAAGCGAAATATATTGATATGACTGGGACACGAACCCAGGTATTCTAACCGCTAAACTACCGCGCCACTTCCACTCAGTTACCAGAGGTCCTCATCGAGGCACCCAACTCATAATGCGATAAATGTTGATATCCATCACCCTTGTTCTTCGTTGGATTTTATAGCCACAGCGGGCTCAAATTCGAGGCTATCGAATTCGGGCTATCGAAACTGAATCGGATCTGTATGAAATCTTGAACACGGGCTTTCCGAGAACCCTTAGCGAAGCGAGACTATTTGAGTGTTGAATAATTGAAATTTCGTTGAATCTGACGTCAGCGTGAAGATAAGTCACAGAAATATTGAATTTTGTGATCGCACGTGCCCGTGTCGACGACAAGAGGGGTTGTCTTTCATTACAAAAGGGAAATGGTGTTTCTGCATTAGTTAAAGTTAAATTACAACAGCACCGCACGGGACAAATACTTCAAAAAATCATGCAGGAACTCTGTCTTTCCACCATTGTGTGCAGTTGAACGTGGTCTAGCCCATCAATTAAAATATAATACCTAAGTTTAATTAATTTTCAATACCAGTCAATGGTTAAAATTGGACTGTCTGCACTTATCATGAACATATTTATAAAATAATAAAGTAAACGAAAAATTCATCTCCAACATGTCGAAGTGGGCTACAAAATTTTAATAATAAGGTCTTTATTTTAATAGCGCAGCAACGTCTTTGGAGTTAACAAGTTAAGGCTGCTATACTAAAGCCTAACGGTATGAAGAGAAGGTAGCATATTGCTGTTTAAATTACACAGAGTTTTATCTCTGGTACTCATTTTCATAGGCTGAGTCGACCTGTGGCTTCCCGGAAAATGTAGGCAGAAAATTGCTGAAGATGGGTGTTGAACCACGGCCCTCTCCGTGGAAGACGAGCGCCTTAACTGTTACGCTGCCAAAGATTATCAAATCATATTATTATCATTATAACAGACTTCCCTTAACAACTAATTGAGGATATTAGTTAGTTCCCTTGGGGATAGAAGGTTCCCAGGTAAGCAATGGCTAACATAACACCTTGTATATACAACGGGTGTTATTATATTCTAATGGAATCTAAAAGAAAATCTTGCAGTATGTAAACTTAATAGTGGATAGAAAGAAGCATGTCGTAGTGATGAAACAAAGGGATAACAAGTTGCAGAGTTTTAACGATGAATATATGTGTTTCTCTAGTATCCGATATGAAGAAAGAATGAAATTAATACGTTGCCGATAATAACTGACTGTGTTGGATAAGGAGAATGAATTACATACACAGTATTTGAGGCGAAGAACGAAAACGCAGAGCAGGAAATTATTAGAGAATGAATTAATGCGGGAAAGGCCTTGTGATTGGTATGAAAAGAGAGTTTTACGCTGGTGTGGACGGAAGAGATGGATGCCTGGAGGCAGAATGACTAAAATGATGTATTATAGGAGTGTAAATGGGTGTAAATGAAGATGAAGACTTAGGTAAAACTCACTGAATGTGATGAACGAGATGTTGAAGAGACGAATTTTTATTGTTTGGCCCTTTCTTGGCTGTGCTATGCTCTATGGGAAAATTTGCGCCTAATCTCTTTGAAAAATAATACCACCTGAGTTTGACAGAATTAATGTGTTAAGACATGCGTGCAAACGAGGGAGGGAAATAAACGGACCATAAATACCCGGAATAACGCATCTATACATCAGTTAGGGAAAAGCAGATAGAAACAAAGGTGATTAAGACACCGATCTCCAAATCCGACGCCTTTTCGTTTGCTTGGCCACGCGAAGTCTTTCGGAAGCGCATTTGCCAACGTCGCTCTATGCAACCGCAAGATTAGCGCTTTGCTAGTTAATTTATCTAATTACTCCTGCCCTTCTGCTTTAATAACTTCCACCCGATGGGAGCTCTTCATTATACCTTTCTCAGCCGACCTCCGACCTTTTCCTCCTGATTCCTTTCGACACATGCCATTCAGTCGCCTTCCTCATTGTCCCTCCCTATGACCTTGGACGACCTCTGTCCGCCGCCGCAGACATGTGACTCTGCTGATTACCGCTCCGTCGACTTCCATGAGCTCCATCCTTTTCCTTCCGAAGCACATATTCCTGTCAACTTCCCCTTTTCCTTATCCGAACCACTCACATTCGCACACATCTCCATTTAAATTGAAAAAGAAAGTCCCCACATCTGTGGAGATGGCAAGAATTGAAAGCGACCTTAGACGTCAAGGCTGAAGCAATTATACGAGTACATTATATTTCGCAAAAATGTTTACATTTATCTTTCATACTTCCTCAATAAAACAACGGAGAGCAAGCTCGCGATTCAATGACTGCGATCGCAAGGACTTACAATTAGCGAAAAATCAGTTGTATTCATTAACTTCTGAATATCTATAATATAAAACACTTGTAGCTTGCATAACTTGTATGTATGTACACAAGTAAAATTTGCTTGCATACTGAAAGCTAAGGAGTGATAAATTGCCATTAATCGCCCAAAACTGTTTCCCAATCGGTACTTACGAAGCTCTATTCTGTGCGCAATGAATGGAATACGAAGGATTAACGAAGGTTAACCTCATCACAGATACATGGCGGTACATCGGGGCCCCAACCTCTGGCCTTTGGTAATGGATCCTCGATAAAATCGAGAGGTTACGGGACCTAAATAAGCATCGATAACCTTTCAGGAGCCAATCTAGGCTTAACTGTGCAATATATGCACTATAGACTTTCCTAGAATGGAATTTGTGATACCCTCCAGGGACCTAAAACATACATAGAAAAGCTGAGAAACTGTCAAGACCCATATGGACCTCAGGGAAACATCCAGTTAGCCAGCGAAATGTTAGCATCTCGGTTCGCTCTTTCTTACTTTGCCCTATGATTTCTAACTGAAGAGAAATTTCAGGGAACAAAATTTGAAGGCAAGGACACTTCTGATATTTTACATTGCGTATACTTAAATGAAACATGTCCTTCTTCATACCGGGTTGCAATCACCTAACTCAACTATACTTCAATTTTTGCCGATGTTCATTCAGACAGAAGAAACTCCGTGATAGGATAGTAAATTATTTCGGATGTTACAAGGCAAAAGAAGTATCCTGCAGCAGGAAATTCCAGAAGAGAACGACTTACTGTTTATCACAGAAAGAATGCGTGATTGGGTGGATTGCTAGAGAAAAGCACTCTCCGGTTTGCCTCTAGAAGTGCCTCTTGAATTTCAAAATACTTCGCCGAGGGAAGTCACTTTTATATTTTTAAGGGAATTGAATATTTTACAATTTCTTTTTGCTTTATATCGTTACTGTTTGCATTTGAAGATGGGCAATTACAATAGACTAGAAAGCCTAAGTAGCCGTTTTTGAACGAAACTTCGAGAAAATATAAGCTGGCGCTATTAAAAAGATTTATTCCGTAAACTATTATATGACTCAGGCATTTTTTATTCTGAAGGCTTCCAAAAAAGTACTTTAAAGTGCATCAAAACAAAGAAATGAATACACTTGACGACCTTGAAATGCTAAGAACATACGAAAATACGTTTGGTGGGCATTCGGCGGATCGAAAACGGCTTACGTCATTGATAAAAATGTTTCTTTGCCTGCAATATTTTACGAAAAAATCCTTTTTCTCCTTTCCTTCCCCTCGGTAATGACTATTATTTGCCCATAATCCGTATTTTTGATAAATCAATTCATCTATGCCAATATATGCCAAAATAAACATTGGAAACTTGGCTTAGTGATGTTCCAAAGTTGATAACTATAATTCACTGAAATTCCCTTTGCCTGATGTGAGCTACTTTCTGTATCATCTCCGTAGTGCATCGCAGTCCCCTCTTTCTCGGCGAGAAAGCGTTTATCTAATTCCATTTGCTATTTCCGCGGTTTCACGAACCAAAAATGCACGATAAAAATACTACAGAGAAAATGGGGTAGGCTGAAATTATATTAAAGTGGAAGTGAATTTGGTTCGGGGACGTAAAAAAAAATTGAGAAATATTTAATGAAATTACGGCGCCTCGGTATATAAATGCAGGAGCATATAGAGAAAGATACGAGAAGGAAGGGAAGTGAGGGGGACGACGTTGAAAGAACTCTCCGGTAGATGGCAGGAGCATCAGCGGAAGCAGTGCCCTGAGAAGAGCCTTTAAAAGGGTTTCGGATGTCCGGAGCGAAATTGTTTTTGAAGTAAAAATATGTCGACGTGAATCATAAAGCTGAATTTCACGGAGGAGAGCATCTTATTTTATTATAAAAGGCACTTCGTGAAATCCGTTGCACGAGCGAATTTAAGGCAAAGATGATGAAAGGATATTGAGATCTGCAACACGGAATCATTTTTAGCAACGTGCGCTTTCCGGAGCTCAAATTCCAGGAAACTCACATTTTCATGAAAAGTCTTTGTTGAAAAGTAAAAATATAATAACCTACATTTTACTCCTAATTAGCTCCCATTTCTTCCACTTTTCCTGAGATTACCTTTAAGGAACGTATCGATCTCCTAAACAATCGCACATTTACAAAACATTTAAAAGCCGTAAATAATCGTAAAATGTTACGTGCAGCATAAAGATCGGAAGACGAGAATAAATAGATATGAACAAATTGACATAAGTTGGAATTATAAACAATCAAAGCGTTATAAAAATTGCCAGTAATTTTCAATCTTTCTCCACGAAAGCATTCTATTTGGCCCCGGATATCAAAACTCTGGATCGGTCATCGATCAGTTATCCGGAAATGTTTTCAATCAAAGTTTTAATTTTTAAAGCTGAAAATTAAATGATATAAATGTATAATTTTTCGATTCCGGTCTTACTGTTTGGATGATGAAATAGATAAGTGTGTGTGTGTGTATAATTATGGTTTTAGGTCTCTTAGGCAAAAATTTTATAAAATAGTACGAGAAGTACTTACATTCCCGCTTTATTCTTAGCAACTTTTAATAGTACTAATTAGTAACGCCATTTTCTAGGAAGCAGTTACAAAAATATCGCTATCAGAAACAAGAAAAACAATAACTCCACTACCCAATGGAAATAAAACTCTGAAAAATTGCGCCACGCGATTCAAATGTCTGACTAAAAATTTTAAGTAGCAAAACATTTTTCAGCTCGGGAAAATGAAACAAATTCGAAATCGTACGTCATCTGAATATTCAATTCTCATTTCTGATCCGAAAATAATTCATTCGCCTCCTCGCGTAACAAAAGGGTGACGTCCTCTCGAAATTCGAATGTATTTGGGAATCAAATTCTGCGTTATTTTGTCGATTGAAAGCGACTTTAATGAATTCCAAGTTTGTATACGTAAAAGTACGATCCGTCTTCCGCTATCCCTCAGCCGATTCTCTTTTTTTCCGCGAAAGGCGACGGAAATGAACGTCTCAAAAAATAAATCGATAGCATCGCTCGAAAGGAAATCTCCCTCCCGGAGTCGAGTTCAATTCAAAACACGGAGATGGAAATTTCATTACTTACTTCTGATTGAGATCGGGGAATCCATAGACATGGAAAATAGTTTCAAATCCAACAATAGCGCTCCCGACAAATACGACACGAGCATTAACTGTTTGATCCACCTGCTTATTCTGCGGCACCGCAGCATAGGTTGTATCTCCGACATCGATTCGCAGTTAGATGCATTCATGACTTAGTTCGGTTGATCCCTTCGAATAATGACTCGCACAACTATTAATCAAAACCCAAAGACCCATCATCAAACCTATTTTTAAACATCCTCCGCAATACATTCGCTTGTATCGTGGGTCTGTTAACTTTGTGTAGAAAAAGACGGTCATCCAACTTCATCGGCCCATTTTTATTCTTCAGTTCACGTCCTATTTGATTCCGCCCCAACCCATTTACATTGCCCCGTTTGACTCCAACTGCTTCCCAACTTTTGCTACATTTCCATCCTTTTTCCCCTTTTCACTTTGTTTACTCTCCCTTCGTGGCTTTTCTTCCTTCAGACATGATCTAAAACTTCCATTACAACTCCACGCGAGACTTTCTCTCTCCACACACCTTTTAACTCTCCTCTCATCCTTCCTCTCTCTTTTCTCACCTCTTTCCGTTCCACTTCTTTTTGCTCAGAAGGCGATCTCTGAGGAAAGATTTTCGCTTTCTTGTATACCGTCGCACCACATTGCATACCCATATTCATCCTCTATCGTTTGCTAAAAGAGGTCTTTTTGTCCATATATGTGTGCGTATTTTTGTTTAAAGCGTTCGCATGAAAGTGGGACCGCAATTCATAGCTACAGATGTTCTTCTGCCCTCGCCTGACGCGGCCTCTTATAAATACGTACACCGAGGGGAATGATAGACGGCAGATACGTACTGACTGCGTTCTTTTCCTACCGCTCAAGCACACTATACCCCTATTGTTTATAAGAATTTTTAGGAGTAGACGAGAATAAAACTGTAAACATTTTATTCGAACAGAAACAATTTCTTAACAATATCTTAAAGTAGATTACCACCCCTCTTAGGTGGTGATCCAATGGCAGGAATAAGTCAATATAAGAGTCGATTTCCAAAATAATAGTTCATTCCACATTTTCTGGGGTTTATGTCAGCGGTTTCGTGGCCAATTGGTAGTTGCCCATTGAAGAACGTGATTTTCGAAGGTTGACATAAAAGAGATTTGCTAGAACAGATAGCCATTGTTCTTTTTCCGGATAGTTAAAGCCGCGAAAACCTGAAAGTTGATCGGAGAGCACGGTTTGGTTAAGGTCCACTGGCATATGCCATATGGCATACCTTTCATCGAGGTATATAATGGTCGCATTATTTTATGAAGAAAAGAGGTCAGTTTAAGAATTAATCACGCCTCTCATACATAAACTGGTTCGTCATTAAGAAAAGGAAGTACATTCTCAAACAGAAAACAAAGATGAGACGATTTTTGACATAATTGAGAGTTGGGAGACCAATTTTTTTTCTTTCTCATGGTTTGACCTGACAATTTCCTGGTATAACTTTTTTTCCGTTTCATCTTTACCATGTCTTACAAAGTATCCTCTCTTTATTTCATATCTTTGAATAGATTTAAAGGATGTCCACGGAAAAGCAGCTAAAATTACGTACTTCTTCGAATCAAGGACCGAATTCACTCAATTCTGTGCTCCGTAAAATTTTAGGATTCAATTTTTGTTTAAAAGGTAATTTCTCTTCGCAAAATGAGACTACATTAGAATATTTTCCGAGCCTAAAATTCATTTTCTACAATCAACGAGGAAGCTCCACTACGTCTCGTCCGTTATATATATACGCTGTCTTTCTTCTTTTGATGGCATTCCATCTTCTTCGCCGCTCCTATCGCTCTCCCGCAGAGAGATCGCATCTCCGTCGCGCATTAAGTTCTCTCCCAAGTGAAGAAATATCACTCACGCTCGCTTCTTCCATTCCCAGATACTCTATCTCTCACTCAATGCGCCTCCTCTTCCCTATTCATTTCCACGCTTATTTATCTTGAAGACCTCATCTGCCACGTGTGAGGCGACGTTTGCTTGCGCAATTCTTTGCTCAGCAAATCCAAGCAAACTCTAGTTGTAGTAATTCCGAACTTGCTTTATCAAAAAGAAAGATAACATTAGCCGAAACAATTCCGATGATCATTACCCGTTAGTTTCACTTTTCCACGATTCAAGTCTGATTGCGACTAACCGACGCTTTCATTAACGTAGCATTTGAGAAGTAACCGAATGAATAGAAGTAATTATTTGGGCAAGATTTTGAGACATTCTTTCACTCAACTTTCAACAACTCTTCTTTCACCTAATCCAAATTCGATAAAATTGAAAGGAAGATGTAGAATTTTGGCAATAATACAATGTCAGGAACAGCTAAAAACATGTTTGAGAAGGTGAATAAAAAAGCCGAAATATTCAACTCACAGGGAATACTCAACAGCAGCGTAACAGTCTCAGAAAAAGGGGTGTGGAAAAGTGGAGAAAAAATGTATATTTAAGTCATGAAACAAGAAGAGGTTACCAAGAAATAGTTCTGGCAGAAAATCAAATATAATTAACGTATTCAGTAAAGAAGAAAAATATTAGTATTGTAATGCTAAAATAGAAAAAATGACGTGAAAATACAAGGAAGTCAATACAAAATAAAGTGATACGAAGGTTACGATCGATTAGAAAGTTCTATATAATATAGAAAGAAACTTGATCTGCTTTTGGCTTTAAATCTAGCTCAAAAAAGTTATACATAGTGAAGTATCAAATATTTGTAGACGTTAATTATTAAATCTTATTAATGCAAATAATGTTACTGTCGGAATGACAGATATGACTCTAAACATACGGTATTAAATAAACTTATTTACATAATAACATGGCTTAAAATAAACAGGCATCTTCCTTCACTCACATCAATCAGAAATTCACACATTTAAATCAGAGTTTAATCAGAAATTCACTCTCAGGACTGTGCTCGATCATGTCACCTGTGCAATCGAATGCATGTATCGAATAACGATAACTTTTGCCAGCACTCACACTCCCTCTGTGTGCTTCTAATCAAAATTATACATTCTCATTTCAAGTAAAGAGTAGAAAATCCATATCTGAATCATGATTGATAAGATTATAATTTGTGTGTTTCAATTAAGATAGACAGGTAATAGAAAAATTAGCGTACCAGCGCGGTTTAGAGAAATAATGGATAAGTAGAAAATTTATGGAACCCATTATATAAATATTATCACTCAAATTTACTCGTCCTTTATGACAGCTCGAGCATGCAAGTTCATAATGAAATAGTTTAAAATATGTCAAAAATATTTAATAATTCAAAGAAACTTAATTAAACCACCATCAAGTGTTGAGGGAAATGTAAAGGAGACAGTATTGAAGACTGAAGAGGAGCTCTTGATTCAACAAATAAAAATGCGTTAAGCAGTTATTAAGAGGTATAAATTTAATTTTACAGAAAACCCATTCTTATTAAACTAACTCGTTCCCTTCAACGTAAAACTTAATTTCAGAATTTAAAAAAT
>KZ308731.1:1320305-1361110 GCA_000376725.2 Ladona fulva
AGGAAGTTGAATGGGAAGCTAATATTTTTATCATAAAAAAATGTAGATAGATGTAAGACATGTCAGCAGTGGAAACAGTAGCATAATAAATGTTGCATTCAACAATAAAATATATATAAAAGGAAACAACAATCATGAGCCATAAAAGAAAAACATAAATCGCCATGTTTTAAAAATTTACGTAGAAGAAAAGAAATGAAAACATTAAGACTAAATAATTTTTTAATCCTTTCCTCATTTTTCTATAATTGCTCGCATTAGTAAATGTATTAAAGACTCTCCCGAGCAGGTGGTTTCCGTTTATGAGCCTAAGGAAATATAAAAAAGATGACGCGAAGTTATATGAAAACTGCATGAACATTGCAAAATATACATCACGTTGTATATTAGCGTAGAAATGTGTTCAAAGGTAACATTTTATAGTCTAACGCATGGACATCGTTAAAACCGCCTGTCTTTTTCCATTATTAACCCGAGAATCAATTTTCAATTTCATATTTCATTATTTACAAAATTAACCATCGAATCAATTTTGTTTCTTACACTCCCAAACCCTTATCGACCATCTCGTTTCGGTATATTAGTTCGGACACCAAAATTGGACGATTATTACAAGATTTTCTCGTCTCTCTTTATTCCGATACAAAGAACCTTTTAGTATGAACCTGCATAGTCTTATCCAATATCCATATCCATAATCCTGATCGTTTCAAAACAGCTGGTTGTGCCGAAGCTAATGAAACACATACTTTAAGCATCCTCTTGAAAAAAACCCTTTTAGCACAACACGGACCACAATATAAATTTCGTTTCAACGACAAAATCACGGATAAACAATCCAATTTTCTCCACGAGTCTTAGCAAATGAAAAATCGAAATCGTTGGGGTATATCCGGCAATTATCATTTCCACCGCCACTCTTGGCCTCGTCAACGCTTTTATTTCAAAGGAGTGCTCGTTTCCATTGTAGATGAGATCTTTTCGTTTCCTTTCGAATCGTCCACGAGCGAAAAATAAGTAAAATTGGGAAATGCAGTGGAGGGAGGAGAGGCGCGCGGGGAAGGGAAAAACCACATTCCACTTTTTTCCGCCTTAATTCCACATTATCTCCGTCCCTGTGTTTTCCACTCCTCCTGCTCGACGTACGTTTCACTAATGATACCTCTTATCTTTCTCACCCCTCCCTCACTCTTTGCTTTTTCCTTCCCTTCTTTTTTCACCCTTATCTCCGCTCCCCTTTTCATTCTTCTATAAATTCTTTTTCCGTTCATCGACAATTCTCCGACTTTTGCGAATCCATTCTCTTCATCAGATACTCACGTTGTTTTCTTTAAGATTTCAAATTGAAAAACTTGACGGAGGTAAGTGGAGTGTACGACTTGCTAAAATATTGAAGTAATTCCAAAAGTTTCATGTGCTTTAATCGGGGTTGGATGAACTTGTTCCTAATTTTAGAATTGAATATTATTTAGAATCTTTTGCCGTACACTTTTACATTTAAACGATCCCGACTAACTTTGTTTTGAAGGTGAGGTGATTAGACACTCGAATGAGCTTCATTTACGAATTTTAAAAACGGTAGTACAGATTTTGGTAAAACGGTAAAAGAACTACTCCAACCCATTTTCCTGTCACTTCGGAGGCAAATTCAGATAACCAAAACGAGCAGGAGTTTGTTTCAATAAAAAAAGTGGATTTATATTCTTGAATAGTTTAAGTTGGACTCTCGCACACATGTGGCAACGGTGGAACAAAATAAAAGAGGTTTGATAAATGACAGAAAGATTGAATCGTTAAATATTGATAGAAGCACTTCCTACCATGGAAATTATAATTTGATATCCGAAATGCACTACCGAAATATACTTTTATAAAACGAATTAATCAATAGAAAGTATACAGCAGTCGTTACTAACATATGATACTGATTATATTTATGATAAAATTTGGAGAGTAAAATTTTAAATAACAAGAAGAAAAACGTTTATGATCCTGGCGTAAATAAGAATGTATATAAAATATTTAGATGTCCATGAAGCATCAGAAATATGCCAGGATAGGAAAGTATAAAAGATTCTTGTGAAGAAAGGGAGGCAAATAGCTTCTTTCTTTGAAAAAAAGCAATGTTGTTATTTTTTATAAGAAAAGTAAATAATCCATTCTTCATTGATTAAGTTTTCAAAAGAAATATATATGCTCACGAACAGATGTTTCAATCAATGTGACCACAATACTTGAGGTTTTAAACGGTTAATCAAACTATGGGTCATTCAGGAGAAATATAAAGTTACTATCGTGTGTGTACCGCTACTTAAAGACAATTTCTAAGTCTAGAGAAATAGTTTTTCCCCAGTAATCACAATATTGTTCTTTTCAATCATGGTGATTGAAAAAATAAAAATCCTTTTCTATCTATTATTTTAAATTTATTCCTTAAGATTTCCTACGCTAATTTAAAATCATTTGCAAAGTACAGTTACTGCACCTTGCCTGTAAGGTACTCCTGTAAGAAAGTCTCTTATGAAGTGATCACTCAGATAAGTTAACTAGATTGTACTTAAATAAATGTATTTTTTATATTTTTGTATTTTCGACAGATTTAAGTATTTCTGCAACGCATTCTTTTGCTCTTTTGATTTTCTGTATTCTTTTATTTGTCTTGCTTTATAGGAACTTCCCAGAGCATAAAAATTTCAAATAAATAAATAAATATACCGTCCACAGGCACTCGTGGCATTTGGACAGACAATCTTTCTCATATCGATTATAATAATGACTCACATACGTATAATGATATTAATATTCCAAAAAAGTGGAGTCCTTCCAGTTCAACCAAATATTTTATAACTACTGTTACCTTAATCAAAGTAGAATCCGGATTATCAGCTATTATCACAAGTTGAAATTTTTAATGAAAAACTTCTTCATCGGGAGCCGTCGAGTAGAAGTCGATAGAGCTAAAACTATTTACAGGAATGGAATGAATCTAAGCTCGACATTTCTTAAATAAGTCAGCAGAGTGATTAGGGTGCGCATTTTTATACGAAAGTCGGAGGAAGTTGAATGGGAAGGAGAGGTCGTTTGCATAGGGGCGCGGAGATGGCTAATACATTTTAATTGAGTGGCCCTTTCTCTTGTTGGCGCTTCTGACTTTTAATTGAGGAACTCCAGCGTGGGATGGACGCCGCTAATGCCGACGACCACTAGTAATTTGGGCGCTCGGCGCTGCTTAGGATTCAAATTGTAATTGGCGATTCGTGCGATCGCTTATCTAAAGCGCACTGCTGCACGCTGCTTCACGGTGCTCTTTTTTCTCGTCACGCGCTTCATATTTCCAGAGCGTCCCATTATACTAATCTTTAACGTGAGCATAATTTGACAGAGATTTCCTGCGTACGCGTAAAAACTGTTGTTGGCGCTTTTATTTCATCGCTCTCTTGTGTTTTAGCGAAAATAATTCCAATTTTTGTTGGGCTTACAAGCGTGAAAATAAACATTTTCTGTTCAAGAGATTTTGAGGATGAAGTGAAAGCGAATCTTGCTCTAACTTAAAAACCGTTGCGGCGGTAACTGTGAAATCCACATTAATCGCCAAATAACAGTTCTATATGTTTTGACCTTTCCTTCCGTACCAATAATATCCACTCCTCATCACGAATATGTTTTAATATTCTACATTTTAAGGTTTTGATGTGAGTAAAGAAATATCGAATCTACGCAATGGCCTCTGTTGATTCCACATCTACATACATATCTACATAAATGCCGCCTTTCGGCAGAGGGTGTAAACGGCAAGCGTCTGAATGACCTCTTTAGCTTTTCATCGTTTCAGGATAAATAAGTCTCTAAACTCTTAAGCCCCTGTATCTTGTCCTCTTTTCTATTTCTCTTATTTTACGCTCATTATCGAATCGGCCGTAGCAGCAGAAGGGTGTCGCATAATACTGATTACATCTTCCGCAAATCTACTTTACCTAAATGTATCAAGCAATCACAACCTAACTTCTAATTTTAACAAATCGTACTGTACGTTTCATCCGCTGGATCCAATATACACGCCGTATATTCCAGATAGGGCTTGACCAAGGTGAAATAATATCGTTCTCTAAGCTTTTTATTTCAACTACCTACAATGCGCTTTGTAAAACCGAGCTTTTTAGTTGCTCAACCGCAGATTTTTCGAATATGTGAGCTCCGGTTTAAGTCATCCGTGAACGTGATTCCGAGATATTCAACTGAGTCGTCTACATTTATATTTGTTCCACTTATTTTTCATAGGTGGTTCTGACTGGTGGTAATTGCTTCCTTTCGAAGAAATTCATTACAGAGTATTTACTTACATTAAGATCTAGTTGTCATTCAGTAATTAATTTTTTATAAGAAATTAGCTGAAAGAATATCAATAAATGATTTCCTTGAAATGTAAATCTTCCCTTTTATAGTAAAAGGCCCAAGTGGTTTTACTGTAAACGTCATTTTTTGGGTTGTTTTTTAATAATAATAATAATAATGGTATTTATTCCTTTGCATTACAAAGTATACAAACATACATGATATAACATAAAAACATAATATTCAAAGGAGTATAGGTACCCCTATTGATAATAAATATCAGTTTCGGGGTTACCCGGCACCTTGGGCACGAGACTTCCAAGGATAGCTAGTTACTGCTACGAATCGATTTTATCTGAAAGATGCCGATGGACATCATTTTGCTAACTTCAAATCAAAGGAAAAACGTACATTTAAACAGTTTCTTCACTATCCCTAATTTAGTATCGATATGACAACTTTACGAGATGGTTGATTTATTCCTTCGCTGGAATTCGGCCCCAAAATCCAAAGCTCAAAGAAGTTCAACGAGGTACTATTTCTAAATTACAGCGGAAATAACAATGTTTAATTTTCCCTTTAATGATCTGAATCTTATTATTGACCGTTTAAATCTTTAACTCTTGCTGTTACATTGACTAAAATCTCTGCTCGTGTACAATATGTTCCTTTTTGGGAAATATGCTCAATAGAAAGCCCCCTTAAATAACCCTCCCTCCTCCTAATTCCTTTATTTTATGATTTATTTTCCTCCTGCTTTTACCTTCCAATAGCAATATCCACCATTCCTTGTCCATGAATATCTTCCTGGCAATGCAATTAGAAGCAACATTTTGTTGAAATGCTGAAAAAATGATTTCTCAGATAAGCGGACGTAAATAAAGACTGAAATTCTGTTCTGAAATTGAATATATGTAATATAATATAAGCAGTAATATATGGCGAAGATATTGATGTAACTCACTGTTTTCGGCTACTTGTATTGCATATTTACCGTTTCTATTCCAACTTTTTTCGAATCCTGAGTATACATAGGTTTCGCTATCAAGTGGGTGGTAATTACCATTTTTATGTATATTCCATTTTTAACACTTTTGAAAAGTTTTATCTACTTTTACAGAGGAACTCGGCTGCCGGCGATCTCCGGAGGTGGCAGAATGGAGCAAGGACTTCCCTGCTTATGAAGCGGTAGTTTTCTATTCCAAAGAGAGGTAACCTAAAATTCACCAGAGCCCTGTTTAGAGAATATGTGGCGAGAGAGCATATAGATCGCTAACAAACATTAATCATCCGAAAAGAATCAAGAATGACCAAGACCTGACTCCTTATATTCTTATAGAAGCTTGGAAAACCTAAGCGAATCTCACGTCCAAGTATCCTCCGCATCATAACTGAGGAGAGTAAATGTAATATTAATCGTCCAATCCCCTGTATGTACGAAGATCTCCCCCAGTGGGTCCCCCGTACATGAATCATCTGGAGGAGCACTCCTTCTGGACGCTCATTTGACGGAGCATCCTCGAAAGAACCCAACGATCTCCGCATCAAGAGGCGGAGGCGCAGTGGCTAAAACGATGGTCAATAATAAACGAATAAACTCTCTGTCCGCACCACAACAACTCCCGATCGACAAGAATATAAGAATGCAAAGTAGCCATCAGTGAGTTAAATTGGCAACTGAACGGCTGCATTCGAAGATCACAGAAAATACGACGACAAACCCCTTTCTGGCATTACAGACACACGGAACCGACTCACCCAAACAACACGAGAAGAACGGCTGCGTTTCTCGAAAATAAACAGAAAACGAAAGGAGGAATTCAAAACACTTTCATTTTTAAAATGGGAAAATCGCTCCCATCTCTTGCGGTCCGAGTAAGAAGATGGCGATAATATTCCACGCGGTACCTAACATCTCAGTAGTAATCTCCATTAGGCGAAAGAGTAGAAGGAGGAGGAGAAAGAGTGTGGCCGTACCTACAAGATCTGCATCTATTTTAAAAGCGAAAAAATACACTACTTGTTAGACCGATGGAATCAGAGATCCTTGGGGCTGTGCATCCAAGACAAGCCTATGGTGGTGAACAGGTTTATTGTTCCTACACTACAGCATTGTCTACAGAGACTGAACTGCAAAGAATTGAATAAATTCCAAAAACAATAACGGACTCCATGTATGATAATAAGAAACACTGGTCTAAAGCTGAGGTAACCATCACACCTATGGGAGAAAGAGGTCTGTGATTTGAGCCCATTCCTAGTCATGTGCTCAGATCTAAACTGCAAGCGGTTGAGAGATTAATGCTCACGGAAAATAGGAAAGAGCCGTGGAAAAGACGGGCAACAGTACCTCTGTAGGCGAGATGTAAGACATATATCTCAGCTGGGAAAGTATGGCAAAAACTTGGGGTCAAGAAGGTATCCGACGAGAATCCTCCTCACATCAGCATTGCCAGCAAAAGGAAAAAGCGAATGATAGGCTTACTTATTCCAAAAAGAGAGATATGTAAGGAAGTCATATCTGCCGATAATAAGAAAGGTGGCCTCTTTTAGAGGCGAAGGAGCATTTGCGAGTTAACTGGTCCTCTATAAGGGAATATCGTGCTCTCGGGAAAGAGGCAGAGAAAACTTGAAGACTGGCCCAAGGCAGATGCTATTTTTCTACAGAAGACAGGCTCCCTAGAGCAATAAACTGTCCCCGGTGTCCCTTTTCAAAGGGAACATCATGACACATCGCTTCTGAATTCTGTGTCAAAAAGTTAATGAGGAGATGTAACAAGAATGATTAAATCCCTACTCAACAAAGAGGAAGTTTTAGAAAAGGAATTAGTTGGTGGAATTTATCGGAGAAAAAAATGGAATGAGGAAGAGATTTCATCGAGTAATTAATTTTTATAATTAAAACAATTGTCTCATTACTCTCTCCAAAGCCAAAATTCACGACAGCTTTCTCCAAAATAAGGGTAAAAGCAGGAAATGTTGCGATTTAGTCAAAGCATACAAGAAGAATATGAGAAGGAGGATTTCAAATGAATTTAACGACCATAAAAGAAATGAGACACTTGAAAGAGATAAAAGAACGTGGACTCACCAAGAGATACTCTGCATTCTAGAAGGAGATACAGGAAATGAAACTATGTAAATCAACTTTAAGAATATCTTAGTATCGTGGAAATTCTCCTCCAAATTGATGATAAAGCAACCCCACGAAATATGATATAATGCATGAGGTGAAGAAGGATGAACAAAATACCGGCCCCCATAATAATAATGATAACAATACATATATTGCTTATGTTCATAATTTGTAGAGATCCATCTGCAGGCCGTGAAATTTCGAATTTCCCACCTTTCTTGATGAGATTGCTATGAGATGCGATAAAAATTAAATAGAAGGGGATCGCAATGATCATGTTAAAAAGTAGGGCGAGGAAAGACTTAATTAAGAGAGACTGCGGAGCGCCTTTGTCCCAAAGGACAGACGACGATCGTGGGGATCATTTCCATATTCGCCGGTAGCGGCGCTAAGGCATAACGCCCTCTACAATTTGCGTTTGCGGAATGACATGGCGCTGTCTGCAGAGGATCAAGTGGTTTAGCTGTAACCGAAAATTCCGTCAATACTCGACTATTCCTCCCTTGCGACCTTAATCCGAGGATGCGACGCTCCAAGGAGTAACACTCCTAGCGACTGAATTTTAAATTAATTTCCTCGCTTAGAACGACGTGAAATAGTAAACATTTTCCTGGAAACTCATCTCCGCCGTGGGCAAATTTACTCGAGTCACTCTGACAGTTAAATGGAAGGAATACTAAAGTATGACGGCAATGATGGAATAGTATGACTTATTTGAAATAAGTCAAATATATCAATACGAGAATATGCATTTTGGTTGTCTTCATAAGTCCGCGTTCTACGTGTGTACAAATCTAAACTTGAAGCGCTAAATCTGCTAATAATGTAATGTCATTTTCATATTTAGTTACTGAAATGTACTCCTAAGGAAACTTAAGATATATTCAACTGACATTTGAACTAAGTTATTACTAATTTACAAAAATATTACCGATCGCATAAAAATAGTTTTCTACGCGTACAACTTTAAAGCGCAAGTAGAGTTTGCTAGCGGTTTTGCAATATTTTTAATAGAGAAAGTGTGAACCTTCTGATAGCTTAACTCTTTTACTTATGGAATTGAGCATGATAAAAATGTTCAAACAAGTTGCTGAACTTTAACTCTAAGACATAATTTACAGACATTTAATGAACTACTTTCCGAAAATCTAATGTTTACCCTCCGTGATTTGCATGCAAACTAACTCGAGTGTAAGCTCTTGCTGTGTAATTAGCAGTCTTGCTGAGGGTTTTAGGACCCTCGATGTGGATGGCGTATTCATGTGAAATGTGTCGCTCACAAACACGGAGACAACCCAATCAGGCGGAACAGAACGTTTTGGAGAAGATGGACTCCGAGAAATCAATTCACCATCCAGAACAATATGATGCAATTGTTTTACGTTAAGGAAACTCCGCTAAGCATCCCTGTTGTAACTACTCACTCTTTTCTGCTCGATTTTCAGAATTAATTCCTTATTTTTGACACTTGTTCAAAGGTTATTGCTAATAAACACTCAATGTATGAGAAAAAGACTCTTGACTTAGATGACGGTACTTGAACCCGGGTCTCCAAATGGCCAGTTCGTTCTCTATCTCTATCACTATCACCTTCTCTATCTCTATCTCTATCCCTAGCTCTAGCTCTAGTTCTATCCATTGAGCTATCCCACCAGAACATTTCTCCCTGCCGGTTGGGAGATTTCGTAGGCAAGGGCGCGTGAGTTCGTCCGACTAAGCGGAGTCATGCACAGCAGTGACCACATAGAGGTACCGACCATACAAAGTGATGAAAGTAGAAATTCATAATCTTTAATAAATTATGAAGATTTTCCACCAAGTATCGCTTGATATTCAAGTATATATCATAGATGTCCAGTCGATCCGTATGAGAGTAGAAATAATGATAATGCCAAACAAATTATTATTACCAGGATGATTACCAGGAGATGCTTTCAATAAAGATTCTACATGGCAGGTAAAAAACTTCCTTATCAGTTACAACGCGATTAGGAAACAATTAGAAAGGTTGAGGAGTAATAAATCTTGCGGGCCAGATAAAATATCGGGAGACTTACTGAGAATGGGATCAAAGGAAACAGTCCGATACCTTAAGGTTTTATTTCAAGCCATTATCAATAATAATAATAATCCGGGGGATTGGAAAATTGCAACGACCATACCGATCCACAAAGAGGGAGTTAAGACCGACGTTGAAAATTACAGGCCGATCAGTTTGACATCTGTGGTATGCAAGATAATGGAGAGACTAGGGGCAGATTACCTTAGGAATGTTTGGAAGGATACAGGGTGGTTGTGTATCAATATGGATTTAGAAAGGATTATTCTTGTCTATCGCAGCTGCTGGGTTTATGCCAAGATATTTCAGAATCGATAGATTTGAAAAAGGACGTAGATGCTATTGTAGTCGATTTCTCCAAAGCATTTGATATAGTACCGCATCACCGTTTATTAGCAAAAGTAGAGGAAATGGGTATTGATGAGAGGGTTAAAAGTTGGTTGCAAAACTTCCTAATCGGTAGATCACAGCGAGTAAAAGTAGGCGAAATTTTATCCGAAAAAAATAGATATAAGGTCAGGAGTACCCCAGGGAAGTGTAATGGGGCCATTACTTTTCTTAATCTATATAAAAGACTTACCGAACGGCATACAATCTAAAACAGGGCTTTTTGCGGATGATTGCATAATTTATAGAGAGATAAATTGTGAAAACGATACCAAAATGTTACAGGATGACATTAAAGCTGTTGAAAGTTGGTCTTCAATAAATGGAATAAAGGTAAATACGAAGAAAATTAACCATATAACGTTAATAAGGGAAAATATAGAGAAATTAGTTATGAGGTTAATGGAGAGAAAATTCCAAAGGTAAATAAATGCAGGTAACTTGTGGTTATACTAACGAATAATTTGGATTAGAATACCCACATAGATAAAATCGTGTCCAAAGTGTTTAAAAATATGCATTACGTGATAAGAAACTTACAGGGAAGTAGTAGGGAAGCAAAAGAGTTAGGGTATAAGACAATAGTGAGACCTCTATTAGAATATGCAACAAATGTGTGGGATCCGCATGATAAAACGAATATCAAAAAGATTGAGAAATTTCAACGTATAGCAGCCAGGTATGTGTTAAGAAGACATAAAAAAGAAGATAGTGTTACGGAAATTTTAGAGATTCTCGGTTGGGAAATGTTAGAAAAAAGGCGGAGAGTAAATAGACTTGTAGGCATCTACCACGTCAGAAATGGAGGAGTAGCTTGGATGGAGTTAAAAAGCAGACTAGAGGAACCGCATTACATAGCACGAGGGGACCATAAGCAGAAGTCAAAGCTGCGGAAACAAAGGACTGATAGCGCAAAGTATTCGTTTATTAAAAGAGGGGTTAAGGAATGGAATACTTTGCCTGAAGAGGTCTTCAAGCCCTTACCGAAAAACAAAAAGGAGTTTAGAAGGAGATGCTGTAGTTTGTGTATTTATGTGGAGTAAATGTGTAAAGATTTGAAATTATTTATATGTAAATGTGATGTAAAGTTAACTGATGAAGTGACTTGTGGCCTTGAAATGAATTGTAAACTGTGACTATGGAATTTAGCAACTGTAATTGTAGGAATTATGTGATGTACATGGATTAGTAGGGATATCAGGGAATGTTGTGTAAATTAAGTCTTTTTGTAGTTTTGAGATTTCTGTAACTGTTTCTGAATACTGTTTGTAAATAGAGTGGCGTCATTCCGGAATATTTATGATGTTGTTCAGAAAAGTCACGCTGCTGTGTATTGTTTGAATTTTGAAATAGGTGTATATTGTTTTTTGTTTAAGTTGCCTCCAGACTTGTATTTAACTGCAGCTGAATTTTGTAAATAAATACGTTGTTTCGCTGTAGATGCCACAGATGGCTAAGTTAACCGCGGTTAGTAGTACTCCATAAACCATCAAACCAAATCCAGTCCTGTCGTCCATTCTACTCATCGGATTCTCTGACCTTTGCCGTTTTTATTATTTAAAAATTTCTTATCTCAAATCTGGTACAAATACGTTGATGATATTTTTATGGCTTTTGATCTTGAGTGTCGTGATAATAAATAATTTCTAGAAAAGATAAACTATATGTTCCCTTCAATAAAGTTTACGTTTGCCCAAGAACACTGCAACTCTCTGCCTTTTCAAGACGATTTCATAATCAGAAATAACGTCAGGCTAGAGTTTAATGTTTATAGAAAACCTTATTCTGCTAATGATTTTATTCCGAAATCTTCTTCTCACCCTAGGATCCATAAGCATGCTGCTTACCATAATCTGGTTCACAGGGTGTTAAACATACCTCAAGGCAATGTCCGTTTCTACAAGGAGTTAAACTAAATTATAGGCACAGCGTCACAGTTAGGTTAGGACTCTTCACTGCTCAACACACTGGTCTAAGACACAAATTTAAGGCATTTAAGAAAAATAGTTCTACCCCTTCTACAACTCCAGAGCTTTAAATTAAGTTGCTATATTATCCGTATCTCACAAAAGGTTAAATGAATATTTTTTACAGAAAAATATTAATTTAACCTTCTTTAATAGTCTGAACATTAAGAATTTATTAGCTAGTACGAGAGATAAAGATAGTGTGTTACAAAGATCTGGCATTTTTAAATTAATCGTGTTTAAAATACGTTGGGCAGACTAGAATTCGTGTTCTTACGAGATTTAGAGAGCATTTGGCCCACTTTAAATCTGGCAGGGTTTCCCAATCCAGTGCTGCCAAACGTATGGTGGACTTTTCCAACAACAACAACCTATAGAATTTAGAACTTATCCATAGTTCAAATAATGACCTGTGAACATTTTTTTATATATAGAAATAAAAATGCCTTGATGAATTCGGATTTTGATTTTAATAACTCCTTATATACTGCTAGATTTCGATACGCAACTGTTTCTTTTCGTCTCGACGACTACTAGATCTTCTCTTCCTTCTCTTCGTGCTGTCCCTGAAAATGCTATTTTGGATCGTGAAATGCGCATTGGAAAGCATTTGGTTGGATGGTTTACGGAAGACTACTAACAGCTGATGTCTTGCTGTGAAAATTATTGAGTTTATACTCCAGGCTACATGTTTTACAAAGAAGATTCAATACAACTCGATTAACTTTAAAATGTACAACATGGGTGCATCTTTATCGATACCATTCAATATTTATTATTCAAAATGACTGTAATAAAATAATGATTACTAATTACAGAAACCGGAATAGGGTATTGGATTGGTATCGTTCAAAATTTGGTGTCGTCGCATCACTAATTGGAATACTTCTGACATTGGTATATCACAAGGTATTCCAATTACTATTAGATAAATGTGATGATGCACATGTGAAATTAAATCAAAAACTTAATTTTATACACGAATATCATTCAGCTAAGTAACAAAACAAAATATTTGGGTGACGCTTAATCATTCTACGAAGTGTTTATGCGGAGTATAACCTGTTTCGAATGCCCTCAAATTTCAGTTTTGCAGTTTTCATTATAATAAAATATCTGATCGCATTCGCTTGCTGTATGCATTGGTCTAACGTGATTTTTATCGATGTAGACGCCTCTACATTAAGTTTTTTGTTACATTACATTTTAATCCTAACATACATATCTACTCTGCTAGCCGTACTCCGGAGTTGGCAGGGTATTTTCATCTTCCAACATAACAAAGGAGCTATTGTAATCCGGGATGGACGCTGAACATTTGCGATTCTTACTCAATTAGTCTATGCACTGATAGAAATATCGTTTATTTATGATTTTCAGTTTCTCTCTCGGCTACTCCTTAGCATTGGAATTACATAGTATTTACAACATCTTCTTTTGCGACCGCATTTCCGTACATCAAAGAAACAAATTCGTCACCTCCTCAATTCCAAAAGACTTATTCCGCAACATTTTCGTCATCCGAACGGCCTCTGTGGTTTTCTTGGAATACAAGCCGCCATCGGAAAAATGCCTTAACTTCGACATTCGCTCATTCTTTATTGAACGCGTTTCAGGGAAACTGGCCACTTGGTTTGAAATTAGAAGGAAAGAGAAACAAAGGGCATGAGGAAGAATGTGAAATACAAACGGCAGAAGGAGCATGCACAAGGGAATTTCGGTTCGGGAATGAGAAAGAGGAAAAATAATGAGAGAAGAAGTGGAGGAGGGAAGAGAAAAAGATAAACAGAGGTTGAAAGGGTGGGGAGCAGCGGAATTTCTCTCCTTCTGTTTTTCTCCTTAATTATGTAACTTTTCCGCTGCCCACGTGCGATTCGCCATTCCGAGGCTCATCATTCTCCCCTTTTCTTGGACGGCGGGTCGCAGTTGAGTAAACTTTTTCCCGTTTGTAAAAATGATGGTCCAATAATTAAAACTCAGAACATTTTGAGGCAAATAAACACCGTCCTTTCGGCCCTAGATTAACTTTTCGTATTTTTGCTAGTTGAAAATTTTCAGTTTATAGAATGAATTTCGGAATAATTTCTGCAGTTATTCAAACTCCTGCGGTGACTTCCGTACCAACTTGTTTATGGCGTTATAATAAAACCACAATCTACAGTTTTTAAATTTGGTAAATTCTGCTCTTCATAAAAAAAAATTTCATGGTATGCTTTAAGACAAGAATATGTGTTCCGATTAATTCGATTCCTAGTTTCAGTATTTACGCTTACATAATTACAAACACACGTACATACAGGTTCGTTCAATCATGCAAAGTACATTATCGATCCACATTCATACTTAGAGTATTTGAAGAATCCCTTAAAAACTTTCATTATAACTTTAGAAAAATCCTTTCGAAACATAGGCCCTTCAGAATTATCACAATTTTTTCAAAGAGAGTTCATTATTTTAGACTTAAATCATTAATTCCGATAATCAGCGTCAGGAGGCGCGCCTGCATTGAGCGGCGTAATCCGATTTCCTTGAATTTGTGCTATTATCGCTCAATTTCTTTAATTGCGCTCCCCTCGGGGAATAAATTAATTACGCTCGTTCGTTTAATGGATCTTGAACACGGGCAACATGGCTCCTCCCTTTTTAATACTTTCTCTTCCCTCTCTTTACGTCTCCTCTTGCTTTCTCATCTTCTCTGAGGAACACATTGCTCCAGCGTACGCCCTAAAATTACCGAGAATTTACTAACGACGACTTACCTTAAAGAATCCTTTCACATAAAACAACGAATTTTTATTTTATAAAGTCTTAAATTATCTTACCGAAATCTTGGAAATTTTCTTGCTATGCTATATCCTAAATAAGTTCTTGCCCATTATTCTATACACAATAAACTAATATAAATTTTTTCGTATAAATATTCTATATTTGTATCGGCTCTTCTGATTCATCCGTAACCTTCTTAAGTGTTCTTCACAGGAATGATTGACTAATTTACCTTCTTAGTAATGGTAGGCAATAGGAAACTATATTCATCTAGCATTACCCCTAATAAAATGTAGGTAAAGCTAAGTAATTTCCAGCTGAACTGACTTTATTTCATGACGATAGCACCTCGTTCTACTTTAATTCTACCAAAAACTACATCGTGAGAATGTCGGCATTCTCTGGGATAATCAATAATGATAAATATGATGATAATTATAAAAGGACATTATTTCACGGCAAGATTGGGGATAGTTGGTCTCTTCTTGCATCTTACGCTTAATTCTCAATGATTAAATACAAGACTAACTCTGAAGCTCTCCTAATTAACTAAATTGTTTATTCCGTACGAAAATCCGTCCGAATGAGATAAAAATTAATTAATTAATTTCGTGGGATTTAGATCCTGGTTGTACTAACCGGAACAATGGACGAAAAGAGAGTAGAAAATGGTAAACGCCAGGCTGAGTTTACCAAAAGGGAGAGGAAGACCGAAGAAAAGGGTTGGAACTTGTATTCCATGTTCCAAGTTCGTTCTCTGCTGAGTAAAAGTTATTTAAAAGATATTTGCGGCAAGTATATGAGAAGTGCACGAGAAGAGCGAGTTAGAGATGTATGAGAAACGTGTAAATTACAATTGGACGATAAAGAAGTTAGATTTGGGCCAATCAACAGAAAAAACAAGGCATTGTCGGAGTTCTATAAGACGGTAGTGGGCGTTCAACGTTTAAGAAAATGCGTAGGTATGTATCGATAGAGGATGAAAATTACGTCACCGATCACAACTATAAGAGATATCAATAACCGATAATCGTAAGTATTCGTTTTCTTTCAGAGTTACTAAAGAATGGAACAGTCCACCTCAGAAGAATTTGACTATATCTACTATATTTTCTTTATTCATCATCGATATGTAAAAACTTATTGATTGCGTTAATTATAAAAAGAAGATCTCACCATTACCACCCGAGCCAGCGTCTAACAACGGCGAAATTAAATAATAAATAAATAAATGGTTTCCCAGACACTCACTCTCACACCTTCCAATTACTATTAGATAAATGTGATGATGCACATGTGAAATTAAATCAAAAACTTAATTTTATACACGAATATCATTCAGCTAAGTAACAAAACAAAATATTTGGGTGACGCTTAATCATTCTACGAAGTGTTTATGCGGAGTATAACCTGTTTCGAATGCCCTCAAATTTCAGTTTTGCAGTTTTCATTATAATAAAATATCTGATCGCATTCGCTTGCTGTATGCATTGGTCTAACGTGATTTTTATCGATGTAGACGCCTCTACATTAAGTTTTTTGTTACATTACATTTTAATCCTAACATACATATCTACTCTGCTAGCCGTACTCCGGAGTTGGCAGGGTATTTTCATCTTCCAACATAACAAAGGAGCTATTGTAATCCGGGATGGACGCTGAACATTTGCGATTCTTACTCAATTAGTCTATGCACTGATAGAAATATCGTTTATTTATGATTTTCAGTTTCTCTCTCGGCTACTCCTTAGCATTGGAATTACATAGTATTTACAACATCTTCTTTTGCGACCGCATTTCCGTACATCAAAGAAACAAATTCGTCACCTCCTCAATTCCAAAAGACTTATTCCGCAACATTTTCGTCATCCGAACGGCCTCTGTGGTTTTCTTGGAATACAAGCCGCCATCGGAAAAATGCCTTAACTTCGACATTCGCTCATTCTTTATTGAACGCGTTTCAGGGAAACTGGCCACTTGGTTTGAAATTAGAAGGAAAGAGAAACAAAGGGCATGAGGAAGAATGTGAAATACAAACGGCAGAAGGAGCATGCACAAGGGAATTTCGGTTCGGGAATGAGAAAGAGGAAAAATAATGAGAGAAGAAGTGGAGGAGGGAAGAGAAAAAGATAAACAGAGGTTGAAAGGGTGGGGAGCAGCGGAATTTCTCTCCTTCTGTTTTTCTCCTTAATTATGTAACTTTTCCGCTGCCCACGTGCGATTCGCCATTCCGAGGCTCATCATTCTCCCCTTTTCTTGGACGGCGGGTCGCAGTTGAGTAAACTTTTTCCCGTTTGTAAAAATGATGGTCCANAAAAAAAATACAGATATTAAAGAAAAATTTGTCTCTGAAAAACAAGAGAGAAATAAAATAATAAGTGAAATAAGGAAAAATTTAGCCTTGGCTCTACTCAGCACTACTCCTGGAATAAACTGCTGCACAGGTAGTCAGGGCAGTGGGAAGAATTTCGCCGGCTATCGCTGGGTGGTTGGCCGAGGGTCAGACACTCGAAGAGTCGCTAATGATGTTCAGGAGAACAACAGGAAAGCAGGTCCTTTCACCACGGAGGGCAAGCGAAGACTGAGTTTAAAGTGATGTTTAAAATGTTATTAAACCAACTTTTTTAAGATAAAATACTGTTTGACTTTTTTAAGATAAAATACTGTTATATAAAATACTGTTTGTAGATCTCTAATCTCATTCCCCGCAAAGCATCGTGCTATATTAAGGCCTACACCAGGTTTTATACGAAATACTTTTCTGGATCAACGAAAATGAATCCATAAGCAAATACAACGTTGTTTAATCCGCAATAGTTTGGTTAGTTCAATATTACCTTTCTTCTCCGTTACAAACGTTTCCGTTTTTGTATGTAGTTTCCATTTGATTCTGGGGTCCATTTGTCCATTTCACCATTCGCAGCCGCAACATACACTTGATGAGCTGTAAAATCGTGTGACTTGTGCATACAAATATGCATATTTTCCATTATATGTTTCACTTTGATGTTTGCTTCAACCAGTTCTGATATCACGGCATGCGTCCTAAGATGAGAATTATCTCAGCTAACTCCTTTGAAAAATTACGATTGGCACCATAGACCGCAAAGATATGTATTAATAACTATTATCCACGAAAGAATGTATCTCTTAACAGCCAATGTCAATATCTAAGAGCAAAATAATATAGTTCAGCATCAGTTAGTTTATTTTAAAAAGATGATCTTTCATTTAAACTTTTAAAACTTAATTCCTTAATATTATGGTCCTTCTGCTCTACATGCTCCCAATTCACTTTTCTAACCTTCTGCTAAGTTTCATACAGTGTATCTAGCTGAATGCTCATTTCCCTATCTTTTATCTTTAATGCTTTGCAAATTAATCTTGAATCGCCCTCCGCAACCATTCTTTATCTCTCAGCCATGAATATTCAGTCTTTCTTCATCCTTGAGTTCAATTCATTCGTTTCGCTAGCGATATCTAAAACGAGACAAATCGGCTTTCGTATACAAATTTCACTCCGTGTATCCAGCGTTTGCATCTGGACTCTGAATTTCCTTCCAAAAATACACTAATCCCCTTTGAATCGGTATTCGTGTGCAAAACAAGAAAAATGTAAGAATGAATTTACTACTATGTTTCATCGTAAGCTGTCTTTAAAGGAGGGTATGAACCATTCAGCCATGGAGATCTGTCTCTTTTCGTAACCTTATAACATGACTGATTTCGCCTTTCAGAGAAGCATATGTTTCTTGATTCTCTCCCTCGGCAAAGATAGAAAAGCATTCAGAAACAAATATGAAAAGGCTCAAAGGCTTGGATGAAGAGCGGATAGCGCCGTAAAAATACATTTGTGCGCCCTATTTCAAATTTGTGCAAATTTCACCAAGGATTTTTCTCAATCTAACATTTTGTCTTTTTACCAGAGTCAAAAGTTAGTGGCCATCGTATGTTTATTTCACTAGTTACTATGGAAGTGAAATGTTCTTATCACCCATGTTGCAGTTAATGCCGGCGGATTAGCCTCCTTCTGTGTTAATTAGCTCTTTGGTCCTTGCCTTATATTGTTTTCTCAGTTTCCACATTCTTTAGACAGTTTTTTTTGCAAATACCGATAATTTTATTTTCCTCCTATGCGATTACTGAGTTAAGTCGGCAATGATCCCGAATTTTGCGATTAATCGTCAGTGTGAGTTTTGCTACAAAATGCGCGTTCTGAGTATAAAATAATACGTAAATCACCATTAATCATTGTATTTCTGGCCTGTTATTTTTATACATAAAATAGACTTTTGCTAAGGAAAACCCGTATTAGACATGAATGTCGTCCCTGAGAAAGTAACATCAATAGAAAAGTCGGGATGTTAAATTCTTTAATAATGAGCTGAAAAACTCGACTAATATAAGTATATAAGAATATTAATAGATATCTATTAAAACTACGATGGATTCGATAAATACATTTTTGTGTTAATCATATCTGCAAAGGCATCAACTATTAGGTAAACAAGTCAGGAGAATCTCAACGTTTTCCTTTAGAATCCCAGTGGTTGTGATTAGGAGAAATTTTGCTGTTTAAACTTTATCTATCTAAGTTTAAACTTTATCCATACTAATTTTCAAAGAAGAAACTTCTCAACTTTTCTCATTCCGTCTTTTACCTTCAGCGTGTTTTAACCGTTACAAATAGCTTACATTATCATCAGATTCGATTTAAATAATCCATTTCAGCTACCAATAGCCTTTCGCTCTCTTTTGAGCTAAATCTCTTTTAATCTGCACAATCCAAACAAACGATCTTATTTTTACGGATAAAGGATTTCATAAAAAGTACGAAAGCAAAAGAACTCCCCGATTAGCTGAAGCCAATTCTCCATTTCTTAACTCCCATTTTTGGTGCCTGATTATGAATGAAGTACTTTTCTTTGGAATAGCGACTCAACGTCGGCAACGCATTTGGTAAATCGCGCAAATTATATTCCAGTGACATCAAAGCCTTTTTGGAGCAAATTGGAAGTGATTAAACTTTGCATTACCAAAAATTAATCGGAAATTGTATTTAAAACATTCACTTTCGGGGGCTTGAGCTTGCACTCCCTCAAGAAGAAACAAGAATTATATTTATAATATCAGATATTCGAAATTTAATTTTAGTTTTGTTTTCTAGATACATTCAGACCGAGTCGCGATACCATAAAATAAAATAAACAAGAATAATGAAATATTTAACGCTAGAAATCTTGAACGCTAAAGATTAACATCAATTTTCTATATATTTCAATATTTTCCATTCCGAATTTCAATTCCTAATCTTTAACGCTTGAATGTATCGGATCAAAATGCAATGCAATATTATACACATGATAATAGGAACACTTTTGGCTATAGCACAGCAATTAATTTTACCAGTTATGCAATGATTAAAGTAAACCTCAAACAACATACTTCAATTGAAGTTCGGTGAACGAGAACGGAGCGTAATAGGAAATGCACCGCTCTTTCCTACAAATA
This sequence comes from Ladona fulva, assembly GCA_000376725.2. Classification (NCBI taxonomy): domain Eukaryota; kingdom Metazoa; phylum Arthropoda; class Insecta; order Odonata; family Libellulidae; genus Ladona; species Ladona fulva. The sequence continues at coordinate 1,340,464 of KZ308731.1, forward strand.
TTATTTCAGACAACATCTCATTTAAATAGCAGATATAGTATATAGCGAGAACAGCCGTACTTAGAAGAGCCAGCGGCTAAGCAGCGAATTACTATATTTGTGGAGGTTCGTGTTTGCTTTGATGGATCGTATTATTTACGCAGGCCCTTTGGGCTCCTTCGGTTTGAAAAGCTGCTCTGCCCTCGCTACCTGAGACTCCATGTATACATTCCAGTCCACTTCCTTTCTCCTCCGATTTCACAAATCCTCTCTCCATTATCCCTTAGGCCTGACATATGCACTCCTCTTTCGCATAACTACGCATTTCTATACTGCATTATCCCTACCGAATTTTACATCACAGACCTTCCAAATGGCATTTCACCTCAATGATACAGACTGACGGAAAATCCAGACATTTACGAGTTCATGATATTAGTTCCAGCTGGTATATTATGAAAAAAAAAACAACACAAGGTGTGAAGAATATTCCTGGTACCAAATCTTCATTAATGGAGATCTTTCTTTTACCTTCGGTACAAGAAAAATGTATCCCTAATTTGCTTTTCAGAGTTATTTCTAAAGGCTAGCTTGATAGGAAAGTTACTGAGGTATGAGTGATAATGGCATACATCTTAGTCAATCCTCATTCAAAGTGCGATTCATTTATTCGGTTTACTGCAGATACGAGGGATTTATCCACTCATAGCTCAGAAAGGAAATAAAACTCACTCCTCATCTTGCCTCGATGCCCACACGGCTTTTTATATGAAATTGAGGAGAGGATTCAAGCAGATTCGATGGTTTTCCGAAGAGGTTTGGAGAAGAGTGATAAATAACCTTGTAATGAACGAAGGGAAAATATTCTTAGTCGGTCCGAAAAGGATGCAAAATGAGAAAGATTCGAGTGTGACTGGTACGAAATGGACCGAGAAATGGATGAAGCATATAGTATTGATTGAAGAAGAGAAACGTGAAAAATAAAACGGAGGATTTTAAAGTGACAGATTTATGCAAATGTTATGGACCAGTGAATTAAAAAAATAAGGGGATAATATCGAGGTTCTTTTAATTTTTCGCAGAAAACCGTGAAAGTTTTCTTTGGACATCCACAAAGACAAATGAAAGAATTCTTTCCTAAGAAATCCTGCCTCACTTAGCACAAAGGCTATCAATGAGACATTCAGATTGATATCAATGGAACATGAGATTTTTTGTTTCAATCTTGCTCGACTAAAAAAGCAATTCATTTACATATAACGCTACATTCTGGTTACTTAATATGCAAGAAATAGTAAGGCTCTTAAAGGCATATCGACGAGGCTGAAGCTAAGTTACTCGCACGCCTTTCCACTTTTTACATCAGTTTTTTTACTATTAAGAGATTCCGTCTCTGAAAAGATTTTCCCCGGAGCGCAAAGGCCATTTAAATTCCATCATACGGTGATTCAAAATTTCTCTTTGCACCTTTTCTGCCTTTATGTATCCTCGAACACCATACGTGGCCCAAAACGACAATTTTCTGCATCTCGTAAGAATTGGAGTGAACTTAGGAATCGGTGTGAAAGCAACCTCACTAAACTCTCCAAATAACCCTCCGATTCCTGTTGCGTGTTACACGTTACTTAAAGAAAATACACAAATTACAGCGGGAATGTTTGCGCAAAGAGAAACCATAGAGGGTAATTGTGTATAAAGGGTTTGTCTGCAAAATTGAAGGAATAGAGTGAGAAAGAGGGGCAGTAGGCGTTGGTCAGACGAGGAGAGGAGAATTCTCGTGGCCAACATCGGAGGAATGTCCCAGTTGACGTACCGCCTATTATCACCAGTGTTCCTCAGAGATGAAGTGCCTCATTTGTCGGAGCCCGCGCTTTCTCTGGATCCTTAAAAGTGTACATCTAACTCCAACATCGCAGGAACGACGTCGTTAAGACTCAAACTTCTTTGATGACTTCTTATCAAATTCGTCCCAAAAACTTCCTCCTGAGACGCCGTTACGTAACATAAGAATGCTCCAATCAAATTTCCCTGGGATGCTGTGAATTAATTTTTTATAATAATTTCTATTAGAAAGCACAGTAAATCCTTTTATACCACTAATAAAGAGAAAAAGAAAAGCCTAAAAATACTTCAGAAAATAGCGCGAATATTCCATTTTGATTTACTTTTCATTGTCATGATTTGAGTAACATCTGAATTAAACATTATTATCACTAAATTCCATAGCTTGGGATTTTGATTTTATCGCTATTGCATTTTATGAGTTACTTTGTTCTGATAAACTAATGGCTATTGAATATTTAATCATAGGACAACGGCGAAAAACATAATAATAACACCATAAGGGGGGAAGTTTGAAATAAAGGAGTGTCCTAAGAGATGAAATACGATTAGTGATAAAAACAAAGAATGCCGCGCTATACTTAAAATATAATATGTATAGAAATACTTAATATATGGAAAGAACAGTATGAATAATTTGATTCCATTATTGTTACGTAATTAGATCATGATAATTTACAGTCCACGTCCGATAATATCAAACGAGCTAAACGGGAAACAAAATCGGTCTTGATTGCAGTTTAATATCAGGAGAATAATTGTCAAAGTAACAGCGTTTTAGTCCCCGCTGCAAGTATTCTAAATTCGGTTGAATTCAGTAGAGTTTTCAAGGTGGAATGGACGATATCAATCTGGAAAATACAGACTTCTATAATGATAGAGCACATCTAATGCCAGCGAGTAATTTTATTCTCTATTATTATTATAATCTATTATATATTATATAATCTCCATTATATTATTATTACTATTCTATATTAAGTATCCCTCTTTCAATACGTAAAATCGAGCAGATAAAGAACCTCACGTAAGTTTGACTCAGCGATTTGTAATCGCTAACGCTAAATGCTGAATTTTCAAAACTCTCGAAAATTTTAATCAAAATCAATATTCCACGTTAAAATAATTATTCTTTCAATTGCCTTTCCTTCCGTAGCTGTCTAAATTTCGCATGACGTATCCTTCTAATTTTAGTTGGCAAAAGAATTTAACCCTGCAAACGATAACAGTGAACTTCAAACGAATATTTGCTGTACTGCCCGTTAATTCTCACTGGGGAAATGTATACCGATAGATAGCAAATTAACTGCAACTTGACTCTAAAGAAAACAATAGATGGACAATGTAACCGATAAGAAGGAAGACTATCTGTCGACTGTGTGTAACCATCGATCCGAAAAGCTAATTTTGTCACTCTGTTATTTAGTGATCACACTGACGGACAGGCTTCCAATTCTGCAATCATAAAATAAGTAGAATATGCAAACGAATGATTCAAACTGAGAATAGAAAACAAAGATACGTGCATACGTTGATGAAATAAATACGATGAAAAATATTACAGATCGAAATCCTCACGGAAACCTAAGCGCTGAACGTACAACAAAATTTTCTTTGCATATATCATTTTAAAAGAATGTTTTCCCCGTATTAAGCTGTATCAGACACTCGCAAGTTTGTGCCTGCGATTTTTCAAGGAATTTCTGAAGAGGCCTTCATCAAATGATATCCCACTTTAAGAGGAAGGGCAATCTGGGAATGTGTTAACATGGAAGGCAATTAAATTGTGACATGAGGGGCAATTTAATGTCAAAAATAAGTAAAACATTGAACCAAATCTTTAACATCTTAACTGGAGAAATATCAATTGTAATTCAACGGAAATATACAGGAACATGGATTCATTTCATACAATACAAGACAAGCAGGTAAAATCAAGGATTGCTGTTAACATAAAGGTTTTCATTCGTGTTACATTGTATCAGTTTCTCCCGTTTTAATTTCTCTACGGAAATTTAATACGGAAAACCCACCGAAGCCAAGATAGAGAAATTGTGGAAACCCTTCAGCTATTTAAAGGAAAAAATTAAAACACAGTTGATTGAAATCGCAGTGTAAATTCCGTTCCGTAGTATCGAAAAGAGTTTGCGAAAGTGTTTCCCTGTAGACCATAAAATATTTTGGTGTAAACCGTAGTACATATATACATACGTACACAAACGGAAATGCTCTGTACTAATAACTATGATAAAGGCGAAATTTTCTAACCGCATGTCACATCCTTATCCTACAAATTAGAATATCATTTGATGTTTATTTTTGAAGCTAACATTTTGCAATCATGATCTTGTCAACGACATCGGCAAGACGGTTCATCACAAAGTGAGCAACTTGAGTTAAATGCATGTCTACGGAGCTTTTCAGAGTGAATCAATTTAAGCCCTCACAAGATATTTTCCTCCGTAAACTCCTCGTAGAATCATTGTCCGAGAGATTGCCGGAATTCGAAATGTCCCTTCCTGCCCAAGTTTTTCAAGCAGACTTAAGTAATCTCAGCTCAAGTTTACATTTAATCTTGTCTGCGATTGGCTCTCCGCATTAAGAAGGAGAAGTGAAGCATCAATTATTTGGGCAAGGCGAAATTAGCGGGCGAGAGAGGTCTGATAGGTCCTCACTCCTAAGGATCACTTAATTTTGAATCTCCGTTCATTCCGTTCCTATTCTTCGTCTTACTCATCAACTTAGAAAGTATACTTAGTTAGTTTCATAGTTTAGCGTTTATTCACCTACTGTAACATTATTTTTTTGTTAAAATATGAACGCTCTAAATCAAACTTCCATTAGAATGTATAGTGATAACGTAGCGTAATATAACTTAAAGTTAATTCCATTTAATAAATCTGATATGATCAAGCTCAACTTTGTGGAAGGGAGCCATACTAAATAAGGTAAGAACACTTAGCAACTTCAACAGATATATTTTAGTTCACAGAGGCAACTAGTTTCGTCGAATCGACATCTTCAGGCATATCGAAAATTTAATTCCCTTTAATAATATTATCGGGAAAACTGCGTAAGATGATGAAGAGACAGCAGATTTGAAAGTGAGTGAAATATCCAACTCATTTTGCCGTAACTGCGCATTGGTGGTGGAAAAATTAAAAAATTTTCTATTCCTAAAATTCGTAGACGAAGGCATCCAGACATATATTCTCCAAAACTAAAGATAGAAAACTAAGCGTCGTTTTGCATCTTATCTCTAGGCGTTTTTCGAAAACTAGTCTCTGAATGGATGAATAAACCTAGGTCAGTTACATAATTTCTAGTATTTTGTGTGTTAAACCATATTATAGTAAATTACCATATAATTTAGTTGATGTACTGTTGTGATGAAATAATCAATGTGATGTGAGTTTCTGGAATTGATGAAGTTCACTGACCTAAGTGATTTAGTGTGGCGAAATTCCAACAGTAAAGACGATGGATATATATTTTCCTTTCGAGTTACGGAAATAATTTTATTTGCGTGCTTTTGAAATGAAAGCGAATGTTGCAAAACGGTGTTGAATTAATGATTAAACATGTCTCCTCCGTCCAAGTCTTAGCGCTTTCCAATTCAAATCCCTGTGGGCACACGGGATTTCCTATGTTGATTGAGCACCATGAAGCGTTAAGCGAATACGGAAGGGCGTTCGTGTACATGAGTTAATAAAAGCGTGTCTAAAGCCATTTTTGTTATATAGAAAATACAGGACCGTGGGTTTTATACACAATACTTCTTATCCTTGGTAATTTTAATTCAAAATTCACTATAGTGATTATGTTATTAACTGACATTTCATTTTTTTCCTAGGAGAGGGTTAACAGTTATCGGCAGTAGTAAAGGTGACCTCAGATTTTCCTCAAGGAAGCGTGATAAGGCTCTTATTGTTTATTATATATATTAATGATATGCCAAAAAATTTGAGAGCTAACGTTCATATCTTTGCTGACTATTGCATTTTTTATAGAATAGTGAGAAACATTGAAGATGGTACCGCATTACAAAAAAATTTAAGCGAGTTAAACGTCTGGATTATCAAGAATAAATTAAAATACAACAGATACAAAATAACCAACTCAAACGAAAATAAACTTAAGTTTACCATAAATATGAGACGCATGCATCCCAACTGGTAAGAATATTTGATTTTAAGCAATCACCTTCACCATAATTCACCAGAATTTAAATTGGGAAAGTTTTGTTGAAAATGTAAATTTCAAATAGAACAGGAACCATAACTTCTTAATCAGAAGCCCTAGAAAATGTGTTATTAAAGTTAAGTAAAATGCTTTAAGTAACACTAGTTGGGCCTATCCTTGGGTATATAAGAATCAATAGAACAAAGTGGAAAATAGAAGAGCAGCAAGGTTGGTTTTTGGCTAATACAGGAAGACAGATAACGTCACAGCTATGATCAGAAAGCTGGGTTGGGAAGAATTACAATCGAGACGCAAAACAAAAAGGTTAGGGAGTAAAAATACAACAGAATAGCTTTCGGTCAAGGAATGCACAATCGACTTAAACATCCGGATTACCTCGGGAGAAACGACCATAAAAATAAAGTTTCCACACGTAAACAGAGAATATATGTCTGCAAATATNAGTGATAAAAACCTTATTCCATCGTGCGGAAACCCGGAATGGAAGAATTAAAGAGATTCCTGGGGCATTTGAACAAGAAACATCCAGCCATTCAATTCACAATGGAATGTGAAGAAGATGGACGTATTCTGAATCGTTACGTACAATTATGTAAATGGCTCGGCATACTATGTAAATTATTTGAAATTGTAAATTTAATCTTAAGAATTTTTGACGAAATTGTATGATGCACTGCGTTTTGGAAGGGTTTCTCTTCCAACTTGTGTGAATACTAAATAGTGTGTTTAATTGTTAATTTTCGCCTTAAAATTGACTACTACCTGGACCATTGGTTATATGTAGTCATTAAATACATTTTTTTAAATAAGTATCGTTAGTACAAAGTTTCCGAAGTAAAAATAGTTTTTCCTATATTTCTAATCTTACCTCCCGAAAATAAGAGGCAGTTCAGTATAAAGACTACGAAATGAAACAGTGAGTCAAATCCGAGATGAGTTTCCTGAAATAGGAAACGAATATACATCGATCTCACAGCATGAAACAAATGAAAAGTTGGGAGCGAAGAACACACTCATTACTCGGAGCGGGTTTTAAATAATTTTGGTGGTGATAATCGAGCGGCGCGCGGGTGGGAGTGTCGGTTAGTGGGAAAATTGGACCGTTAAAAAGACATTTGAGGGGTCTCTTCTCCTTTTATTAAAGCGGAATAATGACGCGTTAATATTTAGGTAGCGCCACGCGGCGAGAGAAGATGGCTCGGCGTCAAAATTTATGGAAACGTCAACAATTAATACGGCGTAGAGTTGACGCACGCCATAGAGAGGGACGTTTTTTAACGATTCCATTGCGTGACAGTAAATTTTATTGAGAGCGAATATCACAGCAACACGTAAGACTGTAATTTGTCGATTAGGAAACGCAATTTTTCACAAAAATTCGATCAAAACGGTAAAGCTGGTTAATCTCTGAGCTTTAGAATTAACCTGGTTTTTCCGCGTTTCTTAGGGACACGTTTTTGCGTGAAATATGAAGAATTAAGGGAATAAATGCTACAGTCGCATTTTCCAACGAAAAGAAATTCGCTATTTTTCCTTTGGATGGTTGTATCTAATATACTCTAAAAAATCGTTGTCCTTCGTTTGAGATTAGCTTTCTTGGATGGTATGCCGTGCGAGATAATTTGTTGCATCAAAACCTCTGTTGGATCATTGCTATTATACGAGTATAGGATCAAAAATATGCACGGAGTGGCGGAAGATGCGTTTTATTACATTTATGGGAGCTTATGGAAAGTAATTCCCTAAATTTTGACGTGCATTTTCAAATAATAATTTGGAAGAGAAACACATATGAAGAATAAGCAATCGTGCTTTCGACCAATGTAAAATTGAAATAAGTAATTAAAACAAAGATGCTGATTGAAAATGTCTTTATTTTCAAATAAAAGTATATGACTGCATTCAATTAGTGTCCAGACTGTTTTCACAAATGTTTAGAGATTAACTTCAAAACACTGCTACGGATAGCACAACATATGATCATTTAAAAATATATAAATATAGCTGGATATAACTTTTTCCTGGAATTTTTTTTCTACTCTGTTCTTCCTGATTGTGCTTTTTGTTTCGACAGTGTTATTTCCCCTTTAACCGCCATGGATATTCACACAGTCACAGCTAAATTCATAGATTGCAATTAAAAATTAACGATGAACTACTTGTAGGAATTATTTATCTCGTTAATTAGGGAATGACACAAGTGTGGAAGGCAAGGACAATTGCGGATTTGCTGGCACTTTTTAATTAAAGGGTAGGTTTTGCTTAAGTATAAATTATAACATTATTTAAAGAACTTTATATCACAGAAAATTCCTCGCAAAATGAATAAACACGAAATATATAAATAAGGGAATTTTGATCGAAAAAATAAAACGATGGTGGAGGAAATGGTTGGATGAAATTTTGTGAGGAAATACATTGTTAAGAAAGCTATCTATGAAAGGAGGCAAATGGGAAAGATAAACATTTTAATAAAATATAAATGAAAAATTTAGTTAATGGTAAATAAATTAAGTAGAAAATTCAGGAGACATAAAGCTGCCAAGAGATAGAATACTAAAGTATAAAACCTCAAGAAGGTTATAGGAATTAATGAATATTAGCCCACTCAATGAAGGTGTTCAGTATAAAACATGTTACTACTTAGCTTGGATTCCGATTTCATCATAAGACAAAATAAATCCGTACATTTTTTGGTGAACTTAATGGTAATGTTGACCTTGACGTCTAAAGATTCTCACTCTTTTTCGTTTCGTTTTCACTAATGTATTAATCGATTCGAAATCAAGGCCTTATTGGTTATTTATTATACCATAAAACATAAGGCAATTATTTGGTAATAAAATAGAATAAACGGCCGAAATAGAATGCCTTTAGCTAGCAGACCACCACGCATTTACGGACTGCCAAAAATCCACAAGGGAGGAGTACCCCTGCGTCCCATCGTAAGTACTATAGGCAGTCCAACGTACCACCTGGCGAAATTACTCGAACGAGAACTTCGCCCCTTCGTCGGACTCACGAACTCCTACGTGAAGAACACGGGCCACTTCGTTGATATTTTAAAGACCATTGAAATCAAGAGCACTTACGTAATGGTCAACTTTGACGTTATATCCCTTTTTACCAATCGACGAATCGGTGGAAATTGTGAAAGAACTCACGAGTCGGGGACTTCCTAAAGACTTCCCTAGGCTCGTGGAACATTGTCTAAAATCTTTGTACTTCATCTGGGATGGACAATTTTACAAACAAAGAAAAGGAGCTTCCATGGGGTACCCATTGTCACCAGTGATCGCCAACCTGTACTTGGAAAAATTTGAAGAAAGAGCACCCGAGACTGCTGAACTCACTCCAACGCTATGGGTGAGATATGTGGACGATTCCTTTGTAATATGGCCCCACGGAATGGAAGAATTAAAGAGATTCCTGGGGCATTTGAACAAGAAACATCCAGCCATTCAATTCACAATGGAATGTGAAGAAGATGGACGTATTCCGTTCCTTGATGTCTTGGTATCAAGAAAAATAGACGGCAGTTTAGGAAATTCCGTGTATGGAAAAACTACCCATACGGACCCGTACCTTAATGCTGATTCCCATCATCATCCTCAACAAAAAAGTGATAAAAACCTTATTCCATCGTGCGGAAACCATACCTGTCGGTGAGTCTCTCATCCCTGAAGAACGACACCTTATGAGCACTTTAAAGGAGAATGGATATGGTATAAATAGCATTCATAAGGCGAGAAGAAAAAGAAAAACTGAGAGCGATGAAAAAATGGAACTAACAACGGCCTATGCATGCATCTCATGCGTCCGCGGGACCACGGATAGAGTTACGAGAGTATTGGGAAAATTCAATCTCAAAACCAGATTTAAGACCGTAAAGAAAATTCGTGAATGTTTCCCGAGAGCCGAGGATAAGTTACCATCCACCGCATTCCAAGGTGTTTACAAGATGGACTGTAAATGCGGAAAGTCATATATCGGTCAAACAGGACGCTCAATCAACTGCAGAATGAACGAACAACGTAGAGCGATGAAAAACAAGGACCGAAAAATATCAGCGATAGCGGAACACAGGTGGTCTGAGCCTGGACACGACATTGATATAGAAAAAACTCAAGTCATCAGCAAGGAACCAAGATATTTTCTGCGTGTCATACGGGAATCAATTGAGATCGCCAAAAGACCAAATAACTTTAGTCGTGAGGACGGTTACCCACTGACCGCTACATGGAAACGTCTCCTACGGACAAACAAACAACCAACGGCCGAAAGTGAAAGGACACGAATGGACCTTGAGTGAAGGGGGGGTGAGGAGTATATATAGTAGCTGTTAGGGAAATAAACATCACTTCTACCTGAAGAAGCCGACGGAAGGTTGGCGAAACGTCGTTTTTAATTTGTACAACGCTGTGAATCCCGCGAAGACGTCTTTTATCAATGGAACAACTACACAGCAAAAGCCTCAAAGCCAAGCATAAAATAGAATAATATAATTTTTATGAAAAAGTTTTGTCAATAGCATTATTTTTGAAGAGTACATGGCCTAAGATATTGATTTCACCCCAAAAAATTTTAAGTACGTACGTTAAAAAATACTTCCAAAAGATCGATTAGAAATAGCATGATGTTACATGATTTTACATGATGTGACAATTCTTAAATTGTGTCATTAATACATTAACAATATATTCTCAACTTAATTGCATAATTTTGATATCTGGTTGATGTTTTTTAAGCTGTTTCACATCTCCAACTTCCTCGGATTTATTTCAATAAAGGAAACAACCGTTTTAGAGGTGAGTACCTCATCATCTCAATCCGCCAGTGACCGCCATCTTGCCCCTTTTTATAAAACCATTTCTGCTGATATTTCAATTTCTCTCTATTTTTAATTCTTAAAAAGTGTTCTTCCAAAATCAAATTCAATATCCCTCTACTAGATAATCCGTTTCACAAAATTCATAAATGAGTACTTTTTTGTTCGCAGCGAGAACGTCACTTATTACGCTTATCTTCAGAATAGAAATGAAACATTTCCTGGTGACGTATACCTCTCTCTTGACTTGAGGTGACCTCGCCTTTCCTTCTAATCTTTGCTTCTCTCCTCATATTTTGCTCTTTCTGTTTTATTCTCTCCTTCTCCGCCCTTTTTCTCTCTTTTTGTGGTCGGATATCCATCTTTAAAACACTTTTTTCTTCATTTCAAGCCCTAGTTTTCCCATCCATTTTGTGGTAAATAAAACATAAGTCCTATATAATTCAGGGGCAGAGATAGAGAAAAAAGGGGGGGGGGGTGAAGGCGGGAGTGGGAGTTCAGGTGGACGCGTAATGGATATAGAGCAGCTCGTAGATCCTAGAATGGAACGCTATTCTGACACAGTAAAAAAGCCTCGAGTACCACTCACTTTGATCAGTTACGAATAAAATTCTACTGATGGTGGCCGTTTTAAAGAATTTATTCTACCAAAAAGGGCAATGCAAAAAGGGACCAAATTGGCGAACCACATGCTTTAAGAGTAATTTACTTAAATTCAATACTGTTTAAGGTATTAAATATTTGAACTGATTGCCACAATTAAAGGCTCTGGAATACTTCAACGACAATATTACGTTGCCTTCCTTTTATTTATAGTTTGTTTGATAATATTTCCTTTTTACAAACTTTTCGTCGTCGCAATTGGAAAGAATACAATCAATGTCCTAACTTCTCATATTCGGATTGAATTTTAAATCCGTTCTTCTATTGGAATTATTAGAGAGAATTAGAGTAAACTTAGGTTTTCACAGTGAACTAAATCTTTCTCAAAGTTAATGTCGATGAAAAAATATCCGTTCAGTTTTCCAATACAATGAGACATATTGTGTAACTAATAATCGGCTTCCTCCAATTTTGATTCAGCCGTGAAATAAGATAACGAAATGCTTGTATTTTCAGATTGGCTGAACTCGTATGACATTTTTGATTAGATTCAGCCAATAACTGTAGTTATCCTTCAATCTTGAAATTCGTCCTTCACTTTTACTGTTATTTACTTGTACTTTTAATTATACTTACGAATAATTTTGAAAAATTGAATTAGAGTAGGAAATGACGCCAAATTAAATTAATGAGCGAGATAATTTCAATACTGATTTGGGTTAGTTTCCAAAACTTTATTCACAATTTTAACCAATTTTTATACAAAAAATATGTCACTACAAAAGTGTGCCGGTACAAGATATGTATCGTAAGGAACAAGGTAAGTTATAATTCAGTAGCAGCTAAAGAGCCAATAAAACTGGAAGAAATGCCTATGTATGTCTGCTATCAATAAGCATACTTAAGATAGCTGGTAACAACAGGAGAGAATTATAAAACTAATGAAGTGAAGCGAAGAATTAAACTCGGCTGGAGTGCCTTCAGAAGAATCAATTCAGAATCTTCACTCTGAAGTCAAGAATGCCGATGTTACGGAAAAGAAAGGTCTTCAACCGATGCATTCTGCAGGTATTGACATATGGAAGTGAAACATGGGTGTAAACGCTGCGATAACCCAGCGACTACACGCAACAAAAAGAATTATGGAAGGGTGTATGATTGGAATCACAAGAAGAGATAGGAAAAGCCATCAGCTGGTTGAGGACGTTGATAGGAATTACAGACATCACAGATAATGTAAAATCACTGAAATGGATGTGGGTAGGACATGTTACGGGAAGAAACGACAACAGATGGACATCAGCAATTCTCAATTGGACACCAAGAGATGAGAGGAGGCCAAGAAGAAGACTGAAGGGCAGATGGAGCAGAGACATTCTGAAGAACTTAGGGGTATACATCGAAAAAGGTCATCTTGTTAAATTCAATCTTTTTTGGCCAATCGTTGTGGAAAGACATTCTAAATGGATAAATAAAACTTTCATGTAAAAGGGAAAGATAAAATAATTGGGGAAATTCAAAGTTTAGGCAAATTTGGAATGTCAATCGCAAGGAACGGTGCGATTGGAAAGAGGCGCGATGAAGAGCGCCGTGAGTCAAATGTCAGTGCAGAATGGCCATTGGGTCGCCAAGGCAACCAATGGAAAGAAGGAAGCGAGGAAAGTGAGCATCATGAGAACACAAAGGCCCACTCACACGCCATTTCGGAGTTGACAATATAAACTGAAACCTCTTTCTCTCGAATCCGGGGGACCTTTCGCATCGATGAGGATCGAAATAAAAGTTGAACATCGAGCATCGTTTGAGCGACTGATAGCCGATTGGTGCATAAGTGAGAATGTCTATCTTTGATGCGCAATGCGGAAAAGTGTTGATGAGTTGCAGTGGCGGCAATTTGGTTAATTGGATGCGTGAGTGGAATGCGTCGATGCTTAGTTACGAAACGCACGCCAACGGATGGATCTGCGGATACTCGTGATTCCGCCGCCATTTTATTTCTCTTTGTTGCGTAATTATGCGGTACTTCGCCAGGCGTATGTTTATGATAGTTTTTATTTCAATTACTTCGGAGGGAAAATGGAAAAAATTTCTCAATTTGGCAAATAATTAGCCAATCCTATTCTATTAACGTTTACTGCACATCCTGCACTCAAAAGCACGCACCATAAGCATGCATTACAGGATTGGTACATAATTTAATGTGACGTGTTTGGAATTGATTTCATTATTAGATTTGGACATACGTAAAACATTTTCCCAACCCTAGGATAAAAATGTCAGATATAAATAGAAAAAATCTCTTAAAGAATCTAAACCCCTAATATTCAACCTTAATATTCCTATCCCACTAATATTTTAAGGAATTCCCCATCAACGAAAGTGCCTATGAATGTTACAGTTTTTCAAAAATTAATAGCAAACCTCTTTCCTTTAAATTTCATTTCTGAAGTTCAACTTTGATCGCTTTTAGATTGGAATGTGGCTCGGAGAGTAATTAGGAGAGTTTATCCAATAAAATTCCTGAAATAGTAATATCTACGAGTTACGTAAAATGGTTTCTATTGGAGAAAGTATTCTCATATGAATATCCATGGAATTCTTCCGCCAAGAAAACTTTTAAAAAAATTAATGTAACAGAAAGTTTTGAAGCTACAAAGCACCTTTAGATGATTGCAAATTTACAAAAGATGATTTTGACTACTCACTAAAGATGAATTTTTAAATAACTCTTTCTTAAAGCAATACGATGGAAAATTGTTTAAAAATAATAATGCTCCAGAGAAAATAAGTTTAAATACAAACACTTCTCTAATCTGAAAGGTAAACAAATAAGTTAATAGGTATCTAGAAGAAAGAATTTAGTCTCCATAAATGCGATCTGAGATTATATTTTCGAGTGAATTGTAAAACTAAAACGGAGAGAGCAAATGGGATCAGAACGAAATGTTTGCAATTAATATTTTTGAAAAAAAGGGAAATTAAGAAACATTATCAGAACCACGCCATTGATATGTTACAAAATCTTAAAAGGAAACTTATTTGGATTGTGAATGTAATGTCATGGTTAACGGATGGTCTTTCCATAAATGTGGAAATATTCTCGTGCAAACGATTACAAAACACATCAAATTTACAGTACATACAAACAGTAAGAAAAGAGATCTATTTTGAATATTAATAAAAAAGAGGGTTGCGTTGGTTTCTATATTTCCTTGGGTTTCACTGAATTGCAAAGGCGGTGACTGTATCGCTGGCAGTCCATTCGGCGTCTTTGGGTAAACTGATGGGAGTCAGTTTCAGATCGTCTTAAAATTCCATTCTCTTCTGTCATTTTAGGGACATGTTACAATATCTTAGGGCTTCACTCCGAGAGCTGTGGAGGGGGAAACCCTCATCTCACGCACTCACCGAGGATCTTTACTCCAATGCTTTTACTTCCACGTCCTTAGCGTTAGAATTGTGACTTGGCTCGCTTCACACCTGCTTATAAATGGCAGAAAAATTAGAGTGTTTTACCTTGGTGGCCTTTTAAGCCAAACCTCCACTGATCTTCATGTCTCCTCGATAAGGATTCATACTAGATTTCATCCTTAGGCTACGAAAATTTGTCATAAGACCGTTTCATCTCGTGATGATGTTGTTTTCTTAAAGCCCTCGAGATTACTTCAGACTTTCCCATTATGTATGGGGTGACCACAAATTCTTTCACCTCGTGTCCTTTCTCCTCTTTATCGCGTATTTTCTATTCTGTTTTTTTACGGCGTCCATCATCGTTTTTATTACTCCTTAGCATTATATCTCTTCTGTTACCATTCTCCAGGTGTAGTGCAAGATGTTTCTTTTATAACTCCTATGGCTTCGGCCACGTTGAACGAGTGATTCACTAGTGTTGCCACCAGGCTCGCCATCATCTATTGCAAAAAGTAATAGACGATGGCGAGAAGGTCCATTTAGATAGTGGTCACCGTGAGTCTGTTTTTTTGTAGACCGTATGTCCTAGTTTTCGATTCCCTTCCTTCTTTAAAACGTGCTGGAAGGGAGTTTAATTTTTCTTTTCAATTTCCATAGTAAATTTGAGTCGAAAGTTCAGGTGCTATCTTCTCCGTGTCTTGTATGCCATGAGGAGAGTCACGAAAGTAGGTTCTACGTATCTCGGTCACACGATCGGCTTCGCTTCGTAAGCTTCTAGTTCCTGTTTTTTCAAAAATATTCCTAAATGGGATTCCTACTTCCGACGATAGATATGATCCCATGGCTGCACATTCCGTCTGCTTATTCCAGCAAAGGAAGGAATTTGGTTGGCAGTGCTCGAGGAGAAGTCCTTGTGGATTCCAGAAGACGTAAGTTTCCAGATTATATCAAGTGATTCCTAAATCGGTACGTACGTAAGAGACCCGACAGTAAGGGTGTGAATAAACATCTAAACTACTGGGGCTGATGAGGTTGAGAACGTTCTAATCCTTGCTTGCGGGCAATTAATTTCCGTCGACGCATTTCTTCGCGATTCGTAATCCATTTGAATGCTTCAAACCGGCGATGGAGTCCTTCACCTGCGATTATTCCACTTTCAAGTGTATCATTCATTCGTTAGGAAGCGCTGTTATCGAGAGATAAACTGCGACATCTTTCGCATAACTCGCCTTTAATCACGTGACGCGTCTCACGGGTTCATTGGAGGAACTGCGTCATTCATATGCAAAGGGCGGCGTGCATAAAGTGAGAGGTCGAGACTGTTTAGTGTGCGAGGAGTGGGGAGACACACTTTCGAATTAACAAGTTCCTCCGTGCATTTGTCGCACTAATAGGAACATCGTGACTTCTTCATTCAGCGATTCTTGGGTTTTCGTAATTATATAAGTTAAGGCAGTTAATGTAATACTATCAATGACTAAATTCATACCAAAGTATGTAACTTCACATCCATAATAATTCCTACACAGCGCCTCAGTCTTGGCGTATTCTCATGTATCGTTTATTACTCTATTGGTATAAATCTGTTTGTCATTGGACTATCGCTTTCTTTCTCTCTTCTTTGTCATTTTCCTGTCGAATAAAATCGTTAATTACTAAAATATTTTCGGTTTTTCAACTAACGGGTTTTTATCTTTTAATTCATATTTCATAGCTTATTATTTTATGTTCATTTGTTTAACGATTTTTCCTCACAATCTATATTATCCTACGCTACGATCCACAACTGCGTATGTATTTGCATACACACATTACCCTTTCATTGCTTCTGATACCCAAATGTTTACCCCTATTAATTTTCCGTACTCTCTCTATATCTCACACCAAGCTCACCGTGTATTGGTCATATATTCTTCGCATATATTTACAAAATTAACATATTCTCTACAAAAATTCTCTTATAAATGGTATAATTTCATTTGTAGCTCTAAAAACGAGCATAAATCTTCTAGCAATAATTTACTATTAATCTAGTAATTGAACTCTTTGTTAGCTAAACATAGCATGGAGTGTAAAGATTCAAGTACCGTGCACAGAATATCCCATAGTCACTTTCGATGCATGGTGTGCCACTGATTACAATAAAGATAATTGAAATCCCCGAGAGAAGAGGATGATGGGAAGGAAAGGGGAGTTGAAGGAGAGCGATGGTTCGAGGGCACGACCCTGAATTATTCAAAGGCATTCCGTCGAAGGGAAGCTCACCTTCGATCCTCTTTCCCCCGTTTCTCATTATCTATTTCCACAGCGACATCTGCCTCCCTTCACTACTTTTCGCTGTCCCTTTCAAAACGGAACTACTTCTTCAGAAAAAGCCAACCGATTCTACTTTGCTCTCGTAGGGTATCGGAGAAATCCGAAGTTAATATTATGAGAATATTATCTCCTTTTAAGTTGCCCTTTTCTTCGCTGGTTTACCTTTGCTGAATATTTTAGGGAATAATAAATTGGTCGATCTGTTTGATATTATTCAGAAAGCCATAATGAAGGCTAATACATACAATATATTCCACAGGCATATCTCGCTTTCTAATGTGAAACGAATACACCGGTGAATTTATTCATAATTACGCATTTTTGGCTATGAATATAAAGTTAATCAATTCATTAATCATCCAACCACAACGATATATTTGAAAAATAATTACAAATAGTGTATTAATCTACTTATGCAGTATACTTATAGTAAAATAAGTAACAAGTCCACGACGCGACCAAGAGTAATATTAATATTGGTCCCCACCAGTACGTAGAAAAGTGATATGCCGTAAACAAAACCGGAAGTCAGCTGTCGTAAGTCAATAATCTCTCATCGATTACGGCTTTATTACGTATATAATTGAAAATTGTACTAACCCAAAATACCGTTATTAAAATGAAGAGCGTAAAATACATTCTCTAAGTATGTTATCAATATTATTATTAAAAGAAGCAAACTCAAGTTCAACCAGGGAATGCAGTGTTCGCCTATGTTATTTGAGTAAGCAACTTGCATTACGTGAAAGTGCTTGGGTTTCCGCTATTCGCGGCGCAATCGAGCTATATTATCAATCACCAAACTTAGACGCAGTCTTGTATCATATTGTTTGCATCCTTATGTTTACTATATTATTACATTTAACTAAACGCCGTATAAGTTGAAAAGTCTACGAGAAATAGTGACAAGAACTCCGTAATCTCGCTAACAAAAATGAAAGTGAAATATAACAAAGTAAAATTTGAATGCGGTATATTTGTTTCCAGAAAAGTCGATTTTTCAACGATTTACTACATTCGTTTCTAATCATCTAGTATTGATTCATTTGTAAAAACTATTCCATTGCTATATTTTCTGTGTTAGATTACAACAGAGAAGAATAAAGGTATCTACCATCGTTTCCAAGTGATATTTATTTAATTCACGAGCGCATTTTCCATGACTGGCTCATTTGCTCTGTAAAGAGAAAAGTAAATCGGAAGGCATTTCGCTGGGGTTAGCGAAAGAGAGGAAGCTGTTCCTTCTAAATGCTCTCAGAGAGAAGAATTTACGCTTTCTGGAGAATGTTAATCAGAAAGTAAAAAAACTTACTCTTTCCGCCAACGCTTTCATCTCGCGGCGAAGGTTTTCTCACGTCAAATTAGATCCTTTATTCCCGCAAACCTTATTTGGTTTCGCTCAGACGTTTCGATGGGGTGAGTGGTTGCCTATCCCTGCTTTGTTACACTAACAACTCACTCGCCGAGGCACACAAATTGTAAGACGACTCCGATCCCTTCCTGTGTGAAAACTAGATAAATATTTGCCCCAACCTGCAGCGCACCAACGACTAATATTTCCTGCGAACCAACAATTCCTCCTCACAAACCACTTCACTTTTCACTCATAAATTATCCATATTTTTCTCTAGAGCACCAGACCTTCGTGTCTCGACTTTTCGAAAATAAACATACATCGTACTCCAGATTTTCAGTTAGCCATTTATTGACGTATCTCAACCCAGTAATCCTCATTACGTGACGAAATGCACTGCAGCATCGTTCCAATTCCGCTTTTATGGTCGTTCTATTGCTCAGTCAGCATCTTTTACATCAGATAACATTTTAATTTGGAATAATATCTAATTAGTGATTAATTGAATCATACATCATATGGGGAATTTTAATGTAGAATTCTTCACGTTAATTTCCTTCAATACCGTGGTTTTGTGAACATTTGAGAAGTTGTAACAGTGTCGGTCATTATGATTACAAACTACTTATCATCGTGAGGTTTAAAGCTGAAGACTGACCCTTATGTATTGTAAATAATGATAAAGAAGAAATCCCTTCAGGAAGTCCATTCTAAAACCCAATCTAATATATATACAGATGCTTCTCAGAATATACTACCGCCTTCTTTTGTACATCTCCAATATAGGAACTGGTTCAATATATACAGAAGATACATATTGAGAAATTAAACCATTCTGACGTCAAGGACCATTCATAGGGATATTACTGCTTATTACGTCATGAAGTACAGTCTTCAATATTAACCAGAGTTTTCATGCCATAATTATTTCAGGAAGAGACCTCAAAACAGAATCTGAGTTTCCCATACATTTAATGCGGAAGAATATTTAACCTGCCCTAGCATCGAATCATGGATCAATTTGGATGCATTCAATCTTGAATAAAACAAAGCCGCGAATCCTATTCCCGTGACGAGTATTAACTATATGTCTCCGTAAAATATTTAAAATTTATTCATAAAGGGAGAAATCTGAACACCCATATTCGAACCCAGGGTCATTTTGGGAGTTATCCATATAATTTACGATTTATAAGCACCTACAGTTACTTTTTATCGGTTTTAAGGAGAGATATTATCGTGAATTACCTCAACATCGGATCTGAGTCTCGTAATATTTTATTAAAGAATTTTAAACCTACCCTCGTGCTGAACCATGGATCAACGATGATTATTTTCATCCGATTTGGGTAAAACAAGATTAAATTACTGCTAAAATTAATAACATCGAAAATTACTGAAGCATAATTTAGACATATTAAATAGTCTCACTTTTAGTCAGAAGTAGCAGTCAACCTTACGTTGTGTAGTAACCCTTTAATAAGGAATTAGTTCGTCCTTATATCATCGATGGAATATACAAATTCACATTCTGAAAAAGCAAAGTCCTCAGAGGATTTAATTGTATTGATATTTTATATGACATAAACGATATACTGTTTTATATTGTTTAGAATTTCGGAAACGAAACGATTGATAAAACTGTATTACTATATAAATATATACGTATACTTTCACTAAACTATGTATTTTACTGTAAGTTGATTGCTAATTCAAATACGACTTTTACTTTTAATATTTATGATGGATTTTAGAGGAAATACTGCGACTGTAGTAATTAATAAAATAATAAATAATACCAGTAAGCAATTATAAAACAAATTTAATAATATGAGCATTTTCTTTCGTTGTTACAGTTTGCAGCACATGAGGACATGTTAAAATGTCTTTAATTATCAGTGGCATACAATCAAAAAACCATTCCTCTGGTTTAGAGTTAAATTTCTTCTGATTTCTTAGGTATTTTTATTTGCAGATTCTCTGTTACTTTTGAATTCAATTGACACTATAAAAAAATGTCTAATCTAGAAAAAATATTTCATGATATATTTCAAAAACAAGTGCTTCCTGACAAGTTCCTGGATTTGGCATACCTAAAAATGTTTATTTCT
>KZ308731.1:1361358-1385927 GCA_000376725.2 Ladona fulva
ATTATACATGTTGCTGTTTAAAATTATGTAATTATATATAAAAATATATATAATGTTGCTGCATCTTGTAAGCCAGAAACCATAAGTCTATAATATTTTTACACATTTCTGAGAGGTAAATGGTTTGATAGATTGATAAATGGCTTACTCTAGTACTTGATGTATTAGAGTCTGTAGAAGTCAGATAAAACAGAAACGAGAAATAAAACTATGTAAGAGATATTTCAAATATATCCATTAAGGTGATGATCGTGCATAGGAAGCAGCTCTATTCATGGCTCTGGTGCGTGACCCCGATTTGGAATCAAGTGCTTGCCTTCCTGAAGAAGCGCCATCTCGTGGAATACGAGAGCCTCTTCAATTTAGATGAGAACGAATAACGTACAGAAGACATTCTCTTCCGATGAACTCGAGTCAGCTGAGACTTATGACCGAGGCAAAATGACCGAGGCGTCCTCTTAGTGAACACTGAAATTTAATATGGACGAGGAAATCGGATGGAAAATTAAAGGTCTCGCGTTGCTTGTTAGGAGAAGTGGTCACTTGAAAAATATATTCAGATTACTCATTTTCGTTGTTAACGTGAATAAGAAGAGTCACATTCTTAGATCGCATTTGTTGGCAAACCGAACCGCGAATTAGGAAATACATTATGGAATTGGAATTATGAAAGAAATGGTCGGAAGGAGTGAGTTGAGTATCCTCATGAGAACTATGCTTTAGAATATATCTTTATCCAATTTTGGTTTATCGGTCAAATATGTGAAAAAGGCTGTCCTAAGTAGTGAATGGTATATTTTGTGAGGTTTTGCTTAATTATCACTAAGCTATTCATTAAAATGTAGATTGATCAATGATAAAAAGGAGTACTATATAACAAATATAAATTTACATAAACTCCCAACGGGAGTAATGCTTCTGGGGCTTCCGTATAGCATAGTGGCAACGCATACGACTTCGGTGAAAGCGGCCCCGGGTTCGATTTCCTTTTGGGACCTTCGTGCAAAATGACCTGACCTGAGCAGTCGAAGCACTTTTAACAATATTAACACTGGAATAACTTAGGTTTAAATATATAACTCCGTTTCTTTATAAGTCATCTCATCTTATAATAAGCGTTATAATTTAGGTATCTGGTGAAACCGGCTTGGATATCAGAACATTATTTTACGTCGGATATAGTTATGAAAAGGAATAATTTCTTCAACAAAGGCATACGAACGGCCATATTTTCAACTAGATATTCATTATTAATATTCGCGACTTCAGCTGGCCAAGGATGATATTGCTTTGCGTCCGAAATTCGAGCAGTCCACAGAGTAAATGGAAGAGCTTAATGGTGAGGAGTGCACAGACTCGGTTAAATAGCCACGAGCTACGCCACGATTTGAGAGACCTCCTCAGCTCTAAACTATTGAAATTCCAAAGATTCTACTCCAGGCATTTACTTAGACTAGCCCTAGTCAAATAGGTCCAGAGGAGATGTATTTGGACGCAAATATTAATATAAATTCCTCAATAACTGTGGAAGAAAGCAGCTCTTAGTGGAACAACACTTTTATTATTTACTTTAACATGTCCCGTTAATATCCTAATGAATACTTTCGTTTTTAAAATATACCACTAAAATCTGAGAACTGAAGCAGTCAGGAAATGTTTTAAAGTTAATCAAATATCGATATTCTGCGTTATTTATTCAATTGCACTGTTTAAAAACTCAATGGAGCAGGATGTGGACCAATTCAATGGTTATAAAACATTTTAATTGGAATTCAACTTCAAACCCTTGCTAGATATTCAAAATAACATTTCCAATTACAATCGGTGACATCTTTAAAATTTCGCATTGAACGTAATATTGTTAGAAAGTAAGGCAATGAGAAATTGCAATGGAAATTTTTAGATGAGTTAATTTTTAGAAAATCATAAGACTGGCTTAAGATTGGCTTCTGACTAATGCTTAAAAATTTGATTTTCAATTTCGAATATTTTCACTTTTTTATCAAATTCAAATCAAAGTTTACCTTAATAACAATAAATATCTAATTAATAAAATTCTTAGGAATTACACACTTAAAATCAATACTTACAATACCAGTGTTCGGACGTTCTAGGGTTTAAATTAAAATTGACTTGATATATAAGTTATGATACACGACGATGGTACTGAATACAGTTCATCCGTACAGAAGAGAATTATTATTTGTCACTTCTTTGGCTACCTTTAGTAATTTCAATCTGTAATTTAACTACTCTGGTATAGCGGTCGCCAACATTTTGTACCTACTGCATATTTTGTCCCTCCATCTCCTTCCTCCATTTTCTCGTTAGCAGTATGTTTTCAGTTATATTCAGCAAAGTTTATGTGTGAGAATCTCATGGGGTCTATTTTCGCCTTTGGGGTTGAATAATAGTAAACTATAGCAGAAAAACAAAGGAAAACATGAGTATTATAAATACGTTTTTCTTATAAGGCTAATAATTTAGTGTTTTATCTCAGCTATCGTCAGCTGTTATGATAACGATATCACAAAAACGATAACGGTGACTTGTTAAATGAATAAAGAGCCTCACCCCCAGCTTGTTATTGTAGAAGCATATTGATGCATAGGAAATTGCCGTATTTCGTAGAAGAAACCCGGAAACTCTGCAGATTGAATGCTAATTGAAAACACAAGACGGAAACGAAGTTAACAGGAACAGTTTAATGTCCATAAAGTGAAGGAACAAAATAGGAGGACTTCTCTAGAGATAAATTAGCGCTGTATATCACTACCAGAATCTTTGGTACCAGACGCTTTGTTAAATACGAGCTCACGTTTTTATGAATTAAAAACGGGTAGTATCCCAGATTCCGTATAACCTATTCTATTTTACGTTATTTGTTCGAATTTAACAATAGGGCGCTTATATTAACTGATCCTGAACAATCGCAGTGTCCTCTCCGAGATTCGAATTCCGTACTCTGGATTCTCCATCGCCTCAAGAGGAGTAAATAGTTCTATTGAAGGTCACCCAAATTATGATTATCTGCTTTTCTAAAGGTAAAACATTTAAGCAAATTCCTTCTCCTACATTCCTCCTTCTAAATACAGATGTTTCATTAAACGGAATAACCTATAAATATTACCATTGTTCTACCTTATATAACAAGCTGTTAATAATTATTATCTTTTTTACATATAAGCAACGCTGATATACGTAATATTTTTTTCCTCGTGACGCGTGGTTTGACCTTGAAAACATTCTGAGATATAATTAAGGTTAATAATCGCTTCATAAAATAAGTCATTCATTAACGGTTGAAACAGCTATGCTAACGGCTAATGGAAACATTTATTGGTGACCTTATAGTAATAGCCATAATTTATGTTAAAATATGTCTGATTTAGATTAAATCTGAATGGAAACATCATAACGCAAAAAAATAACTAATCTAACAAACGCATACACCGATTCATGATCCACTAGCCCATGCTGTCATCTTTCTACCCTAACCCCCTCCTCAATGCTCTTTTTCCTTCTGATGGATACTCAGCACTATTTGAGGCCTAACGATAGCTATTACTAGCTGAAACCGGTCTCTAATAAATTATTTATGTGAAATTTTAGCACAGAAAATGTAACCATTAATGTTACGGACTTTCGCCCAGTTACGGCTTCTTTAATCGATTTTATAGATATTTGAATAGTGAACTCAATTTAAATTGATTGGCATATTAACGGAACATTAACACAATTTCAATACCTGCAGTAATATTCATTAAGGTAACCGTTTATGAAGCAGGTGTTGTAGAGAAGAGTTAATAACTCGGTATTAACTCGGTATCCTCGCTAAAGAAAAATTCATACACATACATAGAAGATCATGAATTGTCGAAAGAATTTCAGAAACTTTGTTTAAAATTAAAATATATCATCCATTATTAAAGAGACTGAAAAATTGAAAACGCATATAATTTTTAAAAGACATTTTTTAGATGCTTCAATGTAAATTCCGAAAAAAAAATTAGATTGTACGAGGTATTAAATTACGTAAAATTAAAACTATTTTACAATACGCAAAACGATATACTTAATCATTGACCCGAAAGTCAAAAGAACTGTCGTTCTAAAGTATTTAAATCAGACATTAATAGATATCATTTTATCACTTACATACGACTCTATCAGACTATTTTATTTTCCTATCTTTAGATTGTAAGGGAAAGTTCCTTCCTCTAAGAATATAATGGTAATTAAATTTTATTTTTTGTAACTGCCGTAAATAATTCACAGGGCTTAATTACAAAGATCTTACACTCTTTCTCCATCCATACTTTGACAATCAACTCATCTTGAGAGGATGCGGAAGAAGTACTTTCATCATATTGAATCATATTACAAAAAATGCGAAACTATAAAACATTTCCTCCATGCTCTCTGTTGTTAATTCATTTTTAAATTCAAACACATATAGAAAAGACTAAACCAAAGATCGTAAAATCCCTAAGATTTTCAAATCCAGGCTTAAAACAACTTTAATATCGCTTCTGTTTGAACCAGTTAAGAAATATTTCCATAAAATTAAATTAAAGTATCTTCCTTAGTCTTATAATTCATTTTCCTTATCATTAGATAAACTAATGTCTTTAAACATGTTATTTTCAGTCAAAGATACTCTGACTTGTGGTTTGTTTCCCCCTTAGGTTAATACTTCTTCCTGGTTAATGCATCGATCCGAAAACAAATTTCCTCTACAGCAATTTTTTCGCGCACTACGCACATGAGAAATAGAAACTATTCCTAAGTTCAGTCCGAGACCATTTTAGGTCTCCAATGAAAAAATAGAGCAAACGGTGAGATTTTTAGAAGATTGGCATTTATTTGGAATTTGAGAGTCCTTAAAAAGTAAATACAAGATCAAATGATAAGACACGGAGCGGCGTGGAGTTAGTGGGGGTGTTTATCCCATAGATATGCCGCCTCCAGTAATTTGTACCGCTTCTTATGCGCTGGGCTTTTCTAAAACCCTTTTCCAGGACAGAGGTCACCCGGAGTTGGGTTTGGGGTGCGATATCCTAAAGGGTATTGAAAGAGCAATTAAGACTGGGTGAGCACAGCTGCATTCCATAAACTGGCCAAAGAGAAAGTTTTGAGCCCAAGTTTTATTGCCGGTTCTTCCATTCTTGTGTACATACATACATTTCCAGACTTTCTATAGGCAGGCTATTCTCTCGCTTGGTTTCGTTTGTCTTTGGTTCTGCTCTCATAGGGAGTTTAAAACTCCCAAAACCACCCCTTGGTTACGCCTCAGCCTCAACACACCCTCTTATATAATACCCAAATTTGGCCCTTTATAAATAAATACTAAGTAATGAACAAAGGTAATTTACTCGTTACACAACTACGCAGTAGAGTTTAAATCAAAGCCGTCGCTGAAATAGCAATTCAATACTGATTTCAAAATAATTCTGATATTCGCTTTCACGAAGATGCCATTTCTACTACGACACAAGCCCATAACTTAAATACTGAAGAGTAATATATGGATGAACGATTATAAATGAATAAATTGATTAACAATATTACTGAAGTTAGTTAGTAGTTGGGAAATTGCGGTCATTTCATTTAGGAAGAAAATTTGACTCGTAGAATTACGATATAGGAATTGTTGATGATTAAAAAATTTGTTTCCAGCCTAAGAAAAATTATATTTGAACCCTTTCCGTACGAGTGAATGCTTTGGAAACAGATATATGAGACAGATTCGAATTGCTGGAGTCTCTGACAGCTATAGGATTACTTACGCTGGGTATAATCAACTATGTAACGCATTCGCATCTGTTGAAAGTGGTTCGACACCCACCGGGAGTCGACGCGATGGTGCAGCATCGGAACAGATTGGAGAGGCAATCTGAATTGATCGATGACTCTGTGGCCAATAAAACCCTTAACCAATTCACTAACTACCGCCCACCAGACACAATGCCTGCCTAAAAGAATGTTTTTTAACCAAAAATACATAACACTTTCGTCATCAATCGAACTAAATGCATTGAAACTCCCACCTCACTGCGTACCTATCTGTTCAGGAAACTTCATTCGCTTTTGGGATGTACTAACTCCACAAAATAATCTTTACCGGCTTCGTTTACGTTTTGAGATTCAGATGTTTTCTCACGTGAATTTTCCGTCACGGGACTCTATTTAACTCGTTTAAGAACTATTTTATAAACGTTTGAGTTACGAGTATATCTGCATTTTTACTGATATAATTCATCTACCGATAATGAATTAATATATGGAGTGATTAAACGTCAATAAATAATGAATATAGATATTATCCTTAGCTCCGTTTGTAGTGCCTGATAAATTATGAAGTCCGCTGAAATATCGGCCAAATCTTCATTAGAGGATGCAGGGATTTATTTTTCAACCATGATTATCTTGAGTGAATGGTTTCAATTGGATAAAATGACATCATTCGGTGTTGTTTTTCAGTGTATATTCACTACGCGTATTAAAACCGAATTAAAATTGTGTTTAAAATTTTCTGATTCAGAAAAATTTGAAGTAGTGGTCAATCCATCTCCCCCATTGTCGCCGCTCGACTCCTCCCCCAAATCGCCCTCGGCCGGACATCGCTTCCCTCGGAAACCAATTAAGGATTGGGGTCCGCAAGATAGATGTCCTTCCGTGGAGACGATGGGAGTCGTCTGCGGAGGACGTTGCCCTGGGCCAATTGGAGGTTCATTGGAGGGTCCCGGGTTCACATCCTCCTCAGATCAACTCCACTCACACCAATTTTACCTAAAATGGGCGTGACGCTTTTTAAAATTGTGACTTGCTATAAGATGTGGAAGCATATGCGCACAAAATGAAAAGAGCGTTCGGAAATTCCTTAATAATACTTATTACCAATTAATTAGTCACTCGTATTTGCTGGTTTTCAATATAGAATGGGCAGTAGAACGTTATTATAACAGATATGTCAGCAAAAAGACAAATTTAATTTTGCTTTGAATGCAGTTTTATCTGCATTCAAAGCAAAAGCTGCTTTCTAATTACTCCAAATCAAGACGGGACTAATAAGCAGGGAATGCATTATACTCAGAAAATTTGAAATTTTTCTTTCGGTAATATATGTAAAACAAAGGGAAAAAAGCCAGAAATTTTGCAGAAGTTCCGATGTTTTTTCTTTGTCGATATATACACACTTCTGATAGCTATTATTCATAATCATTAAAGGATATCTCAACCAATTCATTGAATAATATTTTGTATGAATGTATGTAAGAATGCTTCTGTAAGTATATCTATCAAAGTAAGTATATTTTCTATTATTCAAAGTAACACTTCAAAACCTGAATGCGATAAATTACTCCAGCTCCTACTTTTGGGATAGACTTTTTCTGTTTCTTGCACAGACATTCAAATAAATAACGTCTTTATTTTTCATACATTTGATGCTTAAATCTGAAACAATCACAATATTCTCGATTCTTGAATATTTCAACGCTATGTGTTTTAGGACACCAGTTTTATAGTCTTGTGTCACGCAATTTAAGAAAAGCTGTGAAACTGAATCGAATCTTGCCGAAATTCAGAATGTATTTCTTTTTTCCTGACTTTTTAAAAGAAAGAAGAACGAAAAGGCAAAGACTATTCTTACCAAAAAAGCCTATTTTCAAAATCGTCTAACCAAGAAGAAAATCCCAACCCGAAGTCAATTTTCTGTGCCCCCTTTGGCCTTATAAATAAACTAATCATTATGGATTTTAATTATGAGAAATTAGATCTCAAAGGGATGCGGCCATTCTCCTACGGCATTTTCAATTTAGCGGTCACCTCGTCCCTACACAGCACCTCTTCGTTTTAAACCAAGATGTTACTTAAAAAGGAAAGAATTAACCCTGACATAAAACTAAAGCACGAAACAAAAACCTTTTCTTTGAGGTTGCTGTGGAGTGATACTTGCTATGCACGACTAAGTTGAGATTGCAATCAGAAGAGCAAAGCCAAGCACCTTCTTGGTTGATTTATCATTTACCAAGAGGTAAATTATTTTATATGCGGCAATGCTCCACGTGATATTCATCTATCGTAGAACTATGAGTGAGACATTTCACTGCCCAATTGAAGTTGTGTATCGCAATTCCTTAAGTTGTGGTTTTCTATTTATTTACATATTTTTCTCAACTCGTAATCAAGGGAATTTTCTCTTTGATTGGGATATTTTTGTCTCGAGTTTATATCATTAACATTATTCACCCAAAAATGTAGCGAATGAGGTTGCGTTGGAAGAAAAGAAAAATTAATGTAAAAGTACGGGGAAAAGCAAAATGCTCGAATGAGTCCTGATTCTCTTCGAATTGTTGATTGGTCTTCTGCCTTTTCGGTTAAAATACCGTTAGATAATTTTGTTCCCCAGGTATGAAAGCCCAGGCCTTTCCCAGGTCGTCTGAAATGTTCAGATTCCTTCATATTCTGATGAATTTGTAACTGCGATGATGCATTATTCTCCATAATCTTTACCCCTACAGTTGTGCTCACCGTATTAATCAAAACACACTCCATATTCATGCTATTTGTGATACTCTTCCGCACTTTCCCTCGCTGTAGCCCAAACGTTTATTTTCTGCTAAACCTTTAAATGGTAAATTAGAGAGTTACTTTAATTATTCAGTGTAATAGAAACTCAAGGCTCGGTTTAATAAGAAACGAATCTCTAAAAGAGATTATATTTTAAAGCTTACCTTTTTTTTAGTAAATTTCTAATTAGAATTATTTCTATTTCAGAATTTTTTAAATGCACTGAGGGTAAAATTTTCCAGTTAATATCAGAGGCAATTATGTGCACTTATAACCAATTGAAGTTGGTTTGAATGCGCAGCAACTAGCGCAATTATTGATGGAATATAAAAATGACTATCCTTTTAAATTTCCGATCGTTTATGTACCAGTATTCCAGTCTGTAAAAGAAATTGAAAATATTTCTCACCGTATATTTCCATCTGTACATAAGTATTTCATCCAAGCAAAGTAAATAGAGTACAACAATTGTTAGTTTCCTTAAACAAAATACTGAAATATACCAAACGAAATAAATAAAATACTGAATAAAATTGTGTTTCACTCGAGTTAAAACTGCAATCCAAAGATTAAGTTTAACATGAAGAAAACTATGATATTAGAACATTTGATGGAGAAATTCCCCTTAAATACTGTTTCTTATGCTGAAACTACGCAGCATAATTGTGTGCAAATGTCACCGAGAATAAGTTTAGAGCTCTCAAAGCTTCGTCTTTCATTAAGGAAGTTTTCTCATTAACCGTTTCCATAATCTTAATAACAGACTTCAAATAAAATTCCGCGTAGGCGAAGAAGTTAGGATTCTATCTGCATTAACCTTCTGATATTTGCGAGCGGCGACATATGAGTGCAATTAGTCCATGAAAAAGAATCTCAGATTTAAATGGACTCCTTCGCTCTAAAGCGATGAATCGTCGGAAGAAAAGGAAAGCGTATGCATAGATATGGGATGGAAACGGAATGGTCGGGAAATGGAAGGAAAAACGGAGGAAATGATTGGAAAGGCGGAGAAAAGAAGCGGCTGTGAAAAGGGACTTCAAAAGGAGAGGAAATATCAGTGACCACGGCAAAGCATATTCTAGAGTAGCTAAGAGGGGATTTCGCCGGAAACACAATAAATCCGGATAAGCAAAGAATCGAGCTGCCCTTCGGATCGCATTAGATCTCAAAGAAGATGAGCTCCGAGGTTATCTGCTGGAAAGAAAAATGTTTTCATAATATTTCCTCTTATATATGCCATTAGGCTATTCGGGGTTTGCAAAAGAGGGAAACCTGATACCTTTTCACTAAGAAAATGGAAATAAATGGATCAGATTTTGGTAGTGATATTTTCTGCTTCACATTTAGAATAGCGACTGAGTGGATGAAATGCAGATGGATGGATGAATGGAGGGGAGATGGGCGGAATCGAATTTTCGCTATCGGAAGTAAATATTATAAGAAATATCCCGTCATATTTACACGTTTTCCCTTAGGCGTTTTTAGTTTACTAGAGTGCTGTGAATAAAATGTCATCGACGGGCGTTTATAAACAGTAGTTAATAAGGTTTCTCCGAATCCTAATGCTTTATCAATATGGCGACTAAAAAGGCAATTCTTCTTTCGCATAGAACGAAGAATGATTTACTTTTCAAATATATATGGCGTAATGATTGCGTAATCATATTGGGGAAATTCTCACGAAATCTGACGCTGGAAGATCCATAATGCTTATCTAGGAAGTAGATTGTTAATCTGGGTTTCAAAAGTTGAAGCCTGAAAGAAAAAATCGCTAAATAGGACAAATTGAGTTTCAAAGTAAAATATCGAAGGAGGGTTTCCAACAAAGAAGTATACATCTCCCTTATTGTTTTCTACACTTTAATGCATGCAGAAGAGGAGAATTAACGATGCTTTAAGTTGGTAGAGGTTAATTCAGATGAGGAATTCAAGGAAAATCACTTACTTTTGGCGTCAAAATGGAAACAATTCGAAATATCAATCTGTGGAAAAGGTGCGGTTAAAAGTTTACTTTGTTTCTGTCGCTACTGTGACTGCGGATAACTGTGGATTGTCTCGCTATATTCTGCGATTACAAAGTCATTTTCCCTCCTCATTTAATTTTTTAATACTAAAATATCTATAATTAACTGTGTATCCGTTACACCATAGAGCAAGCTGTTATGAGTAGATAAAGTTAAACTTCATAAATGGCTGTCTTTGTTCTCACTTAAAAATAACAAATCTTTTGTCGCAGAAGTACGATCAAATACAACTAGCACGCAAATAAAACAGAACAATCTCTCCCTAGACATCGGAGGCTATGACACGCCCATCTTGGTCTCAGCGATCGAAGGAGTTCTGTCACGCTAGCTTAGTTGAATAGAGCAACCACCCAGCAAGTGAGAGATCCAGATTCGAGTCCAGGCTATGGCAGACTATTTCTCCTTCACTTAGTCATCGATACAAGATATTATCTAGTGGAAGAATAACAGCTATATTCCTCTGAAAATATTGTTGTAATTCCAAGAGCAATAGTAATGCCTCTTAGACTAAAGGCTATACTGAGTAAAATGTTGAATGTGTTTCTACTTCGTGTAACCTTTCAGTTGTAGCCTCAAAGATGAATATTTTCAGTTTCGTGAAGAGCAGTTGAATTTCTCGGTATTGAGGATGACCAATTGGCCAGTGTCTGCTTAGTTTCCCTTCGTCAGAGCGAAGATGTAGAAAAGTGAATGGCGGAATCTCTCAATCAGATTAAAGTGCATTTGAGTGAGGAGGATGCGATGCACGAAGAGTGCCTTTCGTGATTAAGTCGCACGCGGATGTTTGTGGCCGAGACTTTTCGCTCAGGATTTGGAGGATAGAGAAGCGACCGCCGTAGCAGACGATAGAAATCTCCGTTTCTGTCTGTACAGAAAGAAAAATGGAATCTTGCTTCTAAATGCGCTAATGCCGGCGGATTTTCAGCTTAACTCATCTCATTTTCGCCGAAGGAGAGGCTCCATTACAGGCTCCTCTCCTTGAGAGTGAAAGGGAAAAGAGAATCTCTCTGGGGATGGATCCGATCCTACGTTCGCCGCAACTCCGCCTTCGTCGTTAATCCCTCCTAATCCACCAACGCACCTCTTTCCCACACTTCCTAATGTTGAATTTGGCAATGCAGTAGAGGCAAATGCGCCGACTTACGAAACTGCGGTTCGCACATCCCGAATTCCGTAACCCGAATTTCATTTCTCCAGAAAATAATTTGTCAAGAGTTAGAGAATCAGCACGCGAAGGAAATGATTTTTCCGAGTATAGCTCGATTTTCATGTTTTAAATTGCATTAACCTCTACATATTAGGATAAAAATTAGTCCGGAGTAAATTAACTAATCTTTCCTTGCCAGTTTGCATCGGGTTCTTCAATTCGAAATGTCCTTGTTCCTAAACGTAAGTTTTACGTACGTAGTTAAACGTACGTTTTATAAGGTATGCAATAACAATAAAAAATAAAATCAACTCTATCTGGCCGTACTTCGTGGAAAGACATAATGAAATAAAGAAAAAGACATGGTGATTTCCACAAGATATATTTAAAGACACTACCGGTTTCGGCGAACAGCCATCATCAGGTCTAAAGGTATGCAATAACGTTTATTTAGCAGATTTAAGGTCCTTCGAATGGTACGTCTGATACCGATTATCAGCGTTATCCTTCTTTTCATAAGTATTAGAGCTAATTTATAATTTAAATTAAGTTTGAACCCCCATTATTAGGAAATCATATGGATAAAAGTGATAAAATCGCATGCTTAGACTAGAATTTCAACGATTACTCGTAATACTCATATAATTGAAAAATTAGAGCAACTTAAGTTTTGCATTTTGCTGTAAAAATTCAATTAAAGCTCAGGGTTAGATCGCATCTTCCGGAGTATGATTCAGTTAAGAATCATTAAATTAGTAAATTCATGCCAAATTTGCATAGGGGCGAAGAGAACTCCAATAGATGCAATTTTGCGCACAAAATTTTTCCGCAATCTGTAAGTCCGTGCACCCAACTGTGTACTCACATTAACTAAAGCCCACTTTGACATTCCAAGAGCACGTTGCGACTTCGACCGCAGAAATATATTATCCAAGCATATCTTGAGAGGAATGATTTTGTGGTCGCTTTCTCAGACGGGGAAAATATAAGTGACGATGTAAGGAATTTCAGTGGCAAGGATGAAGTAAGTTTGGGAGTGTTTTCATTGTAGAGTTGCGGAATATCTACCTTTGAAATCAGTCTTAGATCATGTTTATAATCTATAAATGGCATTATTTTTTAAATATCGCCAGATTAACCCTGAAAAGTAGTTATAAAGTCGCCAAATGTATCGCTAAAAGTGGTTAAGAAAGAAACTAGCCTAAACTTGGCTCTTATGATAAAGTATTAGTTCAGAAATTGCACACATTAAATTTATAGTATAAATATTATGACCTTTTACACAGAACGTAATTCTATTTTAATCTGAAAATAAAGCCAACGTGTTTTGTTAAGAGTAGCTGGAGTAGAGATGACGCATATACTCCATAGAGTGTAAGATTTCGCTAAAACAGAAAGAAGGCAGAAGGAAAAAAAGGTACCCAGGCCGCTATATTTAGCGATAAATTGTTGAATTGGTAAACATAATCTAATCTTCTTAAAGGTGGGTTATATATACGTAAACTCTATTTTTGAAATGAACTGAAATTAAACTGATGCTTAAACTACAGTGAATAACATAAGAAATGAAGGAAGGTATGTAAATGTCAAAAAGACTGTTGAATTTAAATTACAAATGAATAAAGAAACAAATGGGAGAAGGAAGTGTGTGTGAAGGAGCACTGCAGAAAGAAAAGTATCATCGGGAAGTTTTGTAAATTAGCAAGAGCCCAGGTGAATAAAAGGTGCAATGCTCATAATGTGAAGAATGATAGTTGAAGTACTGACTAATTGTAATGCTTACGTTTGATAAATGATTGGGAATTCGGCAGAAGGCTATAGCCTAAAACGGAGAAAACATGTAATTATCATAAATTAAAAACATTTTCATAAGAACTCGAGAGAATTTCGTGCTAAAGCCTCACGTGTTTTATGAATCCTCATGTACGACACATTCACATATTTGCGATTTTGAGGAAATACACCATTTATATGCTCGCGTAACGAATATGTGCCATCATCTCTTATGTATTTGTATAGCTCTTTCAGTATTTACATAGATATTGAGGAGTAGGCTCATTATTATACACGAAAGATTCATTTGAATATTGAGTTCGGAAAACACCAGAGTTGAAAATGCAGAGAATTATTAAAATTTCGCGTTGTTGATTTTGAATCCTAAAATGGAGTTCGTGACAAGAGAATCTCATGGGATTATTGTGAGCAGTATCAGTTCTATAGCACATTCATTATAGTCACGCGTTATTCATGCGGGAGAAGGAAATTCCTCCCCTTTCACATCGAAATGTATTCTCGTACATGGTCTACGAATAAAATCATTTTTTCATTTGCTATGAACCGGCTCGCTCTAATTAACTTTTCAATTCTATAATACAATAATACTCCGCATCATACTCATTTAAATCATACTCATTTAAAATTCTCGCTCGCAGTAATGGAGAAATTAATGCATTTTTCATCCGCGACTTAATTAAAATCTGCGGAATGTTTAGTGACATTTTAGAGCGAAATTATTGGATTAAATATGAAATTATGAAATGAAAATTCGAAAATGTTAATCTTTCCAAACATAAACAGAGTTGATCCTAAAGAGAGGAATTATGCTGACAAGGAATGCTTCATAAAAGGTGAAACATTTGCTTTCTCTTAAAATATTTTCATAAATTCTCAAATAAGCATGAGTCTTTTCTGTAATGAGAAATAGAAATGATGATATTTTCCGCATTTTCACGCATTTAAGCTTACAGGTATCACAGTAACATCATTTTTAAAGAGCTTAGCTGGTCTTCCGCTAGTTTTAGGGAATTTATTTTCTACGGCTTTTTGACTTACTGTTACTGGAGAAAAATGTATTCCAAAATATTATGAAAATGAATGGTGTATTTATATGTCATACCTCATTTCGATTTTCGAAGTAGCGAATTCCAATATCCTTTATTAATAAATAACACGTGGAGCAGCTTTCAAAACAACACATCACATAGTGCATTCATGTAATTTTTTCATCATCACCATAACAGGGATTTCCATGAGAATTTAATAAATTCACCTCTTGAATTTATATTAAATTGTCTTATATTTCCAACTCCTGCCGAATGCGAGTGAACAATCTTTATATCTTTCGCAAAGGAAATCTTTCAATGAATAATTCTAGGGAGGGAAATCGAATCCATCAATCAACAAATACAATCAATTGAGTACGGAGCCATATAACGAACGTTGTGAATGTATTGCGTAGAAGGCGAACATATTCGATATATTTCAGAGAGTGAAATTCCAACGCTAATTAATCTCACTAAGAAGTTTGGTCCAGTGGTAGTAATTTTCGATCGATCATGTCGAGAAACTCTTCGGACAGATTTCTTTTTAATTTCCTTTTCCAGTCGGCATCCGTATTAGGGAAGGCATTCGAGTGGGAAGAGCGATTCGTCCCGTGGGCCAGCATCATGCGTCATTGTCTGCATTCCGAAGCCATACATTCGCGAGGAAATGGCTCAGAGATAGAGGGTCTCCCGCAGCTCCCGTGGCCCTCATTCTCGGTTCCCTTTCCATCTTCGTCAAGCTCCCGCATGCCGACTCTTTCCTATCTCCTATTCCTTCCCTTTTATCTCTTATTAAGGTATCGCGTCATTTTCATCTTTACGTCGAATGCAGGGCTCGGAAAATTACATTTTTGTAACGAGTTTCATACATTTCAAAATGAGGGTCTGAATGCCTTTTTGCTCGCCTCCAGCCACACAAGAAGCACTCCTATCTTTCAGACTCTTACATTTTTACGCCCAAAAGATGCCTTCTTTTCCAAATAGTCTCAGAACCCAGGCTGGTTAGCAGACCTTTCATTAAATATAACGTGAAGTTGGTCTTCATCACAAAGCAAAGACAATATTCTTCAAAGATAATATGCGACGATAAGTTGAGTAACATTAGGAAAACGATTCTAAAAAAGATCTTATGTATACAGTCAAATCTTTTTTTACAGCTTCAAGTGTTTTAAAGTAAATAACGAAGGGATATAAAAAAACAATAAAAACGCACAATAGGTACAATATACACAATTTAACCAATAACTTTATCAGTGTTTCCAAACATCATTATACTCATGATTAATACCATTGTTAAAGAGTATTTTGATTAAATATTCGTAGTTTTCCTATAGTTGTATAGAAACCTAAGCTCAAGTGGAGTCTATGACAATAGACGGACTATCCTTTGTTTATCTTTCTCTGATTCTCGAATATCATATAACAATATATAAAGGCAACATTATGTCTTATGTATCTTAGTCAGTAGTTGCCTTTTTCTATAGGATAAGCCCATTTAGTTATTCAGCACATTACACACCTCCTAATACTACAAAAGTACACTACGTATCAAATAATCTCATTAATCATATACAAAACTATCCAAAAGGTTACCAATATTTTGAGAATGGCTCATGAAGAGGAAAAAATCTCTGAAATTCGTTCAGAGAGAGTATATAATGGTGCGATCCACAATACGAAGTAAGATACCTGAGTATAAAACACATTGTGGCAATAATGTCAAAGCCGCTCGAAACATTTTATATCATAATTTATTGCGCGTGATCATCCGTAATATTGTCGAGAAAACTTTATATAAATTAACTTATATCTAAGGATTGATTAAAAAGAGTGGATACTGTTGTCGACGCTAAGCTATAAAGTTGTTATTCCCATTTCTGAGAAAACTCGCCCATTCGCCACAACTTATTAACTCAGAAGCACGTTGGGAATCCCTGAAAGAAAAGAGATTAGACTGCGATTGCTTGAGAAATTTAAATAAAATTTATTTGCGGAGGACGTAATTGGTATTATGCGACTTCCTTCTGCTACTCTGGCCGATCTGACAATGAGCGTAAATAAGAGAAATAGACGCGAGAACAAGTCGTTTTAGGGACGAACGATACGCGATAACAATAAGCTAAAGAGAGGCTACTGCATTGTCAAGTAGGCAACGCGTTCGACTTCGATGAAACTGGTCCCGGTATTCCCGGTGGGGACCTACGTGCGAAATTTGCTCAGTTTTTTCGAAGCACTATTAGCAATAATATTACTACTACTAAAGATGCATCTTGAAAACTTGGTGTTTACACCCCCTGCCACACGCTGAAAGACGGCTTACAGTGTATTTTTGAAGAAATACTGTTTTCTGCTTTAATGGAGAAATAGTAGAGAGGTTAACCAACTGTCTTTTGGAACACCACATTGCTTGATGATATCCCTTTCTAACGAAACGTTCTTGCTGTGGTTATTTTTCACTGAAAGAATTTTCTATGGAGTAATCTTCCGCAACAGCAGTAAGTAGCAATAAAAATGAAAAATCTCGAAAAGTATGAGGTGTGAAATTTTATCTACCAATAAAACTTCTTCAAATGGAAAAAATAAGAATTATTATCACGAGATTTCTACTCAATTTTATGCTAATATTTTCGTTTTCCCATTTCTCAGTTCAGCTTAAAGAATATATAAAGGAGTGTAAGTAAATGTACACGGGCATATCAGGGACAGATTTTAGCTTGGATAGGAGAGTGTCGAAAAGTATTATAAACAAATATAGACTTTTGAGGTCGTTTATTTACATTTATATAGTATCTTTGTATGTTTTAGCAAAACATGTCTCCATGTGTGCGAATACAAGTTTACAAAAATACAATAAATCTCAAAAACATACTTACATATAATTTACACGGTGTCTGTTTGTATTCCCTTCTCTTTATTTCCGAAACTGCTTGGTGTAATGATATGAGACAAATATACTACATAATATAATATAATTGTTTATGAAGGGTTCAAACCCCATAAAGACAATTCTCACCTTTGCGAAGGCTCGGATTCGAACACAGGTGCCTATAACACATTTTCGTAAGATTACACGCAAGTTTCCATTTTTCAAATTGCAAGGTTCTTTCCTTTAATCATTAAAATTAGTAAATGGAACGAATTTACAGCTCATTTGCTTATACGGCAATAAAACAATGATTTATGCCATCCTTACTATTTTTTAAGGTATTGAGGTCAGTTTGATCATAAATTTGCCATTTAACAATTAAAAATATATTTCCCTATTTCGTAGTTACCAAATTACCGTCCTAAAAGTCTCGGATTCATAAATAAGCTCTTATAAAGAAGGTAAGAAGTTTTGACATAACTTCATTAATTAGCGTTTCTTTTTCTTCAGTTTTATATAAGCGTCTGTAGTTACCAAGTTTTCTTTAAAACAACCTATTTTTATAGATGGTTTTGAGTATTTAGGAATGTATACTCAATGATGTATAGTCGATCAATAGGCAAAGTTGTAAATAGTATTTCTTAATGCAAATAGTTATGTTACGAAAGAGAATGCAATGCTAATAGTAAAAGCTCAATCTTTTCCCAGCTTCGAATATAATAATGTTTCAGTAACAAAACCTTTATAGATAACTCACGATTTTTTCCACTGAGTTACATTCGCCACGTGAATTTAGGAATATTTTCTCTAAGTAAAATCATTACAATGCATGATTATGATACCTACGATTCGAAAACATTAAATCGCTTGATAATAATTCATTTCACAGGAAACGCCTTATAAGACTAAAGATAAATCAGTTTATTGCCATTGTTTGCATACAGATGGTGGATACCGATGGTGGAACATACAGATAGTGGATCAGGAAATGAAAAATACGACTGATTGGTGTGACTTTATCGGTGGAAGATAAATGTAATAGCTGCGATCACAGACCCGAGCAAGATGAATATAAATATCTATAAGGTAAACCACTTTTCAATCAGCATTCTGAAGAATATCGAATAAATTGTACAGGAAATTTTAAGATGCATTAATAGTCGAAGGAGTTGAAATGTGGTAGTTGAAGGAAGGTAGAAATAAGACTTCTTAGGAATTATTGATAAAAAGATAAATAAATACTTCATCGATTGATATTTTATACTTGTATTATATTGTAACCTTTGAGTATTTAACATTTCCTTCCATATTTCCCCCGTTGTACTTCAAGTACACCACTACTACTTCTAAACTAATACCTAAAGTGATATATTACGCAGCGCTTCATTTTCATGATACTTATATTTTCCTGAGGATAAATATTCTACTACAATCTCGTTAAAAAGCATTGCTGATTTCAGCTCACCCTCAAATTATGAGTCTTTGCCTCCGAAGTTTTCTCTACAACTACGATAAGGCGTCTCTACGCTCGGCGTCAGTCATTTTGTTTGCCGTTTCCTTATTCCCCTTGCATCTGTTTCGCATTCGTCTGAATAAGATCTCCGAGCCGAGATGCTCCATTATCGCAGCAGTCTGTCTGTTAACGCCAACGGCAGATCCGTTCTCATATATCCCACAAGCATTCGCGATGTCTTCTGGGATGCTGCGGGGGGAAGAACGCCGTCTTCTGACAATGGAATATCTCACGGAGTCCTCGTTCACCCAAAAGCAGTTCCTCGATAAAATTCCCGAATATATATACATACATCCATAGACCCTCGGCAGAATTATTTTTAAGCTTGGATATTATTTTTTCGCCACCTTTTCCTCGAGCCCCCATCTCGAGATGAACTGTTATTTTCGCTGATGCGACGTTGAATGCTACTCCACCACAAAAAAGGAGATTTTTTGTGCGGTGAAGATCAAAGAGTCAGCTGTGCTCATTTGGGTAATAATTCAGTAACTAGCAGCTCGTTTTCTTCTATGCCACATCGGTGTCTGCGCTATCGCAATTATCCCGAAAAACCTTGCTCTTAAGATAACTGCGAGTGTATTGCGTTTGCCTGCTTACTTTTATATTACGAGCATGATTTGTACCTTCTCTTACGTCTTTGTGTGGGATGAAGAGCTCTTTTAGCGACCAACACTACACATTTAAGTGTTTATTTATTTAACAAGCAACTTTGTGTTCGTAAATACAATAACGTTTGAATTGAGCCTACAGAATGCCTTGTGTGCATTCGGAATCAGTGACGCATTCTTCAGTACTTATAATGCATCTCAGTGAATTCGTTCTGGAATATTCCTTCTTTATAAAATAATTAAAAAAGACTAACTCAATGAACAATTCTCTTACGTATGTACCATTATACGGATTCTTTCTTTACAGAAATTTTAAGGAAAAGTAGTCCTTTATTTATTTCACGAACTAAGCTACTTTTGAATCTCATGGATCAAACTTTTAAATTTTTAAGTCACTTAAGAAATCATCGTGTCTTTCTGATAGCGTAATAAAATATCGATTTTAATCCAAAATTTACATTAAAAACTAAAGACATGAAAGCAGAGTGAGCATAAAATATTTTTTAATATCATAAGATCGTGCGATTCAGCAACCGCATGATGATGAACTTGAGCAGCAAAAGTTTCAAAAGGTTTTGCGTATTTAACACAATCAACACAATTTAGTAACGATTTCGATGATTCACTGCAAATGTAATAATTTCTCTTTAATTGACTTTCTTTTGGTGCTTATCTTGACTTCGAGCGACCATTTCTTTTAATTTAATTTTACAACCGTGACGAAGCTTGTAAAATTGATGAAATGATGTTGAAGTGCTTTTCTTAAGGGAACTCGTCTGGGATCGAACCGTGGCTACTGAGATTCATAAAAAGTAGCCTTCTCTCTGTGGGTTGTAAACTTTAAATAAAGTTTGAAATGTTTGCGACATTTGGTTCTCGAGGCGAACATAAATACATAAACGCCCACTCACGGACGTCCATACTCTATAATATATATATAGATAAATGAACATGGTGGGAGGAATGGTTCCATAATTATTACTTATTCCATTGATTGATTCATTATCTTGTGTTGTATTCAAATAGTTATTATGTATTAAATAATATATCTAATTGAAGAACTAAGTTAAAATGAGCTTCAAATAAACTAACAATACTCATTTAATTTAGTTTGAAAAAGAATACAGCCAATATACGCGCAAGGCCCTCTCAATGGAAGACACTTTGCACACTTCTAAGGAGAATGAGTACTCTCCAGCTGCCGCATTGGCTAATGTGCTATTCTCTCTAAGCGCTTTCCTCAAGAGAATGCGTGATATTTTATCTCCTTTTCACAAAGGACTAAAAGAAAATACACGGGACGTAGGCGCTAGAAGAGAGAAAAGTTTTGATGCGGCGATTTTCTATGGCAAGGGAAATAGGTAAGTAAACATAGAAAAAAATCCGCATTTGACGCGGCCACAGCATCATTAAACTTCTTTGCCGGCAATTGTGTAACTTTTTGATAAAATATATTTTGGTAGGAAAACAAGAATAAATTCCGAATATGAGTAATTTAATTCATTTTCTAAACCCAGATGCGGAGGATCGCGAGTTTCTGAAGCTCAATTAATATAAAAAGAGGACTTCCAGTTCAATGATATTTATCTAAATTCGCAATGCGGTGAAAGCAGTTAGTAACGCAAGTCTGATATTCTTATTGCATTATCTCAATCGTGCGTCCTCGTTTTCATGGCGACTTAGTTGTATTCTATCCCGATTTCAGGAAACTCACATTTCTCAACATTTTTTGCAAAGGAAAGAAGAGATACAAAAACTGCGACAATCCTATTTCGGATTAGAATTGGTGTAAAGTGGATGCGGTTTGACTAAAGTGACCGCAATTCAAATTTGAATTATATTTGGTTGATATAATAAATAACGGAAATTACACCAGACAAATTAGTAACGTATTGATGAAGCCGAATCTTTGTGAAACTCCATTAAGAAAAATAAAAAAAATGGGTCGAATATACTCTTCAGATATTATTCTAAAGAATGTCAAAAGTATCATTTATCCCGATCGATGTTAGTTTTCTCCATCATTTTCATGGTCAAGAATACTGCCTTTCGAAATATGACTGCGGTAGAGCACTGAATATTTTTTTCCAAAAACAATTATTTATGGACACACGTTATATTGAAACATTAAATTATCACTATCGTCCAATAAAAATGGAAGTTTCGTCATTAGAGACGGACTATTTGACCGGTCACCGTGATCGGTGCTCGTAATAAATATTTTGCAGACAAATACAAATTAAATTTCAAATTCTAAGGCATTAGAGGTATTATGACCAAATGTTTCAAATTCTGTAGAAGTGTTATATATGCAACCTAATGATTTATTTATTTATTTCACCCTTACGGCGAGGTTAGGCCCAATGGGCCTCTTTTACACCTAATGCATTAGTTGTTGGTCAATTGAGATTTTTCTTGCCTCTTTTTCGTGTTATTCTTACACTAGTAAACAACCCCGTCAAGCATGACGGAATTTAATTTAGTTTTAAAAAATATCTATTATCCTGTTTATCTGGTCCTCCTAAGCACAAAAATATCCTTCGTAAGATCATAATAACTCAATATATTTCTTACCATTACTTATAATATTTATTCTACTGTTTTCAAGTCATGAAAGTTTACTTTGCGTGAATTTCTTATAAAAATTATAAGAACTGATTACCCCCGTGCACTTATCAATCAACATTTAACAATGGCCTTAGTAGTCAAAAGGATGGGTTGTTTATTTACCACACAGTTTACGAAATATCCGTTTGTTATATCTAAATCCTCGCAAGTTCGGGCCTATATCAATATTCCACGACTAAAATAAGAATTTCTGATCATTTTCCTTCCTTTTAGCATTTCTCTTGACCAGTAGGTCGTAGGACCATTGTTTCTAATTTAATTTTGTAAAAGAAAAAACCTCTGCATGTAACGAAAACCTATTTTTCGTACATTTCTTATGGAAAAGTATTTTCTGCTCCTGGGTTCGAACCAGGCCTTTACAGAGATGAGAATAATTTTCTTGGGGGTTTTAGCATCGTAGAAACAGAATGCAGTTTGTTTCAGATCTCTAAGTCAAGCCGTTTCTGAGATAAATAGGGGGACGGACAGACAGATGGACGGACAGACATTTGCTTTTTATATATATGATGGCTGTGACTTATGAAAAGGCTGCTACAGCATATTGTCTTCTTGATGTCTGAGGGATTGACATATTGAAACACTTTGGGAATCAACTAACCAAAGCAGCTACGATTCCCAAAGGAGATTAACTACGTAATCAAAAATACTAACCATAAACTCTCTCGATATGACGTTATTTTTTATTGCGATTTCGATTATAAAGTTTACGAGCTCAGTACCATTAATGGGACAGTTTTATCTCACTTTAACTCCGTCGTTTAGTACTCTTTAATTTTTTATAGCGATATATCTTAAAACAGTTTTTCAATTTTTTTATTTTTCAATTTCTATCACAATATATTTCGAGAATCTATTCCTCGCCCGAAACTTGGTAGTATTTCGGAATCATTTCGCTGCTTTCGCACTCAAAGGGAGCTCTCTAATTGGAATAAGAAAGTCAACAATTGCGCGGAAGGTGTCTGCAAAAATATACGGCACCTGAGCGGAAACGTGTATCAGTGAATCGATATCGGGAGCAATAAAAAGACCGACTAGGAAGGGCAAATAAATTGGAAAGCGATTATTTTTGAGAGAAGAATAACGACAAAGGGGCCACGCTCCAGTTAATATTAGGAATTTAGAGGGTTCCGTTCGGAAAAAAAGGAGGGGACCCCAGGCGGAAGGGGGGCCCATGAGAGGGGGCCCCAGAAGGAAGGGAGAGCCGATGAGAGGAGGTCCAGCGAGTGGAAATCCATAGCTAACGAGTTGGCCTTTCAGA
The DNA here is from genome assembly GCA_000376725.2 of Ladona fulva. Classification (NCBI taxonomy): domain Eukaryota; kingdom Metazoa; phylum Arthropoda; class Insecta; order Odonata; family Libellulidae; genus Ladona; species Ladona fulva. The sequence continues at coordinate 1,384,799 of KZ308731.1, forward strand.
GGAAGTCTTAACGTGTTCCGAATGTAACGAGCCATTGTTTCCTTTCATTCTTTAATCCCACCGTCACTTATTTCTGCCTCAGACTCACTCCCGAAACTCATTTTGATTGGAAACGGGAATTCCCGACCCCTCAAGTTGATACCAAACATCGTTATCCTTCATGGACTTTCACTCTTTTGCGCTAACTTTCGTAGCACAGCTTATGCGCTACTGTTTTCAGCCAGTACTCTTTACGAACATGAGAGAACCATCAAATTCCAATTCGTGACTAACTGTGCAATAAAAACCGTACAGACGAACACGCATTTTTAGGAATTCGTAATGTTTCGTTGTATTTTGTTGTTAAATGAGAGCACACGTTAAATTAAACTCCATTTCTCGGAGGAAAACCTTAAAACTGTAAGCGAGAAGAAGCCTCCAAAACCACGGTCATTATTAGATATAAAATTTCGTTAGAGTGATTTAACAAATAAACAGATTTCCCCATAAACTAGCACCTTTTTAATACCACTAAAATAACCCTTGTGTACGTATCCAACTCTACTCACGTTTTTACGTACCCACATCCCATTCTGTATAAATTTGTATATTTATGCGATTCAATTCGTGGAAAATGAGTGTAACAAATAAACACCAGAACGAGTGCATTCCCGAATCAAGAAATCTGCTCTGGTTCGTAAAACCGGAGGTTAAGGAATTATGTTTCCAGGGATAGCTATTGGACAAGAGTGGTCACATTTACTTTAAAAGGATTCCCGATTTATACATTTTTAAAACGAGTGGCTGAGCCTTCTCTCTAATATCTACCAACGAAGGACTTCTAAAAGTTTTCTCTCATCATAATAAACCTGTAGCGATTTAACTGAATGATCAAAGTTCATTATAACAAACTGATGATGACAGGAGCAAAATCTTTGATACTGATATTTTAAGAGTCAGTGAATCCTGATTACATCCTGATATTCCTTCAGTACTCATTAGTATTCCAAATTTCAAGTTTGTAAAAAACAACAGGATAGGAAAAAATGGCGGAAGTGTTGATGTATATATTTGTGACGGTGTGGAGTACTATTTAATTTCTAAATCTCAACAAAAATACCGCTCTTGCCCAGAAAATATTATTATTATT